>CM076689.1:78901697-79296697 GCA_038501925.1 Xenopus petersii
GCAATAAAACACGGGGCTCGGTTCTCCCTTTAAATGGGTGGCCACAACTTTATCGAACCATGTTTTGACAAAAAACAGATAACCCGTCCTTGCCATGTTTTACCAAACATAGGTTACCCAGATGCCAGTCACCGAAGTCGAGGTGGGAATGTAAAGAGAAACTCTATTGAGAAGATCCAAATGGCAAGGACCAAAAACTGTGACAAAACTTCTAATAGTATTACAGATAACACAATTTCGCCAAATGGAAACCAGATTGGACGATCGGTCGCATTATGGGAGAGCAGACATGCTGCCAAGCCTGCACATTACTCCAACTGCCCGTGATGCCAGAAGTAAGGAGAGTAAGCAACTACCCCTTTTATACTACTAGCCCTCCTTTAGTGAGCCAATCCTTCACCCCCACATAGCCAGTCCCAGAGTTCCCTCTGCTCCCAGCACCTCCCACAGTCTAGGGCACCCTTTGTTAACCACTTTGGCACCATACATTCCAAGCAGCAATAAACTGCTTTAGAGTGTTCCACCTAATATTATATTCTTATGAAAAGATATTTCTCCCCCATTTGCTGACATAGACAGCCACACACAGAGGCCTAGATTTGTCTGTTAGCATTCTTCCACAGAGGGAAAATCACATTTTGGAATTCACGGCAATAAACAATCCTTGGAATGTGTCTCTATCTACAATGTGTTCCATGATAAGAGTGCATGTATATAACGGTTACCTCCTGTTCTCAACCTTTCCACCCTGAAGGTAATTCAGAAACATTCGTCTGGTTCCTTCACTCCAAGAAACCAAGAAGAGGAGCAGTAAAAAAGTAAAGTATGGATCCAACATGGCATTACTGAGGAGCAGACAGCAAAAATGGAACTATATTTAACTGCATCCTTGTTATTGCAAGATAAAGTTACACACGGCATTAACAGGGCTCAGTCAGCTCCAGACTAAAGATAATGAGGTTTCCTGGGCTGTATATGTCGACGCTGCCATACGTTGTGTAACACATGTCTGGTGCTAGAGGGCAGGCTTGGCTCATCCTGTGTAGTTTTATTTCCACATATAAAATAGAGCTGCTTAACCTATGGACCCTTAGTTATTGTACAGCTCTTATATAAAGCTTCACTGTATTCTACGTTTTAGCCACTAACATTGACAGAGTATATAACCAGTGTATATCCATAAACTTTTATGAGCTAAGAGGGCCCAGCCTGAAGGCCAGTTATTTTGAGATTTGGGGTGAATGCTTATTTCTGCCCTGGGTACCCCTGGAACTATAGCATCGTGACTTTAATTCCCATGTTTCTATATATCTGTAACCTTGTTATAAGCTAAGGGGGCACAGCCTGAAGACCAGTTTGGGGGAGATTTGGGGTAAGTGCTTATTTGTGTCCTGGGTACCCCTGGAACTATAGCAGGGTGACTAGTACACCAACGTTGTAGATGATAGATAGATAGATAGATAGATAGATAGATAGATAGATGATAGATAGATAGATAGATAGATAGATAGATAGATGATAGATAGATGATAGATAGATAGATAGATAGATAGATAGATAGATATTTTTTTCTAACCACTGGGGTTGACTCCTTCATCAAAAACTTCCAGCATTAAAGGCACCATCAACATAGAGGGACATCCCACAGAATGTCCACTTGGAGGGCCCTGTACTTGGGAATTGGATCCATTTCAGTGAATAATGTCCTTTTTTCTAAATAATATTCTTCCTGCCCAATACTGTTCAGATATGTTATTTATGAGTCATTTACTGTTCAATTATACTGTACCGTCTTTCAATCAAGAGTAAAGAGACTGTTATACTGTATTTTACAGCAAATAGTTACCTATTGTTTAAAAACCACTGGCACCCAAATTATCGAGAGATCTACCTGTGTGAATAACCATTCTTCCACCTATACTGAGAGGCTCCATCTTAAGAAACACACCGGCAATGCTTGCTCTGCTGGGAGTTGCAAAGTCAATTAACAGCACCTCATCTATCCTGTAAGGCAGTAACCTTTATCCTGTAGCTCTCAATTTGTTAATCAGTTTCAATTGCTGGCATTCTTTGGGTGTGAAGTAGTTCAAGAACATCTATAAACAGTTTGCAGAACCGAGTTGCAAGGAGTTAACAAGAACAAACGCCTACAATCCCTGACAGACCCATTATAATTTGCTGTGCTCTTGATCACAATCTGTGTGTTTGCTTTCTTTTACTCATTTTCTAATCTTGTACAAAAAAAAAAGAAAAACATTAAATTAAAAACCTCATGTGATACAGACTTTCTCTCCTGGGGGTCTAGATGTGAGATCCCTTGTCTGTGCTACTGCAAATGAGGGGCTTCCAGGCTTTCCTTGCATCATATGGAAGATAATAGTTTTTTGTTGTTCATAGCAAACTACATAAGGACATCTTTCAGGTGTCAGTTACACTAGACTTCTATAAAGAGATGCTAAAAATTTTAAAAAATAACATTTTCAGGTAATCACAGAAATATTCCTGCAAAATATTTTATTCCATGTGTGTAAAACCCCTTTGAATCTCCTATGGCAGATCCCATATTGTATAAAGGTTGACATGTAAGCTTCTAGTTGTGGTGGTCGCTGCCATTTTGTTATTGGGTGTGCCTCTTCCCAACCAAGCTCGTCTCACTGTATATATTCGTATACTGCTGAGGTGACAATAAAGTTTACTTTGACTTTGACTAAAAAATGTTGCAAAGCATCTTGAAAACTCAGAAGGAGCTGCCAGGGAAACCCAAAGTGATGGCAGAGAAGAAGTCAGAACCCAGAGAAGTCCCTATGGAAATCAAGGAACATGTAAATTCTAACCCTACATAAGTAGAACTTTCAATAAAAACTACACCCAGTCTCTAGAAACTGACTGTGGAGAGGCAGTCGCTTGTGTATAATATAAACATTATCATTACAACAGATCTATATAACATTATCAATAAAACACCGGACTCAGTTTTTCCCGATAGATAGATAGATAGATAGATAGATAGATAGATAGATAGATAGATAATAGATAGATAGATGATAGATCGATAGATAGATGATAGATAGATAGATAGATAGATAGATAGATAGATAGATAGATAGATAGATAGATAGATAGATAGATAGATAATAGATAGATAGATGATAGATCGATAGATAGATGATAGATAGATAGATAGATAGATAGATAGATAGATAGATAGATAGATAGATAGATGATAGATAGATAGATAGATAGATAGATAGATAGAAAGATGATAGATCGATAGATAGATAGATAGATAGATAGATAGATAGATAGATAGATAATAGATAGATAGATAGATAGATAGATAGATAGATAGATAATAGATAGATAGATAGATAGATAGATAGATAGATAGATAGATAGATAGATAGATAGATAGATAATAGATTGATAAATAGATAGATAGATAGATAGATAGATAGATAGATAGATAGATAGATAGATCATAGATAGATCATAGATAGTAGGGATGCAGCGAATCCATTATTTTGGATTCGGCCGAACCCACGAATCCTTTGCGAAAGATTCGCCCGAATACTGAACCGAATTCAAATCCTAATTTGCATATGCAAAATAAGGATGGGAAGGGGGAAACATTTTTTACTTCCTTGTTTTGTGACAAAAAGTCACATTAATGCCCCCCACCCCTCATTTGCATATGCAGATTAGGATTCGGATACTGTTCGGCCAGGCAGAAGGATTCGGCCGAATCCGAATCAAGCTGAAAAAGGCAGAATCCTGGCCGAATCCCGAACCGAATCCTGGATTCGGTGCATCCCTAATAGATAGATAGATAGACAGACAGACTGATGAGTAGGTTGAGTTGCAGCGCAAAATATCAGAGAACCATGGCAAATAAAGACACTTTGAAGGAACAGTCCCCTCTTTGCTGTCGTACAGTTGTAATCAGTTGTAATCAGTTGTAATCATTCCATCCATTAAGGCCTTATAAGAACTTTTAAATCACATGCTGATCATTTTCTTGACTAGAGAAAGCAACACATGTTTTATCATGTGCACAGATTTAAAATCTGAGTAGCGTGTATGATAAATAAGAACCGGTATGGGATACCATACATCTCTAGCTGAATATGCCCTGATGTTCATGATTCCTGGCATTAGCCATAAATTCAACTGAATTCTGGAATTCAGAAGACTACTATAAATGTGTGTGCAGGGAACGTGTTTGTCAGCAAGACTTCTCAAGAGTTTGAGAATAATACAGAAAAAAAGCATGTAGAGGAAAACTAAAGGAAAGTGCAGGTCACGACCTGCAATTCATCTTCTCAGAAGTAGAGGGTCAACAGCTGAGTCCTACTGGAGAAAGTTGACAGGAAGGCTTGATCAGACAAGCTACAAATAGAAAGGGAGAGATATGTCACCCAAGGAATGTAAACAGTATGGAACCCTAAGAGCTGATTAGGAGATGGGCTACCAACTTGAAGTCAACAGATTTTCCATAAAGGTCAAACTCATGAAGATTTCCAGGGTGCCTGTCTGGGGTCATTGTGCTTCTTGTAGTTGTAGACCAGATACAGTTGTAACTATTACCTAACTAGTGGCTGATTGGATAGATATTACTTATTTTAAATCGGTTTACTCCCATTGCCTTATTTCAGGTAGAGGTGAAACAAGACTTTCAGAGACCAAATGCAGGAATATTTTTCATATCCTTTTTAACAGAAGTAACAGAAAATTCTTTGATGATTCTTTTACAAATGTCAAAAAATGTTATCCTCCCATAAATGTATGGGGGTGTATGGGTACCATTGTCCTTGTAACTGCTCTTCCAGTAGAAGGTTATATTCTGTTCTCAGTCTAAAAGGGTTATTCCTACTACTATGAGGTCCTGGTTCTATAACCTTTGTGGAAAGAGGTTTTTTTTTCTTTTAAGTATAGATGTTTTGAGTAAATGCACAGAATCCTAAAATATATAAACTGCCCTCTATACTAAGGGACACCAGGACCTGTCTCAGGTACGAGCAGGTCAGATTATTATTGTGATAAAATGCATTAGCCAGCCTTTTTTATTGATAGTTGCCTGACCAATTGGCTTATATCAATGTTTAGCATTAGGTTCTTAACCCAGCAGTTGACCAGTTAAGATGTTTCCAACAAACCGCCCATTTTTTTTTTTTTTTAAAGCAGTTCTATTTCTTAAAAAAAGAATCTGCTCAGAATTTTGCAGGTAAGTCATTCCCTCGACAAAAATACCTGCTACCAAGTGTTGAACAGGTTGATGGTTGAACCGGTACCTGTATTTGGTGTGTGCGACTTGGTCAAAGGGGCAGATTTTTTCATCCAATTCAGATCCTAGTTTGACTACTGCTTGAAAGCAAAAGTATGCCAGCACAGGGCTGACCCAAGAGAGTTTATTCTTAGCTGGTCATTATCAACAGTTTATTGACCCTTCCCAATGGTCTGGCTAACCAATATCTGACAGGTTGGAATATCCTCCAGCTTGTGGTTGGCCAAATCAGGCAACGATCCTGTCATTTTGATGAGGTTGATGATCTTGTCATGTATGCTTAGTGTAAATTAACAATATACAACCAAATACTGAGGGCTACTGGTTTGCCACAGGGGGTGAGGGTTGGCAGACAAGGTAAAAAAAAAAAACATGCCTTGCTGTGATATTTTATTGCTACGTTACACCAGTGCTTATCCACATGCTTGGCACTTACATGGTTTATGGAATAAAAGGAAGTTGTCCTTTATTATAACAAATGCTTTGCTATTTTCCTACCAGGGAGCTAATGTATAAGAGTAACACATGCATTTTATTCAAAGTGTTGTCTACTCGTATGAATAAATGGTGTAGGAAAAAAGTAATTCCCTAAACCCCATGCCCCCACGCCAGCTGAAAAATAGCACAGACAATTTATTGTCTCTTGTGCTGTGGAATCTTTTTCCATTTATACCTGTAACTGTCACAACGTGACCTTTAGAGAAAAGAAACTTCCCACTGAGCTTTATTGTTCCTCCAGCAACAGAGAGGTAATACAGTATATACGTATATATCAGTGTCACAGATCTGATACCTATTGTAAGCAACAGGGCTCTCCTGCTTCATGGTCCAAATGAGCAATTCAGGCGGCACTCCGGAAAAGTTTGAAGACGTTTATTGCAACATTAGGGTAACAGCATCGCCTTACGCATTCCGGGAAACACTTCCTTTATCATAGGCATCTCCTGCTTCATGGCTGAGATTCTAGCTATCTTTATCCTACCTCATCCCCATTGTAAACAGCAGTCCTGTCCTGCTTTATGGCTGAGATTCTAGCTATCTTTATAACAGAGCATTCTGTCACAGTGACAAAGATCCTATATGATCCCCATTATAAGCAGCAGTCCTGCCCTGCTTTATGGCTGAGATTCTACCTATCTGTATAACAAAGGTAAAGGGGCTGTTTTGGGCAGCCAGCTGGGCTATGCTACGTCATGCAGCAGCTTTGTCCATAGTCCGTTTCTCACTCCAGAGGGCTCTGTGGCAAAAGGATGAGATTTGTCCCTACAAAGGATTGAGTGATCGCTGCAAACAGATCTTTCATGTGTATTTGGAAGCATTACATAATGCACTTTTATGTAAGAAATGACTGAGGCATTCGTCCCTGGTGTTCCCCTGGGCATAGCAGTGGTTATGGTCAGTTAAAGATACAGTGATTGGATGAGGATAAGCCAATTATCACACTGAAAAAACATTTCTGTACAAATGATTCTAGAACTGTTTTCAAAATCCGAGGAGATTTGAGGATGTAGAAGGGAATAGGAATCTGATGTGGTGGATTAATAGCACTGATAAGGGCTCCAATCATCAGCTAAAGTCATACTTGGATGTCAAACATGAGACATTACTCATTGCCTAAACATAAATGGTGAGCGATCGTAGGAGCCGGGGCTTGGATTCTGCTCTTTAAAGATATGCTTCCCCATCTTACAAGTCTTTTCTCAATTCCCTGCAATGAATCCAGTGAACTAGAACTTTAAAGGCCCAGGAAACTCTCTTTATTCAAGAGGAGCTCAGTGAATATTGGTGAATTAACTCCTCCTTATCTGTAAGCCAGAGACAGGCACTGCATCCAGTTTACAGAGCTTCTGTGCCATTGACAGCTGCATTACTACAGCTGTTAACATTGTATTTGGTTGACCAGGAACTTCCCAGGCAGACACTGCCTCTCTATTGAATGAGGATTTTTCTTTTCCATTTTTATAAAGTCAAATGCAAACTGTGTGGCAGCAGAAGCCGACAATGTACAGTACTGTAAGTAGCGGGAGGCCCATATGAGATCTTTGAGATCTAGCACTGGTGGGTAAGAAGGGGGGCATCTGTTTCAGAAAATAGCTTTGCTGCCTCTTTATTACCCTGCATGCAAATATAATCCAAAGCTCAGCAGTGCTGCACAGTTTCTTGATATATATATATATATATATATATATACTCTATTCTCTTGATATATATATACTCTATTCTCTTGATATATATATACTCTATTCTCTTGATATATATATACTCTATTCTCTTGATATATATATATACTCTATTCTCTTGATATATATATATACTCTATTCTCTTGATATATATATATACTCTATTCTTGGAGACGTGGCGGATTCGTTATGAAGAATGAAAACGTATGTTTTTTGCCCCATTCAGTCAGCGTTCGCGTTTGATGGTTTTCCTAGTGGTATAACATAGCAGCCGAATCAGGAATTAGAGAAACTCCAGAGCCTGTTTAATGTTCAATGGAAAATATCCAGTTCAGAACAGAACAAATGACCTGGAAAGTCTCAAAGCCCTTCCAAGGTGGGGAGAGAAAATCTATGTACGTTCCATCATCGTCACTTTTGGGGTGAAACACTGGGCACACACTAAGCTATCCTCTCATACTGTACTGTCTGAGGGAAACTCAGAGATCTTGTATAAATGCAAGTATATAAAAAAGGAACACACAATAATTAAAATCCTCATACTATACTGACTAAGGAAAACAACATGGAACCGCCCTACTAGCTAAATGGGGAATATTAATTGCTAAAGAAGAGCAAGATGGAGCACTTAATCGTACTCAGGCAATGCTTCTTGTCTGCTATTTCCAGGTTAGTCTGCCCTGCACACAGGCATGTGTCTCTGGCATGCCGCTGTCTCTTGCAGGCTCTGCTGTTTCCATCCCAAAGTCTTATATTTTAGAAACAGAATACGAGGCCCAGGTACATGGTGTACAGAGTGCAGCCAGCGGAACTTGAAAAGTCACTCCTAAGGCTAGCTTTCTGGAGATAACTCACATTATTCTTCTGGTGGTGTCCAGTGTAGACCACCCACAGATCCACAGCCAGTTTCCTGCAGGGTCACAGAATCGTTTCTGTCTGGAATAAAAGGATCTGCAGAACTCCTCCCTTTTTTTAAAGCTGAATTGGTTATATTATTTTTCTTCTGTATTATGGTCATCATGTCCCACTGTCTATATCCTGCCCTATATTTCCATCCTGCTCTACTTTCCTCCCTAGCCCTGTTTTCACAGTTTTGACCTCTTGTCATCTTGCCCTACATGCATCTTCTAACTCAACTGTTTCTTTCCCTTCTCTAACTATCTGGTTTTACTGTCACCATCTTGTTTTGCTGTCTATCACTAGCCCTTCTCTCATTATCCTACCCTACTGTCTAACTTGTCCTACAATCTCCATCTTGTCCTACTGTCTCCATCTTGCCCTGTTGCCACTGTCTTGTCCTACTATCTCTGCTGCTAACTTGCCATTTTATATTAAAGGTCCCAAATTCTTCCCTTCTACAACTGTGACATTCTAGAGCCCCTTGTGTGCAGCACTAAGGGCAGTGGCCTCTTTTTGAATCCCCAAAACACAGTTCTGCTTCTATAGTTGAGATATAGTATTCCCTGGTGGTTGGCAATCCTTAGACTTTGTGTTTTAAATTATAAATTCCATCTTCCTCTGGCAAACCCTGGGGTGCCACAAGTGCAGGCTTGCCATTATACATTCAGCATAAGCATCACCATGTGGAGTGATTTGTAAAGGGGTAGGGTTTCAGTGGGAAGCATTTTTGACTAACAAGTTATGGACTTAGAAATGTCCCCACCTTACTAGAACCAAAGCTCCACCTGCTGGTCTTCCAGTGGTGTTAGAAAAGACAAATATGGGGCTTCCAGTCCCAAAGAAACAGATTTGATACCAGCTACATGTTTTTGCCCTATGAAATAAAATATCATTCCATGCAACTTCCAAATATCCATTTATTCCTATCACTGGGTTTGTGTTAATATAATTGCTTTCTGCAGCAGTGTCTGTTTATCCCTTTTTGCTTCCTGGGTCTGACCTGAAACAATGTAGCAGAAGTCAGTTCTGGCCACTAAACATAATTCATGCCAATGTCATCAACAGGGACCAAAAACAGCATATATAGGAAAGCCTGCATATATATTTTTTTAGAAAAGGTGGCAGCCCTATTCAGTAGCAATTATATTTATACACTACTTTAATGAATTTGCATCGGAAAGTTCTCTATTGTTATTCAAAAACAGTTCTTGGGTGAAGTTCCCCTTTAACTTCATGACTAAGAATGTTATGCGTATTTGTTTGACCACAAGGAGGCTTGGTGATTCTCTTGCCAGAACAGCAGATTTACGTTTTATATAACACATTATTTTCAATGTGGATTCAATATACATCTGCTGTACAGGTATAGAGCGTAATCATCTCTCGTTTCCGAAACAGCGGCGATTACAGTTTGGAATCTACAACATCTGTTCCTGAGCGACATATGCAAAGAATTGCTGTGAGATAGTAGCATCTGTATACAATTGTATTGTGGGGGCAAGTGCATTCAGGTTACTGATATACCAGATGTTATTCTCAGAGGTTCTCAGAGAATTATTTCCATTGTCCCCAATGAGGGAGGCTGACAGGTCTGATAAATATAACAGTGTGCCATGATCTGAATATGGGGATTTTGGTTAAGAAGCCCCTGACATGTATAAACTATTATCCCCTTCTATCTTATCTGTAATCTGCATTATTATTAAGAACTATTTACTGATGGATAAAAACAGAAGAAAAAAAGGGTGTGTCAATTATGACTTGAGGTCATTAAAACCAAGAAGCTTGACATTTACATTAAAGAACAACTATACCACTGAATGTATCCTGATTTTGTTAAAGTGCTACTCCCTGACCATCTAGTTTGTAGCTTTGCCTAGGCAAACAATATCATAGGCTCAGGGTCGGACTGGGGGGCCCAGGGCCCACCGGGGCTGCAGTTTCAGGGCCCCCATCCGGGTCTTTGCCACAACAGCCCAAAGAATGGAGGTTGCGGGGATCTGGGCTGGTTGGGCCCTCAAGAGCCCTGCATAGGATGGTCACACATAGACCTCCTGTTGTGTTATAATCCCTATCAAGAATCAAAAGGTAAGACATGTATTAGTAACACAGAAGTCATAGCTAGTGAAACAGATTCATAAATAATCTCAAGAGCAAATACATGGCTCATACAGAGAGATACCATAAAACTCTGGCAGCATAAGTATTCCCCTGTACTTAGCACTATTCAGCAGGAACAGCCTTCTAAGCTTGTTCATCGCCTGTACTGACAGACACCATAAAAACTATACCAACAGCAATATTCCTCTGTACTAAGCACAATTCAGATAATGTACTGCTCTAGTGAATTTAGAGTTTTACCTTCCTAATAGAAGAATAAGAAAGAATAAAATACATAAATATCCAACATTTTTATCATTAATTTTAATGAATTCAATATATTTGTTTATGGACAGAAAGCCACAAAAGGGAGTATGACCAGTGACTAGCGAATAAATTCAGCAGGCTCAATTTCGCAGTGAATTTCCACCAGAGAATAAATTCACTAAAGCTGCCGCGAAATTTCGCCTGCATCCAAGAATTTTGGACGAGCGTCAAAAAAGTCGCTCGTGTCAAAACCGTTACACGTCCACATTATTTAGACACATTATTTTGACATTGACGCCAGCGTCAGAATTCATGTTTCTTGAATTTTTCACCGAAACGGGATAAATTCACCCATCACTAAGGGGCAGATGTATCAAGGGTCGAATTTCGAGGGGTTAAATCCCTCGAAATTCGACTGGGGAATAGAATCGAATAGGCAATTTGGGCGAATTTACACGCTGGCGAATAGTCGAATTGGCGAATATTCGCCAGGCGAATAGGCGCTCGATCGAATATTCGCTCAAAGTATTTTCATTCGATCGAATGCCTTTTTATTCGATCAAAAACTTGGAAAACAAGCCTATGGAACTTTCCCATAGGCTTTTAAAGCAATTCAGTAGGTTTTAGGTGGTGAAGTAGGCAGTCGAAGTATTTTTAAAAGAGACAGTACTTTGACAATCGAATGGGGGAATAGCCGCAGCGTTTTTGCGCTCGATCTATTCAAATCATTCTACTCAGGCGAATTTACACCAATTCGATAGTCGAGGAGCACAAAAAACTACTCGAAATTCGAAGTTTTTTTACTTCGAATCCTTCACTCGAAGTTAGTGAATCGGCCCCTAAGCGTGACTGCAGATTGCCGCGATGGAGATCAATACTTGCACAGACTGTCACTTGAGTGTAAATTTCTGTTTGTGTTACACAAAGTGCATGCGTGTCCTGTTGTGTTACAGGCAGTTCAGCAGTAGCAGAGAGAGATATACAGACACCACTGAGACCTGTACAAAGCCTCTGATTTACTTGAAATGTTCCAGAAGTGGAAACCCAGTTTCCACTGAGCATCTGATTGTGAGATGAATATACAGATGGGAGCAAGGTGTTTATACAGACCTGGGAAGGGGGGGGGAACCTTGTGACAAAGTTCAGACTCCAAAATAAATAGTCGCTCTGCCAAACAAACGCTACCGCATTTCCACTTGTTTATTGGAGCGCCCTACCCATTAATGCCAAGCCAGATTATTCTCTTAAGTAAACCTCGTTCAACAGACCTTGAGCAGGACCCACTTCGTTTAAACATACAAGGGGCAGTGGCCTTAGAAGCTTCACGGTTCCCCTTCGGTGAATTAGAAACATCAAATAGATTGGTCATACTAAAGTGCCGTTATATTTAGTAGTAGGATAAAAAAAAAACTTCATCAGAAGAGGCTTTTTATGTATGTTCCAGTGTCAGACCCTTACCCATTTAATTTATCTTATAGTATGTTATAAAATGACCATGGTCAATTCTAAACAACTTTTCATTTGGTCTCCATTATTTATTGTCTATAGTTTTTTTAATTATTTGCCTTCTTCTTCTGATTCTTTCCAGCTTTCAAATGGGGGTCACTGACCTCATCTAAAAACAAATACTCTATAATGCTGCACATTTATCGTTATGTGTTACTTTTTATTACTCATCTTTCTATTCAGGCCTTCTCCTATTCATATTCCAGTCTCTCGTCTAAATCAATGCATGGTTGCTAGGGTAATGTGGACCCGAGCAACCAGATTGCTGAAGTTGCAAACTGAAGAGCTGCTGAATAAAAAGCGAAATAACTCGAAAACCCCAAATAATACAAAATGAAAAGTGAAATGCAAGTTGTCTCAGAATATCACTTTCTATGGCATACTAAAAGTTAACTCAAAGATGAAAACCCCTTTTAAATAAGAATTGAGAAGGTGCCCTGGGTTCCTTTGAAGGGCTATAACTTAAATGAGAATCAAACATCCCCCGATTTTAAGTCCCTACTGTCCCCCCTGCACAGTCTTACCCCAGAATTCTCTCCCCTCTTGAAATAGTAAGAGGAGCTCATGGGCGCCATCTTCTTCTCTTCGGTAATCTTTGCGTCTTCTTCCTTCCTTCGGGAATTTCTGTCTCTTTTGGCGCATGTGCAGTTGTCACGAACCAGAAGATTGCTCCAACTGCCCATGCGCCAATATGCCACTCACTTCACGGAGATTACCGAAGAGAAGAAGATGACGCCTGTGAGCTTTGCGGCGCTCAATCTGCATGTGCGGTCACTATTTCAAGAGGAGGCAGAATTCTGGGTAAGACTGTACAGAGGGGAGGCAGGAAGGGGGGTCAGTGGGGACTTAACATAGTGGGGGGTTTAGTTCTCCTTTAAGCAACAAGGCTGCAGTATATGTACTGTAGGTTGGTACAGCAGCTTTAGGACAATAGCATATGATACAGTCAAAATGGTAACTTAGGACACTAAAGGGGTTATTAAATACTAATTTTTCTAATTAATTAATAAAAAAATCTGACCAAACTAGAATCCACGATTTTCCCTTATTTAACAATGAAAAAAACACAAATAAATCAGACAATCGACAAAAAATGCGACTTATTCAGATTGTCGCACGAAAAATCTGACTTTTTCGTGAAATCAGAGAGAATGTTCGCCCTTAAATGTTCGGATTATCGTACCAAACCCAGCGCAGACAATATCTTCAAATTGCAAATTAGACCTCTGTCATTGAATTCTACAGGACCTTCACAGGTTGAAGATGGAGTATTTTCGGATTCTGACTTTTTTGCAGCCTCGGGGTATAATATATCTTGAAATAATTGAGGTTTTTTTCATAAAAAATTTGGATTTTACAGAAAAACAAAGTAGGATTTTTCGAGTTTTTACCATTCGTACTTTAATAAATAACCCCCTAGATGTCCCTTACTAGGAGAAGACCTTTTCTGAATGTCAAAATATGGTGTACATTCTATTTAGGAAACTTGTGGTTTCCCTTGACTGTGTACGTCGGTGCCAATAAATAATGTTCAGTTGCTCATTACCATATTGGTTGCATTTGCTCAGCTGGGGGGTGCAAAAAGTTCATTTTAAATAGTTTCAATAGTTGCTGGTTATTATAAATGACATATTATAAATGACAATTCTTCTTCTCTCTCTGGGAGACAGGAATACAGCACATCCTCTCCTACAGTCTTCCACAATACCTTGGCATTAAGTGTAAATGGTTGGTGGGGAGAGTGGGGGGGGATATGTAAAAAGTATACATTTGTACAAAATTATGTTAAATTAAAGCATGTGATGGCGCTGGAAAGCTGGGATGAGGCAATAACTTGGGGTTTCTTTTGTGATGTGGTTGTTTTGCTACAAAGAATTGTAAAACTGAGCCAGTAGAAGTGAAAGTCTGTTGGGTTTGGAGAGAGGCAACTGTAACGCAGGGGTTATAAACATCTGCTTGTTTGGCCAAGCCTTCATTGGAACAGAGGAACAACAATACAAATGAAGAAACCAATTTTCTCATGGCCGAATACCTTGTACTGGGGCAAGGTAGGAATGCTTGAATCCTTTGTATAACATTGGCTTGGTACTGACTTCTCCTTGCAATACACAACTTACTTTGTGTTCGCTGATGTCCTTTAATCTTCTCCTTGGCATTTTGATGAATGAAACATGATGTCCTTTTGTAATAATACCTGGGAGGTGGTGGAGATGCCCAACACCTCGTCTGTGGGAATGCCCACCGCCTCCTTGAGATGCTTCAGGGTTTGACACTCGATTGCTTCCTTTTATATTCAGCATGCCGCATATGACCTCTTCTTTGGTGTGAAATTCCATTATTTAAAGGGGTCATGGCCAATTACTGATTGTCCAAAGTAGGTCTATTGTACATACTGCAGTTTCTGGGTGCGCTTCTAGTCTGGTTTCTTTGTTATTGACCCTTGTCTGTCCCTGACTTCTGCTGATTCGCTGCCTGTACTAATCTTAGCTTGTTACAGACCATTCTTGGTGAGCTTGACTTTGTACTGCATTTATTGTTTATTTTGACCCCGGCCTATTGTATGACTATGCTTTTCTTAACCCTGTTCCTCCTGTCACATGTTACAGTTCCCTTGTCTGCCCAGAACTCTGCCTTTTGTTCTCTCACTTTAAGACCCAGCAGTATCTGAGAAGCGGAGGGCTCCTACTAAAGCAAAACGCTTATGTTTTGGTGGAAGCATGAGCCATACCTGGAACTTTGGCATCTGTTCTGGGTTTTTGGAAAACCATACGTGACACACGTGACACACGTTCTTGATACTTTGATTATAGATTCACTGATATCCTTTACTCTTTTCCTCAATACCTTGATAATGGAGTCTCTGATGTCCTTTACTCTTCTCCTTCATACCTTGATAATGGAATCTTGGTCTCCTCTACCCTTGTCCTTAATGCTCTTGACGCTTACCCTTGATAATGGATTTATTGATACCATTGATTCTTCGACTCTGTCCCCTAATACCTTGATGTCATCTTAATGGATCTACTGGAATTATATTGGTATTCTAATCTATGATCCCTTGAAGACCAATTATATGGAGGCACAGGGTTGTTTTATTTTTTAATATAAAGGGCTGACCAATAGTGATGGGCCAATAAATTCGCCAGGCACAAAATTCGCGGGAAATTTCCACGTTTTGCCACCAGCGAATAAATTCATGAAACAGTGGCAAAAATTGTTGCGTGCATAAAAATTGGCACGTGTCAAAATTATTTGGACGCCCATTGACTTTAATGCATTTGGACAAAATAGTTGCGCATATAAAAATTGTCTCTCGCTAAAATGACTGACAGTAGCTTTGACAGGCTCACCACTGCAAGTACAATCATTTCTAACTGTAATGGAATCTGGCACGGATAACCAAGATGGCGTCCAAGATGGTGGCTCCCTGGTTCTTCACGGACGCAGACGGATGATGTCGACTTCTTCCCACACCCTGATTGGTCGCCGACGACGGAATGGACGTCGGCGTCAATAATGGGCGCCGGCGTCCGTCGCACACGTCAGCGCGTCAGTCGCCGACGTCAGCGCGTCCGCACATACGTCATGATGCCGATGCGTCCAAAATTGGCGCCAAACCTGGGCCTTTATAAGGGAACTCCGGACAGTAACCAGTGCCCAATTATAGGTTTAGTTTTCTACTCCTGGGTGTGATTCATTGCGAACTTCTTGTCTATTGTGTACCGACCCTTGCCTGGAATTCTCGACCTTGAACCTCTTCTGCCTGGACTGATCTTGTTGCCTGTTTTTGACCATTCTCCTGTCTCATCCTCTACTGTACTGCGAACTTGGACATTGTTATTTTCCTCCCTTGGTCCTCACTACTCCTGAGGCCTTTGGCCTAACATTATAATTGGGCCATGGACCCGTTGGAGGAGAATCCTGCGCCGCCTGATGTTGGTGGGGCGCTTCGTGGTCTGGCATCCCGTATGCAGTCCTATGAGGTACAGCAGTCTCACTTTGGTCAGGCCTTGGAAACCATTCTTGCCAAGTTGTCGGCGTTAACACCTGCCGATCCTACTCCTGCACCTACACCTGTAGCTCCGCTTCACGCCACTGAACCCCGCATTCCGGCTCCCCCACTCTATAGTGGTGATCCTACAGCCTGCCGTGGGTTTGTTAACCAGTGCGAGGTCCACTTTGCACTCGCACCCAGCCAATTCCTGTCGGAATGAGCTAAGGTGGGCTTCATATTCTCCCGTCTGCAAGGGAAGGCATTAGAGTGGGCGTCGCCTCTATGGGAAAAGGAGGATCCCATTATCGATAATGCCCGAGCTTTCATCCGGGAACTTCGAGTGGTCTTTGATGCTCCGGGTCGTGCCACTGCTGCCTCCGCACGCCTGTTCCACCTTCAACAGGGAACTCGCTCAGTCTCGGAGTATGCCATTGAGTTCCGCACCCTGGTTGCAGAGACTACGTGGAACAACGACGGGTATCACGCTGCCTTTTACAACGGCCTGGCGATACGTATTAAGTCTGATCTGGTGTCCAGGGAAATTCCATCCCGTTGGGAAGATCTAGTCACCCTGGCCATAAAGGTAGATACTCGGCAGAGGGAGTTTCAAGCTGAACTCGACAGAGAGCGCTCCCCAACCAAAAGATTCCACAGGTTCCAACCTACTCTGGCCCCTCGTTTCCAAAGACCCTTCCTTCCCAACCCGGCTCCCATCCTGTCTTCTCCAAATCCTGCGGTTCCTGCCTCCTCTTCCCTGCCTTCGGAAGAACCAATGCAGATTGGACGGGCTCGTCTGACCGAACAGGAAAAGCTTCGGAGAAGGGCTGCTGGACTTTGCCTTTACTGTGGTGGAAAATCCCACTTCGCCTATGAGTGTCCAGTGAAGCCGGGAAACGCCAACACCTAGGTAAGACTGGGGAGACTTACCTGGGTGGAATTGGTCCCTCTCCCCATTCTTCTGCTCAACGCTTCCTCCTTCCTGTGCAGATTCATTTTGGAACCCAGTCGATCTCTTCTAAGGCTTTCCTTGACTCCGGTGCAGCTGGGAATTTCATTGATAAGGTCTTCGCAGAAAACCATTCCATTCCGCTGCGATCTCTGGCTGTTCCTCTTCGAGCTTTGGCGATTGACGATCGTCCACTATCCTCCGCTGCAATTTCCCACTCCACCGATGAACTTTCCGTTATTGTGGGGTCCATGCACCTTGAAAGATTGTCCTTCCTCCTCATCGATTGTCCTTCTACTCCCATTGTTCTTGGTCTGCCCTGGTTGAATATTCACAACCCTGTAATCGATTGGGCTTCTTCTCAGATCTCCCGCTGGAGTTCTTTTTGCCAACAGAACTGTTTACCTACCAAGTATATTATTAAAGTTTCATCCGTTTCTTCCAATTCTTCTTTGCCCCCTGTTTATCAAGCCTTCTCCGATGTCTTCAGTAAAAAGTCTGCCGAAACCCTGCCTCCCCATCGTCCTTATGATTACCCCATCGAACTTCTTCCTGGAACCATGCCTCCCAGGGGTCGCATCGATCCATCTGAAACCGGTGCCATGAAGGAGTACATTCAAGAAAATCTGCAAAGAGGCTTTATTCGTCCTTTTTCTTCCCCGGCTGGAGCCGGCTTCTTCTTCGTAGAGAAAAAAGATGGAGGTTTGCGGCCCTGCATTGATTATAGAGGTCTGAATAAAATCACAATTAAAAACCGTTATCCCCTTCCTCTCATCTCTGAACTGTTTGACCAACTAAAAGGGGCTTGTCTTTTCACCAAGTTGGATCTTCGTGGGGCTTATAATTTAATTCGTGTCAGAGAGGGAGATGAATGGAAGACCGCGTTTAACACCCGGGACGGGCATTACGAATATCTTGTCATGCCTTTCGGTCTCTGTAACGCCCCCGCGGTCTTCCAAGAATTTGTAAATGACATTTTCAGAGATTTACTGGGCCAGTATGTGGTGGTGTACCTGGACAATATTCTTATTTTCTCCAAAAATCTTGCTCAACATCGTCTTCAAGTTCAAGAAGTACTTTCTCGTCTTCGAAAGAACAACCTGTTTGCTAAGTTGGAGAAATGTTCCTTTGAAGTTTCATCCATTTCCTTCCTAGGTTACATCATTTCCCAACAAGGCTTCAGGATGGATCCAGCCAAGGTTTCAGCAATTCAAGATTGGCCTCTCCCCACCAGTGTCAAGGCTGTTCAAAGATTCATCGGCTTTGCTAATTATTACAGACAGTTTATTAAAGGTTTTTCTTCTAAAATTGCTCCAATTCTTGCTCTTATTCAAAAAGGGGGTAAACCACAACATTGGCCTCCTCTAGCCTTGGAAGCCTTCAAGTCTCTTAAAGAATCCTTTTCATCTGCCCCAATCCTCAGGCACCCTGAACCTCTCCAACCTTTCTTCATTGAAGTAGATGCCTCGGATATCGGAGCAGGAGCAATTTTATCCCAAAGATCCTCTGCCGATGGTAAGCTACATCCGTGTGCCTTCTTTTCCAAAAAGTTTTCCTCTTCCGAAAGGAATTATGATGTTGGGAACCATGAGTTACTGGCCGTCAAACTTGCTCTTGACGAGTGGAGACACTTTCTCGAAGGATCATTGATCCCTGTGACCATCTTCACTGACCACAAAAACCTTGAATATATCCAGACCCTTAAGCGCCTCAATCCCCGACAAGCCAGGTGGGCATTGTTCTTCTCACGTTTTAACTTCATCTTAACTTTTCGTCCTGGTTCAAGAAACAAGAAAGCGGATGCCCTTTCCAGAAGTTTTATTCCTGAAGATCCCATCTCCGAAGACCCAGAATCCATTGTGCCTCCTACAAAAATCATCGCTGCTCTTTTTCCATCCTTGGCCTCCCAGTTATTGTCTGTTCAACCTTCTGCTCCTGAAGGAACCCCTCCTGGTGTTGCCTTTGTTCCTCCTGAACTCCGTCATTCCATTTTGGTCCAGTCCCACAGCTCCAAGCAGGCCGGGCATCCTGGAGTCAAGAAAACCACTGAACTTCTGTCTCGTCTTGTATGGTGGCCTTCCCTAAGAAAGGATGTTAAAGACTATGTTTCTTCTTGCTCTGTGTGTGCTGTATCCAAATCTGGGCGTTCCCCTCCCAAAGGGTTACTCTTACCACTACCCATTCCCTCCCGCCCATGGACTCATTTATCTATGGACTTCATCGTGGACCTCCCTAACTCCTCTGGTTACACTGTTATTTGGGTGGTGATTGACAGATTCACTAAAGTTGCACACTTTACTCCCCTTCGAAAACTTCCCTCTGCTCCTGAACTTTCTTCATTATTCATTAAACACATTTTTCGCCTCCATGGTTTCCCTGCCGAAATTGTCTCTGACCGTGGTTCCCAATTTGTTTCTAAGTTCTGGAGATCCCTGTGTAAAGTCCTTGGTGTCTCTCTTCAATTTTCATCGTCATACCATCCCCACTCTAATGGAGCAGCAGAAAGGGTTAACCAGGCCCTTGAACAATTTCTTCGATGCCATGTATCACTGTGCCAAGATGACTGGGTGGATCTGCTTCCATGGGCAGAATTTGCACATAACAATGCATTACACATTTCTTCCGAAAAGTCCCCTTTTTTCTGTATGTACGGTCTTAACCCTTTGGCTTTTCCTCAGGACTTATTACTTACCAATGTCCCTGCCGCCAACGACCAAGCTGCTCACATGTCAGCCATTTGGCACGCCACGGTCATCAATCTGGAAAAAAGTTCCCTGGTCCAGAAAAGGTTCGCGGATCAAAGAAGAATCCCTTCCCCTTTGTACGCACCTGGCGATAAGGTTTGGCTATACACCCGAAACATCCATCTTAAAGTCCCCTCTCCGAAGCTTGGTCCCAAGTTTATTGGTCCCTTCTCCATCTCTGAGATCATCAACCCGGTGGCTGTTCGTCTACAACTTCCCTCAGAGATGCGGATTCCTAACACATTCCATGTCTCCTTGCTCAAACCTGCAGGTACTTCTTCTTCTTCTTCTTCCTCAGCTCCTGTCTTGGTGGATGGACATCAGGAATTCGAGGTTAAAAGAATCCTGGATTCCCGGATTTCGAGGGGCACCCTACAATACCTCATTGAGTGGAAGGGGTTCGGCCCTGAGGAGTGCTCCTGGGTAAGAAATTCTGACGTCCACGCCCCTCTCCTGGTCCAAAAATTCCACCGGCAATTTCCTTCCAACCCAGGTGGTCCAGAGGCCCCCCCTAGGGGGGGGGTACTGTAATGGAATCTGGCACGGATAACCAAGATGGCGTCCAAGATGGTGGCTCCCTGGTTCTTCACGGACGCAGACGGATGATGTCGACTTCTTCCCACACCCTGATTGGTCGCCGGCGACGGAATGGACGTCGGCGTCAATAATGGGCGCAGGCGTCCGTCGCACACGTCAGCGCGTCAGTCGCCGACGTCAGCGCGTCCGCGCATACGTCATGACGCCGATGCGTCCAAAATTGGCGCCAAACCTGGGCCTTTATAAGGGAACTCCGGACAGTAACCAGTGCCCAATTATAGGTTTAGTTTTCTACTCCTGGGTGTGATTCATTGCGAACTTCTTGTCTATTGTGTACCGACCCTTGCCTGGAATTCTCGACCTTGAACCTCTTCTGCCTGGACTGATCTTGTTGCCTGTTTTTGACCATTCTCCTGTCTCATCCTCTACTGTACTGCGAACTTGGACATTGTTATTTTCCTCCCTTGGTCCTCACTACTCCTGAGGCCTTTGGCCTAACACTAACCTAGTGATTGATTTATCCAGTAAGTGGTTTTATGAGACCACAGCTATGGAGCTGCCCTTTGTAGATGCATTCATAATTATATGTCTGGCCTGAAGCTGGCTTTGTAGGCTTTGCATAGCTGAAATGCTTATTCTCTGTAACCACCAAAAAATGGGTAAAATCATTCATCTACAGTTGTCTGACTGAATTATATCTACTGATTCCTTTACCATAAGCACATAACGATTCCTTGACTGTAAGTCAGGAATGACTTACATTGGAAATGATGGCAGTAATCTGAAGAGCCAGGAGAGCAGCCGGTTTAATGTAAATGTCAGAGACTTCCAATTACTCTTTTATTCTGATGGCTTGTGTTAGTAAAAGTGCAAAGCTATAGTGTGCAATGTATCAGCTAACACTGGGGTCAACTGTCTTCCATTATATCTACTGTTTTTAGTTGCTGTTGCTATGGCTGGGAGAATTATAAGGGGTCGTATATTATGTGCAGGGTAGGGTGCAAAGTGCAAAAAAAGAAGCAATATTCTATGTTTATTGCACTTTGCATCTTTAATGTGCAGCCAGACCCTGGATGGAACTTTTGGGCCTTTGGAAGTTCACCTTCAACACTCAGAGGCCATCAACCTTGGTACAGACCCACATATTTGGTGCCTAAGCAGTTAAGTAGATCAGTCCATGCCTAAAGTAGAGGCCTGTTGTAAAAAAACCCTCCTCAGCTTCTTCATGATGCTTTTAAAATACACCCCTGCTTTTCCATAATATTTCCTGAATGCATAGTGGAATGCCATGTTTGCCTGCCTCGCGTCCACCAACCGATCCCACCAACCCCTTTGCACCACTCTACATTTTAGGTCAAGGTTTGAGAGTCTGCTGGAACAACTAGGAAGGGTGGCCTCTGCAAAGGGCCCTCTAATTTATAACATTCTTTAATTCTCCTTTGAATACAAGTTTTAAGGAAAATAAGGTAAAGTTGGGAACCACAAGGTGAAGTGGTCTGGAGGTGAAACTTATAAAATGTATGGTAAAGGTGAGTTTAACAGTCCATGGGTGTAGCAAGGAAACTCATTAAAATGTGAAAAAAATTACAATCATCTGGAACTGACTAATTATCCATAATTTTTCCCGCAAAGACTTTAAATAATACAATTTGCAGCTGGTACCATTTCCAAAGAAATAAAAGTATGAGCCTTGACAGTGTCACCGGCGTTGGCTGGCGGCAGAATTAGAAGCAACTGCAGCTTTAAAGGATTAAATGCTGAGCTGGGACTGGTCCAGGGAGCACTGCGGTTTTGTCTGGTTTAGATACAGAGCGCTCAGTGAATTGTTTGTAAGAAAGTTTGCCAGCCACACGACTTACGACTGCACGGTTGATTTTCTGGCTTGTAAATAGAACCATGGATAAAATGTTCCATCCTTTCTATTGTTAGACGTTTTTTCCGCTTCCTCGCATTGGCTGATGCCAAGGTGGGGGGGGCAGTGGGCCCTTTGCATGGTCGATGTGCATCTTATGGCTAGCAGGATTGAGCTAATTTCATTAAGCCTTTACTGGAGTAATCATGTTATTCTGGCTCTTATTGAATAATAGTCATACCAGGGGGGACTGGAATCTATTGTAATTGTGTTCATTTATATGCCCCAGTAATGTACCTCTGCATTTGTATGCCTACAACTCCCAGCATGCACATTTGTATTAATTCAGCAACACAAATGACAAAGAACTAGCAGTTCTGCCCTCTATCCTGAATATATATACAGTCTATACAGTGCATGTATATATATATATATATAAAAGTAACGCGATTTCCCTCCCCACCCCTAATTTGCATACCCCAGGTTCGGCCAGGCAGAAGGGTTTGGCAAAATCTGAATCCTGCTGAAAAAGGCTGAATCCTGGCCGAATCCCGAACCGAATCCTGGATACTATAACACATAAACAGATCCCACAGATGCCAACCTATGATGGTAACCCTATCTGGAGTAATTTGGAACAATTGGGAGGGGGGTGTTGAGGTGTATAAAGGAGTGGCCTAAAGTATATATTGTGCTAAATATATATTAAAGGGGAACTAAAATAGAATAATGCTAGAAATGCTGTATTTTGTATACTAAACATAAACATTAACTGACTGCACCAGAAACCTAATTAAACAAATGATTTATGTTTTCAAAGTTGGCCGCAGTTGGCTGTCATCTTGTAACTTTGTTATACATCAGTGATCCCCAACCAGTGACTCGTGAGCAACATGTTGCTCTCCAACCCCTTGAATGTTGGTCCCAGTGGCCTCAAAGCAGGTGCTTATTTTTGAATTCCAGGTTTGGAGGCAAGTTTTGGTTGTATAAAAACTAAGCATAGTGCCAAGCTGTCGGCTTCAGTTGATCAGAATATGCAGACTGTGCTGGGTTTGTGGATACAAATCTCTACATGGTTGCCGGCTGCTTTATAAGGAAACAAACTAAGCTGCTTACATTCTGGCAAGTAAGGTGGGGCGAGCTCTCCCCTGCCATTTGAAAGTATGAATGTTTCCCTGCAGAGCAGTTAGGGACTGTCTGAAGTTTCCTATCTGCAGCAGTCAGAGCAAGTACATGAAGGGGGGATTTCACTGCATACAGTAAGGTTTCTTATAAAAACGGTAGACATTTTTTAATTAAAGTATACTGGCGATAGATTTCTTTTTCATTAAAAGAAGTAAAAATGGGATTTTATTTTATTGCCTTTAGGGATGCACCGAATCCACTTTTTTGGATTCGGCCGAACCCCCAAATCCTTCACGAAAGATTCGGCCGAATACCGAACCGAATCCGAACCCTAATTTGCATATGCAAATTAGGGGTGGGAAGGGGAAAACATTTTTTACTTCCTTGTTTTTTGTCAAAAAGTCACGCAATTTCCCTCCCGCCTCTAATTTGCATATGCAAATTAGGATTCGGTTCGTCAGGCAGAAGGCTTCGGCCGAATCCGAATCCTGCTGAAAAAGGCCGAATCCTGGCCGAATCCCGAACCGAATCCTGGATTCGGTGCATCCCTAATTGCCTTTATATCCGCTTTAAGCTTCAGTTGTGCTTATTCTTTCTATTCTAAAGCCTTCGTGCAAAGGGCCAGATTCAATTCAGTGACAAAACGGTTTATCACGTAAAACTAATGGATGAAATTCAATTTGAGATTCAATTAAGAAAACGTATCTCACAGTTTGTGAAAACGCTACTAAAATTTTTCTCTCCTCTCCTCGGCGAGTTTTCTCGTGGTAAACCATGAGATAACTTTTTCTCACTGAATTGTGTGAATTGCCAGATTGTGTGAAGATGATGGGAGTATGAACTCTGGATTGGCAATTCTAGATGGGGCTGATCTCTCTAACAGCCGGGAGACCAGTTTCTCTAGTAGTGGTGGGGAGGAGAGTAGAGTCAGGCCTAAGCAGATTGTGGTTGTAGGGGACTCAATTATTAGGAAAGTGGATAGGGTAATTTGTCGTCCGGATCGCTACAACCGAACAGTTTGCTGTCTACCTGGTGCTAGGGTTCGGCATGTGGTTGATCGGATAGACAAATTATTGGGTGGGGCTGGGCATGACCCAGCTGTCTTAGTGCATATCGGTACTAATGACAAAATAAATGGTAGATGGAAGACCTTAAAGAATGATTTCAGGGATCTAGGCTCTAAGATCAAGGAAAGGTCTTCCAATGTCATCTTTTCTGAAATTTTGCCTGTGCCACGTGCAAGTTTAGGAAAACAGCGGGAGTTTAGGGAGCTAAATGCGTGGCTCAAGTCTTGGTGCAGAAAGGAAGGGTTTGGGTTCCTAGAGCACTGGGCTGATTTTTCATTGGGGTACAACCTATACAGTCATGACGGTTTGCACCTCAATGGAAGGGGGTCTGCGGTGCTAGGGGAAAGAATGGCTAAGAGGTTGGAGGAGTGTTTAAACTAGGCAAGGGGGGGTGGGTGAGATAAAGAATTATGGGGAAGCTAGGGTAGATCGGGCAGTGGGGTTAGTAAGGGGTCATGGGGGAGGAGTGAGGGGAGCATACAGTTTACCAGCTAAGGAGGTCCCTCTGTTACAAGGAAAACAGAATTATATTAACTTAACGTATAATTCTTCACTAAGTAATGCAAATTTCAAAAGTAAAAGTAGTAAACCTGCTGGCAAATGCACGGAGTTTGTCAGGTAAAATGGGAGACCTGGAATTAATTGCATGCTTTAAAAATTATGATATAATTGGTATCACTGAGACCTGGTGGGGTGAAACATGTGACTGGATTGTGAATATAAATGGTTACACCCTTTTTAGGAGGGACAGAGCGATTAAAAAGGGTGGAGGAGTGTGTTTGTATGTAAAGCCTGAATTAAAGCCATGCGCTAAAGAAATAACAATAGCTGGCACTGGTGAGGGTGTAGAATCATTCTGGGTAGAGATTTTGACTGGGCAAAAGGTAACAAAAAGAATTATCATTGGTGTCTGCTATAAACCACCTCGTATAAGTGTCGAGTATGAAGCCCAGCTACTCTTGCAGATACAAGCGGCTTCACAGCTGGGTCAAGTTGTTGCTATGGGTGACTTCAATTATCCAGACTTTGACTGGGGTAATGGGGTTGCTAAGACAGAAAAAGCTAGTAGGTTTGTAAATATGCTGAATGACAACTTTTTATTCCAGCTCGTTCAAGAACCTACTAGGAATAACTCTCTTTTGGACCTTGTAATAACTAACAATACTGAACTCATCTCTAACATTTGTGTGGGTGAGCATTTAGGGAATAGTGATCATAACATGGTCTCCTTTGAGATTCTGTTGCAGAAGCAATTCTATAAGGGAGTAACTAAAACACTAAATTTCAGACGTGCAAACTTTGACAGTATAAGGGCATCTCTGCAACATATTAAGTGGGAAATGCTTTTCACAGGGTTAAACACAGAACAAAAATGGGAAGTCTTTAAAATGCTGCTTAATAAATATACTTGTCAGTATATTCCACTTGTAAGCAAGGAACGTCGTTGCAAAGCAAAACCTTTTTGGTTCAATAGAAGCGTTGGTGTTGAGGTGGGTAAGAAAAGATGTGCTTTTAAGGCTTTCAAGTTAGCTGGTACAGCCGAAACATTTATAAGGTACAAGGAGGCCAATAAATCATGCAAAGAAGCTATAAGGCAAGCTAAAATTGCTATAGAAAAGGATATTGCAGCAAGCAGTAAAAAAAATCCAAAATTATTTTTTAAATATTTTAATAGTAAAAATAAAGCAGGAATGGGTGGGACCCTTACTATCAGAGGGGGGTCAGCTGGTTGATGAAAACAAAATAAAAGCGCAGATTCTGAACTCATATTTTTCATCTGTCTACACAAATGAGGAACCAGTAAGTGAAGGTTTCCTTCTTAACAGTCCCAATTCTAGTAATACAACTAATGATGCATGGATCACACATGAAGAAATTCAAAAGAGACTAGAACATGTTAAGATTAACAAAGGTCCAGGGCCAGATGGTATTCATCCCAGAGTAATTAGCGAGCTTAGCTCTGTGATTGCCAAACCTCTTTACTTAATTTTTCAGGATTCATTGAGATCTGGCATAGTGCCGAGAGACTGGCGAATTGCTAATGTGGTGCCTCTATTCAAAAAAGGATCCCGTTCTCAGTCTCAAAGCTATAGGCCAGTTAGTCTGACGTCAGTGGTAGGAAAGCTTTTCGAAGGGTTAATAAAGGATAAGATACTGGACTTCATAGCAAATCATAATACTATGAGTTTGTGCCAGCATGGTTTTATGCGTAATAGATCTTGCCAGACTAACTTAATTTCTTTTTATGAGAATGTAAGTAGAGACCTCGATTCTGGGATGGCAGTGGATATGATTTACTTAGGCTTTGCTAAAGCATTTAATACAGTGCCACACAAAAGGTTACTGGTTAAATTAATGAATGTTGGCCTGGAACATAGTATTTGTACCTGGATAGAGAACTGGCTAAAATATAGACTGCAAAGAGTGGTGGTAAATGGAACATTTTCTAATTGGACCAGTGTTGTTAGTGGAGTACCGCAGGGCTCTGTACTAGGTCCCTTGCTTTTCAATTTGTTTATTGATGACTTCGAGGTGGGCATTGAAAGTACTGTTTCTATTTTTGCAGATGATACTAAATTGTGCAGAACTATAGGTTCCATGCAGGATGCTGCCACTTTGCAGAGTGATTTATCTAAACTGGAAAACTGGGCAGCAAAGTGGAAAATGAGGTTCAATGTTGATAAATACAAGGTTATGCACTTTGGCAAAAATAATATAAATGCAAGTTATACACTAAATGGCAGTGTGTTGGGAGTTTCCTTAAATGAGAAGGATCTAGGGGTCTTTGTAGATAACACGTTGTCAAATTCTGGGCAGTGTCATTCTGTGGCTACTAAAGCAAATAAAGTTCTGTCTTGCATAAAAAAGGGCATTAACTCAAGGGATGAAAACATAATTATGCCTCTTTATAGGTCCCTGGTAAGGCCTCATCTGGAGTATGCAGTGCTGTTTTGGACTCCAGTCCTTAAGAGGGATATAAATGAGCTGGAGAGAGTGCAGAGACGTGCAAATAAATTGGTTAGAGGGACGGAAGACTTAAATTATGAGGGTAGACTGTCAAGGTTGAGGTTATTTTCTCTGGAAAAAAGGCGCTTGCGAGGGGACATGATTACACTTTACAAGTACATTAGAGGACATTATAGACAAATGGCAGGGGACCTTTTCACCCATAAAGTGTATCACTGTACCAGAGGCCACCCCTTTAGACTAGAAGAAAAGAACTTTCATTTGAAGCAACGTAGGGGGTTCTTCACAGTCAGGACAGTGAGGTTGTGGAATGCATTGCTGGGTGATGTTGTGATGGCTGATTCAGTTAATGCCTTTAAGAATGGCTTGGATGATTTTTTGGACAGACATAATATCAAAGGCTATTGTGATACTAAGCTCTATAGTTAGTATGGGTATATAGAATGTAATTAAAAGTAGGGATGGGTGTATGTATGGATGCTGGGTTTTCATTTGGAGGGGTTGAACGTGATGGACTTTGTCTTTTTTCAACCCAATTTAAGTATGTAACTATGTAACTATGTATCTGACCCAATGCATTGATTTACAATCTCTTTTTTGTTACTGAAAGGAGAATGAAAGTATTCTTGTACTTGGGGGTGCCAAATGTTAGGCACCCCCAAGTTATTGTACAGGTATGGGACCTGTTATCCAGAAAGCTCGGGACCTGGGGTTTTCCGGATAACGGATCTTTCCGTAATTTGGGTCTTCATAAGTGAACTAGAAATTTATTTAAACATTAAATAAACCCAATAGGCTGGTTTTGCTTCCAATAAGGATTAATTATATCTTAGTTGGGATCAAGTACAACCTACTGTTTTATTATTACAGAGAAATCATTTTTAAAAATTTGGATTATTTGAATAAAATGGAGTCTATGGGAGCTTTCTGGATATCGGGTTTCCAGATAAGGGATCCTATACCTGTATTTACTTACCTGAAACCCCGGTTCGGTGCTCCTATCAGCAGAAAACTGCACTGATCCTCTTCCAGCTTCTTCTTTCTTCAAATTTCCCTGGGCAGACGCATGCACAATAGAATGAAATAGCCGACTTTTTAGTTAAGGTTTGGCCTCTCGCTCTACTGCGCATGTGCATCCACCAGTAGAAAGAGGGAGCGAGAAGAAGTTTGCTCAGTGGTGCTCAATGGAATAATCCTGTGCCATTGCAGTTTTCTGCTGATAGGAGCACTGGCCCGGGGTTTTAGATAAGTAAATACATTCACTTGGGGGTGCCTAACATTTGGCACCCCCAAGTGCAAGAACACTTTCCTTCTCTTTGATGATAAATATTTGCACTTAAGCACTAAACCCTTCAAATGAATTTGGCTAAAAATTGCTGTATATTATATACTGAATTTATTGTACCAGCCTAGAGGTTCAACAGCCCTATAACAGTAATGATCCAGGTCTTCAAAGTTGCCCCAGCAGCTCCCCATCTTGGATCTTGTTTTGAGTATCAGTGGCACTGCACATGTTCATTGGGCTCTGGGCTGATATTGATATATCTGATTCTTAAGGTAACTATATAAAGATTTATCAAGGGTTGACATTCGAATAAAAAAGACCAACCAAAATGCATTAAGAATTTTTTTCTACAGGTGAATAGGCCGTATTTGTTTGAATCGAAGTAACATCGTATTCGATCGAATTACATTCGAAGTTTTTTCAAAAAAAAAACTTTGAATTTTCAAAGTCCACCAATTTACCCAAATAGGTTCTAGGAGGTCCTCCATAGGCTAAAACATAAATTCTGCAGGTTTCAGATGGCGAATGTTAGTACATGATACAGTACATGATAAATTTCGATATTCAAATTTTCTAATTTTTTAAAATTCAAATCGAATTTGGACTATTGCCTAGTCGAAGTACATAAAAAATGGCTCAAATTCTAATTTTTTTACGACCCTTGATAAATCTGTCCCTAAGAGTGTTGATATGGTTTCAACTAATTGAACCTGTAGAGCTTCATCATATAGTGATTTTATTGCAGAACACAATACAAATACTACAATTATATAACTATAGTTATGTGTTTACATGTTTGCATACACATGGAACTTGTTTAAGATGCATGTGTGTACACGTTTGCCTACATACAATAAACTTTAATGGTATAATACAATCTGAAAAGGTGCCATTTTGGAGTAGGCCACTATTGGCAATAATTCATTGATGTATATACTCTATTCTGTGTACCTGGCCACATTGGGGATATGGTAAACTTGTTAGTATGATTGTTTGATGTTACTATTTGTTTATTCACCTGAGCAAGGCTTATAAAGCTTTACAATGTAGAGCTTGCAATGTTGCAACAAAGCCACTGATAAAGTTCTAAGTTGCCAGGTTCAATTAGTCACAGTATTTTGATTGTGTATCACAAAGTATCAAAGAAAATTATGGTTGCAATATGGGTAATCTCATTTGATTACCTTGTTTCACACCTTGTGCCTACATTGTTATTAAATATATCTGTAGGGGGAAATGAGCATACTATATAATAAAATGAAAAAAATATTTCCAAAGCTGTCATTTATGGGGTTATTTGTTGAATTTTTTTAGGATTTATTATACACCGAGAAGTTCTGAAGATATCCTGATCTACACTGGGGGGCCGATTCACAAATTGTCGAATATCGAGGGTAAATTAACCCTCAATATTCGACTGGGAATTAAAATCCTTCGACTTCGATATTCGAAGTCAAAGGATTTTAGTGCAAATAGTGCGATCAAACGATTATTCCTTCGATCAAACGATTAAATCCTTTGAATCGAACGATTCAAAGGATTTTAATCCAACGATCGAAGGATTATCCTTCGACCAAAAAAACTTTGGAAAGCCAATGGGGACCTTCCCCATTAGGCTAACATTGACTTCGGTAGCTTTTAGATGGCGAACTAGGGAGTCAAAGTTTTTTCTTAAAGAGACAGTACTTCGACTATTGAATGGTCGATTAGTTGAACGATTTTTAGTTTGGATAGTTCGATTCAAAGTCGTAGTCGAAAGTCGAAGTAGCCCATTCGATGGTCAAAGTAGCCCAAAAAACACTTCGAAATTCGAAGTTTTTTTACTTCGAATCCTTCACTTGAAGTTAGTGAATCGGCCCCTGGGTTTCGTGCAATAATCCGAAGATTTAGTGGTTTTCGGCAAAAATCTAAAAAATCTGAGTTTCCAGGAGCGGATTTGGTTGGAGTAGATTTCAGAAAATAATGAGATATTTTCAGATTTTGATTAAAAAACCCATGAAAAACTTTCATGTTCTTGGAGTGGAACGTCACACAACTCTCCTAAGACGTTTGTTGCCCGGATATCCACAACACCATCCTAATCACCTTCCAGTAAGCCCCACGCCCTTTTTTGACCAATAGTCTTATTTACTCTATGCTACTTATATGAAGTATAAAGGTCAAAAGAGCCCAGTCCCAAGCAGGAGTAAAGGCTAAGAACTGGAAGGTTCAAGCTGGAAGCTCAAGATTGGAGTGGCATCAGTAGACCTGAGAACTAGAAGATTAAAACTGGAACAGCAAGACTAGAGTAGCATCAATAGGCTTGCAAATGCCAAAAGACCAAGAAGACAGAATAGATGTTTTTTCAGTAAAACTACTTCCACTTGTAGATATTGAAGTATCAAGGTTAAGAGAATCTAGAACTAGGTTATCATCAGTGGGTTTAAAACTGAATTGAAATGAAGAGTACAGAGACGAGGCTTTACATCACAACTACTTTTCCTTTTAGTTATTACTTGCAGCAATGAGCTTGAGAGAACATAATCCAAGGGAGAGTCAAGTCTGCGAGCTGAAATGTTCAATCTGGACAATCAATACTGGGGTAGCATCAGTATACTTTATCTCTCTTGAGATCAAGAGGACAGAATGGAGGGCTAACGTACCAATTACTAGAAAAACCAAGTCCTTGTTATCTGAGAAAATATCAAGTGCATAAGACCAAGACCATCAAACCTTGTTTTGAAGTCAGTCTCTACACTAAGAATAGTTAATGCTTGTAGAAATAGCCTTGATTTTCTGAAACTGAAATTAATATTTCATGAACCAGATTTAATACACCCAGTTTCTATGATCTTACGGGAAGCAGGACTACGCTGGCATTTCAAGATATCCCACAAAACTCTGCTTCTGCTCTTGGCCCATAAAGAATTTTTCATGATGACCTATAAAACATGTATTATGGAACATTGTCTAGGCCAGTTCATGTTTTTCATTCCTGTCATGCCGATGGGAACCCATGCATTTCTTTCCTTTCAGGGGGGTGTTTCACATTTCTCTGTAGGGATGTAATTGACGTGATTGGAAAACAAAAACAGACAAAAATAAAATAAATATGAAGACACAATATTTAACAAAATTCTTGCGGAATGTGTTGCAGATCAGTTCAGACTTCCACGCTGACTTAAAGCCAATTGTATTGCAGCCCACGGAGAAAGAATGTAAACTTGTTCACTGGTTTGGAAGCATAGACTGGTAAACAGAACGAGGAGCTGCCCAATCCTATCTCGTTATTTAAATATTCAGCTGGGATTCATTGTGCCTAGAATTAAAGGAAATTATGACTCAGAATGATATGGATTCACCTAAATATCAAACCAAACCCAAACCCTTAACGTCTTAGCTTCTGAATCCTGCAAAAAGTTCTGGAATTTGGTGCACCTCTATTTTTCCATGATAGATGGTTCCAAAGGGTGAACAGTCAGTGATTTGATTGACATTAAATGACTCTGAGGACCATACAGGGCCCAACTGCCTTGTTTAACTTTCCTGGGACACTTCTTTTAGATGTTTCAACCATGCCATATTGATGTGCAGGAACACTGTATACTGATATATTTGCATCTTTTTGTAAGTGTTATCTGGACTTTTTAATTATAACTTAAATGGGCAAAAGTATATTATGTAACCTGCCCAGTTTTGGAATACAAATGGGCCTAAAGAGAATCTCTTTTGCAGAGCTGATTTTAGGTGGAGCTGTAAAAAATACACGTTTTTGTGATGTTTATGCACTGAGCTGGCATACCGAGCAGTGCTTACTTGTGTGGGGAGAATGATAAGGGAGAAATGTACACACTACAAGCTGACATTGAGTCAGAGCCAAATCAGGGAGATATGTGTGTGTATGTTTGGTCAACTATAGAACTGAATGCTTTTGCCTGCCTGGAATATGTTAGACCCTTTCACAGTTGCACCGTTCTTTATAGGAGAAGAACTGAATAGGTGTGGTTTGAGTGCCCAAACTAAGACTAAAACAGTTTAACAAGAGTAGGGGGCTTGCTGGACAGGCAAGGGAGGGGGTTATGCCACTTGGTATCTGGCTTTCAGTGAGAGTTGGTACTTGTATGTCAACAATTAAAAACCTGCATTTTGTTCAACAATGTTATACAATGTTACTGCTATCATCCTACTTGGCTTTACTTCATTATTGTTTCCAACTTGCCCTATTGTCTCCATCCTTCCCTACTGTCTTCCAATTTGTCATACTATCACCATCTAGTCCTACTGTCTACCATCTTGTCCTGCTGTCCCCTTCTTATTTACTGACTCCATCTTGTCTTACTGTCTCCATCTTTCCCTACTGTCCTCCATCTTGTCATGCTGTCACCATCTAACCCTACCATCTAACCCTATCTACCATCTTATTCTACTGGCTGCATGTTTTCCTAATATCACCATCTTGTCCCACTGTCTCAGTCTTGCCATTCTATTTCCATCTTGCCCTACTGTCTCCATCTGCCCACTTGTTTTGCATCTTGCCCTACTGTCACCATTTTATTCTACTGGCTGCATCTTGTCCTACTGTCTCCATCTTGCCCTACTGTTTCCATTTTGCCATACTGTCTTCCATATTGTCATGCTGTTTTCCATCTAGCCTGAATGTCAGGTCCCAGCAGGTCAGGTTCGGGTTGAACCGACGTTCCCTCTAGCCAGCGTCCCCACGCCAGCGCCTGTTACTAGCGCAGGCGCATGTTTTAATGTGTGCGCGCTTTAGTGCGGGCACACGTTCTCATGCGCGCATGCGTTCTTGCGCTGGCATGCGTCCAGACGCAGGCGCGTGTTCTGACGCAAACGTGCGCCCTGGGGTTAAAAGGTCACTCAGGCCTAGGCTCAATGTGAGGTGATCGTCTCTCCTGACACTAAGCGTATTTACTACTGATGATTATTCTGATTACGACTACGGCTTGTTCCTGACTATTCTTCTGATTATCCCTGGATTCCTGTGTTTGTTATTCCTGATCTCGACCTCGGCTTCCCTGACTACTCTACTGGATCTTCCTCAATTGGCACCTGCTTCCTGATCGTTCTCTGTGTATGACCCGGTCTGTCCCTGGCTTCATCTCTTCAACTGCAGATAAGTGCTGAGTCCTTATTACGAACTGTTATTCTGCGGGCTCACCTAGCACTCCTGCTATTCCTTATCTGGGACCGTCCTGTACCAACTTCCATGGCGCAGCTCAGTGGGAAGCGTGGGGGAGGCTCATACCTACAGACTCGCCTTGATACCTAAAACTGACTATCTTGTTTTACTGGCTGCATATTTTCCTACTATCACCACTGTCTCATTCTTGCCCTACTGTCTTTAGTCTTGTCCTATTGTTTCCATCTTGCCCATTTGTCTTGTATCTTGCCCACTTCTCTTCCATCTTGCCCTACTGTCTTTGATCTTGCTTACTGTCTTCCATTTTGCCCTACTGTCTTCAACCTTGTCCTTCTGTCTCCATCTTGTCCTACTCTCTCCATCTTGGCCTACTGTCTCCATCTTGCTCTGCTATCTTACAGTTTTGAATTCTATACTTGCACAAACATCCCATTAAAATGGTTGCAGTTAAACTTCCTAGTTAGCATCTATGTGACATAACACCAAAGCGTTTTACACAACAATACAGTCAGTGACCCCCGTAAACCCATTATGTCGCACACTACTTTGTGGCATTGAGATTAGCCACTTTCCCCATTTTTGGCTATCAGATGCATTTCGACACACTTCACTTTGTGCAGGACTGGAGCTGAGCCATGTCTCCGCACGCTGACCTCAAGCCAGAATTTGGGATATGGAGCTGCCTAATGTCAGTGAATCAACACCCTCAGTGCAGAGGACTTATCTGTGTTAAGCGTGAGCAAATAATTGTCAGGGCAGGGGGGCGGTTATACTGGTCACACACTGGCTGCTATACCATGTCCACAAGAAACAAAAATAAGAAGACTCTGCTTAGTGCGGAAACAAATCTCTACATTCTAAATGTAGATGTATAGGTGTAAACTGCCATATTGTTCCCCAGGGTTTCCCATGTTTATTAGACAAAAACAATATTGTGCTAAGCCTGGGGGAAAGTTAATGTTTCTATAAAACTGATCTTCTTCAAAAAGATGAGTGACACATTTCTTCTGGTTGAGGCCTACATCTTCTAATTCTAATAATGTTGCTTCTAATACTGCTTCTAATGCTGCCACATGGCTGACAAATTTCTTCTGGTTGGGGTCTGTCAAGGCTCTTAATAATTTTACTTCTAATGCTGCAGCATAGTTGTCTAATTTCTTCTGGTTGAGGCCTACTGTACCTCTTCTAATTCTTATAATGTTGCTTCTAATACTGCCACATGGTTGACAAATTTCTTCTGGTTGGTAATTACCTGGTATATACTTTTATACTAAAACAATTAACCATTTCACCCTACTACAGGGTTGCCACCTTTTCTTGAAAAAAATACCGGCCTTCCTATATTTTTATGCATTTACCCTATTAATAACATTGAGATCAAGCATAATTTTTACCGGGCAGGTGGCAACCCAACTTATGCTAGTGTTATGTTATACTTGTATTGAAGGTTTGCATTATGCATAAGATGCAACCAAAAAAAAGCATAATGAATTTGAGTGCTACTCAATTTATTACCAAATTAAGTACCAGTGCATCAAACTAGTTGAGCGAACATCAAACTAGGTGCCTGCGTATCAAACTAGGTGCCCACATGTCAAACTTGGTGCCCATGGATCAAACTAGGCACCCATGCATCAAACTAGGCGCCCATGCATTAAAGTAGGCAACCAGGCATCAAACTAGATGCCGCAGTTAAAAACTAGACGCCTGTGCGTATCAAACTAAGTGCACTGGCATCAAACTAGACACGCTCGTCATACATATGTCAAAATTGGGCATCTCCATTATAAATACTCAATGCCCTGCCCTTACACCTGTAGGAGTGGAAAACTTTTCTAGAGCAAAGATGGTAGCAGGACCTGGTGCTCTAAACAATCAGCGAATGCGCTTCTTCATCATGTGTCTGCACCGGGAGGTAGAGTCCTGCAGCGGGTTGGGTAGCCGTTGGTTACCCGCAAAAAGCTGCATTACTCTGTGGGTTGCTGATAGAAGTTCCGGGTGCGAGTATAGACGCGGGTCGGAGGTTCTGCGGGTTTGCGGGTCGTGGGTCGGGCCACAGGTCTTCTCAATAGCGATATTTACTCCTTTTTTCTGGTCATGTCTACTTCCGATAACGTCACTTCCGGTTTACAATGACACCACTTCCTGTTTTACGCCTTTTTTTCAGATCACGGTTACTTCCGATGATGCCCCTTCCAGTTTACAATGACAGCACTTCCTGATTCTTGATGGTATTTGAAGGTACTTGCGGGGTCGGGTCCAATCGGGTAAGAATGCGGGTTGCGGGTCCCAAAAAATGGGCCTGCGCAGGACTCTACTGGGAGGGGTATAAAGGCATCCCTCTAGGGATCCCCAGTATACAACAGCTAAATATTAACATAATGGAAAGGCTGAGGCGCAGACTGAGGAAAAGGTTCCAAATCTGTCTCAGACTCCGTTGTCCAAAGCACCTGGAGGGACCTTAAGAGGTGACACCCCGATTTAGTGGCTGAGCTTCAGGCAGAAGTAGAAGGTAGATTTATTTTAACAGAATAATTATATTTCTCTTCTTAACTGCAATAAAGCCACTTAATTCCTATTTATTTTGCTATTTTTGATCAAAAGTGTGTTTAGGTGAATGGTTTACTATCGATCGACGGTAACAATTATCTGTCATATAACTGTAGAGAACAAGTAAATCCAATGCAGACTATCTACTGCAAAAAAACTAACTTAATGGTTTGCCCGCCCCATACCTGCCATCCGTATAGATTTTGGTTTTCCTGTTGTTACATGACACACCTCATACTGTATAATTCGTACTGTACAAATGCTAGTTCTGTATTGCTCAAATTGAAATTATTTAATTGCCAGCTGAGTGGATGCAAGATGATCCGGCTGCAGATGGTGCAGCAGAAGGGGCAGAGGAAGAAGCAGCAGAACCTGCAGGTCCTCTGGCTCCTCTGGCACCTTCTCCCGGAGAGGCTCCCCAGCTGCCACAGGTGCAACATGCAGCAACACAGACAGAGGACAACCTGCTGCATCATATCTTGAGGGAGCTCCAAGATATCAAGGACCTTGTACTAAATTTGATGGGGGAACCCTCCTCCTCCTCCAGCTGCATTTTAATTTTTTTCTGCACTGTTGCGCTATGTTTTATTTTTTATATTTAAAAAGCGCATCCGATCGAATTTGATTCAAAGTTTTTCCCCAAAAAAACTCCAAATAGGTTCTATGAGGTCCCCCATAGGCTAAAACAGCAATTTGTCAGGTTATAGATGGCGAATGGTCGAAGTTTAATTTTTTATTAGACAGTTTAATAGAAATAGAAATTTCAATATTCAAATTTTTGAAGTTTTTTTTTCAAATTCAAATTGAATTTGGACTATTCCCTAGTCAGAGTTCACAAAAAATAGCTCAAATTCAATTTTTTTTCATTCGAAAATTCACCTCGACCTTTGATAAATTTGCCCCTAGTAGTAGATACCATTACCAGTCAACCAGAGCTAATGTAAAAAAACACAGATGTTTTTAAGAAACTGGCAAAATGTGAGCACTTGTCATAGGAGTTCTCTAACAATGTAAGGCATGTGTGTAGCAGTATCCTGAGCGAAACATGAGTGTGAATTGGTCTTCCCATTGACTCCAGTGCAATTCAGCAGCACATTTTGACACAAAGCAAAACATGGCATATTTATTTATCACAGTCTACAAAGTTTGAAAGTAAGGGAAAATGTTTTATTGGTAGCCCCAAAGCCCAAAAAAAAAAGGTCACACAAACGAAACACCCATAGACTCTAATTTAATTTCAACAAATTGCATTGCATGACAAAAAAAATAAAGTCAAGCGCCAACAAAATCACTGGTCATGTCAAATCAGTTTTGGAAAATTTTCTTGATTTCGTGAATTGTTCTGTGTGAATCGCCCCAGATTTGCCCATCACTAGTTGTGAGGGCTGATTCTGTTAACACCTAAGAGTGGCTTGGATGATTCTTTGGACAAGCATAATATTCAAGGTTATTGTGGTACTAAAATCTACAATTAATATAGATATGGGTATATATAGTTTCAGTGAGTGTGTGTAAGTATGCGTGCTGGGTTTCATTTGGAGGGGTTGAACTCGATGAACTTATTCAACCCAACTCAACTTAACTATGTAACAAGGAGAAACAAGAGCTGAAGTAGTAGGCAGAACTATTTGAAGTGTCACTGCTCAAAACAGACCTGGAGGAGAAGCTGGTACCGTATATACTCGCGTATAAGCCGAGTTTTTCAGCACCCAAAATGTGCTGAAAAACTCGACCTCGGCTTATACGCGGGTCATACGCCAATCCCTCACCTCCCTCTCCCATAGCGCATCAGGACTCTGTGACTGACGATCGCCGCCCGGAGCAGGTCCAGGAGCTCCGGGCGGCGCGTCCTTCCCTGCCGGCGTCCTTCCAAAATGGCGGCGCCCATGGCCGCCACGTGGGTAGAGGCGCCGGTTTTTTAAACTTGTGCTTGTTTTTATGAATTAATGTTTTAAGCATCATGGCTTGATTTTTAACATTAAACCGACTGTTTGATATTTCTGAGACTTTTCTGAGTTGTGTCTAGGCTTATACGCGAGTCAATACGTTTTTCTGGGTTTCATAGGTAAAATTAGGTACCTCGGCTTATACGCGGGTCGGCTTATACACGAGTATATACGGTACTTTGTTTAAGGGTCAGAAATTAGATAATTAGATACTACTCACTGTCACAATTACATTGAAACATAACTACATTTGGAAAGGGAGATGGAGGGCTGAGCCTGGGCACGAGAAAGAAGGCAGGGCCAGAACTTGGGCTAGGCCGGAGAGGCAAGTGTCTCAAGTGCAAATGGGGGGAACACAACTGAAAAGAGAGCGTTAGTTGAATTAAAGGGAGATACTGTAGCTGCAGGCAGAGCTTGGGGACTGAGCAGCAGTACTGGGGTTATGCCTGGTGAACAGATGATGTTGGGGCTGGAGCTGGTGGAGAAAAGGTTGAGTAGAAGGGAGTGGACAGTTAGGCGCAAATTCACTAAGCGCTGAAGCGCCGAACGCTAGCGTTAATTCGCTAGCGTTTGGCATTTTCGCTACTGCGCAAATTCACTAACGAACGCTGGCGTATTTTCGCTAGTGTTACTTCACATCCTTACGCCAGGCAAATTTTCGCTAGCGATGTAACTACGCAAATTCACTAACTTGCGCAGTGTACTGAACGCTACCTTTTACGCTAGACTTCCTTCGCCACCTCAGACCTGGCGAAGCGCAATAGAGTAGATAGGGATTGTTTCCAAAAAAGTCACATTTTTTTCTAAGTCCCAAAAAACGCTGGCGTGTTTTCTACATGATGGGTTATAGGCTGAAAAAGATCGAAAAAATTTTTGGGGCTCCTTCCCCCCTACATTTCCTGACTCATGGCAACTTACCTAGACAGTGGGCACGTGTAGGGCAAAATAAAATTTTTATTTGCTGATTTGAAGGTTTTCTAGGCATTTGTAGTGCTAATACGTGTTCCTCCATTGAAATTTGAATTTCGCGCCGTATGCAAATTAGCCTTCGCTAGCGTAACTTCGTTTTATATAGCGAATCAACGCCAGCACAACTTCGCAACCTTACGCTATCCCTGTGCGCAACTTCGGATTTTAGTGAATTTGCGGAGCGCTGGCGAAACTATGCCTGGCGAAGTGTGGCGAAGTGCGGTGAAGTGCGGCAAAGTTGCGCCTGGCGCAACTTCGCATCTTAGTGAATTTGCCCCTTAGAGAGAAAGAGAAGGAGGGTGTAAAGATCTGTAGAGGGATATGATGTACTCAGTGAAAAACAGTGAAGTAAGGTCAGTTGAGGCAAGAGGAGAGTTTAAGGATATGTAAACCCAAAAACAAAATTTTGTATAATGAATCAATATATATATATATATATATATATATATATATATATAGATATATATAGATATAGATATATATATATATATATATATATATATATATATATATATATATATATATATATATATAGATAGATATATTTCTAACCAACTTAGCTTCAGTCTTCAAGTTGCATTTGAAAGCAGAAATGTAAATTAGCTTTTTACTTTCTACACTGCTGTTTGTGACCCCTGAAACAGTATTACAGGAGTCATCTCTTTTTCAGCTGATTGATTTCTGATTTCCATAGTGTGCCTCTTTGATTGGTCTGTTTTTAGTTGACTTCTGCTATACTATTCAAAAGTCAAAACCAGCTGTGCAGAGAATAGAAATGGACAGTCATACACTGCTTACATGTATACAGAACTTTGTAACCAATGGAAATTGTATGTGCAAATGAACGTAATGTATATTGGGAACATTTTGTTTCATTAGGAAAAAAAATATTTTTGTTTATATACATTGGCACGTTCAGAGGCAGAAAAACATGCTGTATTATTTCTAGAAATAAACACCAATCAGGTACAGAGAATGATAGGCAAGTGAGGGGCCTGGCAATAAAGGGGTGCTGTGAGCTGCCCCCATGCTAATTCTGCTCGCTTGTATGAATGGGATTATTCCAGTGAGTTTATTGGGATCTCTCCAGGGAACAGCCTTGCATAAACAGTTTACACAGCACAGTGCCACGCAAGCGAAAGTACTTTGCAGGTTTTAAGGAAAATAAACGCCGCTGTGGCCGCTGCTGCACACTTTGTCTGTCTGAATCAGTTTGTTTGCAGAATGGTGACACTTTTAAATAAATCGCTTCCCCCCCTCCTGATTTTTAAATTTACTTCTCAGACATCTCAGAGTTTAAAGAAGTACATTTTGTCACCTTGGTCTGTGTTGTGGCAAGCTAAAAATGTGCTGATTAACTCTTCATCTGCTGGGGAGGGCATGCACAAATTAGCTACAGCCAAACTACAGCAGGGTGACTGTTACCCCAATGTTTCTATATATCTGTATGAGCTAAGGGGGCCCAGTCTGAAGGCCAGTTAGAGTGAGATTTGGGGTGAGTGCTTATTTGTGCTCTGGGTACCCCTGGAACTATAGCAGGGTGACTGTTACCCCCAATGTTTCTATATATCTGTAACCTTGTTATGAGCTAAGGGGGCCCAGTCTGAAGGCCAGTTAGGGAGAGATTTGGGGTGAGTGATTATTTGTGCCCTGGGTACCCCTGGAACTATAGCAGGGTGACTGTTACCCCAATGTTTCTATATATCTGTAACCTTGTTATGAGCTAAGGGGGGCCCAGTCTGAAGGCCAGTTAGGGAGAGATTTGGGGTGAGTGCTTATTTGTGCCCTGGGTACCCCTGGAACTATAGCAGATTGACTGTTACCCCAATGTTTCTATATATCTGTAACCTTGTTATGAGCTAAGGGGGCCCAGCCTGAAGGCCAATAAGCGTGAGATTTGGGGTGAGTGCTTATTTGTGCCCTGGAACTATAGCAGGGTGACTGTTACCCCAATGTTTCTATATATCTGTAACCTTGTTATGAGATAAGGGGGCCCAGCGTGAGGGCCAGTTAGGGTAAGAATTGGAGTGAGTGCTTATTTTTCCCCTCTGTACCTCTGGAATTATAGTTTTTGTTTTCCTATTATAATAGTGTCCATTTGTAAGGATGACTTTTTTGGCCTGTGACCTCTCATTTTTAGTGTGATTTCTATTCATATTAATTTAATGAAAATAACTCTTAAGTGCATAGAAAGTGTCTGCCTGTTTTCTTTCTTTTCTAAGTAGCAAGGGAAAAACCCATCTGTAATCCAAAAAGTAATCAGACTATAAATTATGATAATTGTCTTAAAACATATTTCCAGTACTGAGTCATGTTAAATTGATGCAAATGACTCTCTTTAATCAGGTAGCACAATAGCGCATTGTTACGACCAACATTTCAACTTGAAAAGAAAAAATAATGTCAATGTCTGTGCCAGATCACTGACAAAGAATGGGGCATGAGTAGAAGGTGTCTCTTTTGAGAATATATTATAGCACGTCAACCTATACTGAGAGATGCAGGATATCTACTGAGCTTGACACTAGCAACCCCTGTGGTCCCATGGTCAGTTCCAGTAATGAGCCACTGCAAACATTGTAAAATGTGGGCATCATTCATAACTCCACTGTAGTTGGAGTGGAAACTTCTGTAATGTACTAAAGGGGGATAGCAAAGGACTATCACTTCAGTCATTCCATGGAATGCACCTGCTGATCCTATGGGCTTCATCAAAATGGCCTCCTGAGCATGCCATAGATATACTATAGCAATGGCCAAAGCTGATCAAGAAATATCACTTAACTGTCTTCAAACTGTTGAGTTTATAATGTATCCATACATGTGTCGGTTTTGGTATTATCTGTCCAAACCAAACAAATGTCTGTTGAATATTGTCCAAATGGGCCACCTACATTAGGAGCCGTCCCCAATGAGCAAACCTGAAGTAGGAAGAAACTGCAGCTTCTCTCCTGATTTGCCAGTGGATAGAGACCCATGAGAACTGGGGCTCTATATCTGGCAATCATAGATATTTGTTATTGAGACCTCATGTATAGAGGCCTATGGAGGAACCCTGGAACAGGTGGAGCGGAGTAAGGCATGACTTAGGGGACAAATAAGAAATTAAGGGGAGGTCTGAATGGTGCATTGTGGGGATTGTAGGCAGGTCTGAGCCTTTAAAGGGGTGGTGAAAAAGTGCGGGAGAGCAGTCTTACCTTTGGCAGAAGCAAGGGAAGCAGTGTTTCCCACCCGCCCGCCCCAAGGGAAGGTAGGGGTTACCATGTTGCGGATTTGGTGGTGTGGGGCTGCCCTAATGGGTAGCCAAATAAGGGGGGCTGGAGTCTTAAGGTGAGATTGGCCTGGGGCTAGGCTTAGGGGCAAGGAGGCACAGTAAGTGAGAAAACAAGACGGAGGCTTGCTTAGGCTGGAGAATGGGTTGATTATGAAGAGTAATGTGAATGCATTATAAGATACTGTTAAATGTTATGCAGCCTTAAGCGGTTAAATGTTATGCAGCCTTAAGTGGCTATTATTTTATATGTCACAGCTTATTCATTTGTTATGCATTTGTTACATTAAGATTAATATTATGGGTATGTTGGTGGATGGTTTTCCAAAGCTTGGTGAGTTTTAATAAATAAGCTGCGGCCTTTTTCCACCCATAAAATGTTGTTTTGTGTCTCATTGGGTTCAAAGAGTTAATTGACGTTATTGAGTCATACATAAGTCATGCTACATTTTTGGTGCTTGTTGTTATCATGACGTCTGCTCACGATTCATGTGTGGTTATTGACTTGTAGAAGGAGCCAAGGAATCACCATCAACTTGAAAATGGTGGTAGCTTCAGGGTTCCAAAGCATCAATAGGAGCAATTGGGATTGATTCAGGAGTGAAGGCAGATTGGATTCACTGGTGCCAACTCAACTATAGGGAAGTGCAATGGCATCAATGCAAGCAATAACTTGTGTCCATTTAGGCATCACTACAGCTTTTAAATGAGGAATTTGATCTCTTTTTCAGGATAGACAGGATAATGTATCAACTTACATTGAATGCTCCCAACAAAAAGACCAGAAGTAGGAAGAAACTATAGCTTCTCTTTAGATCTGCTGGTGCCTCATAAATGAATGGAGATGGGGAATAAGCTTTTCAGATATACATTGTGGACAGGCCAGCTATAATGCATTGGGATGCAATTGGCCAACTGTGCCATTGCATAAGCGGCCAGCCAACTTGATTTGCTCTGTGGAGCATAAAACCAACCTCTCCTAGTTTGCTTATCCTTTCTGTGTAATGGGATGTCTCGATAATTATTTCTACCCCCGTGAATTAGTCTTCAAAACAAAAATAAAGAGGGAAAGATTTTTCTGCGTGTTTTTTTTCCAAAGCCTTTTGAAATGAGAAGTGCAGAGAATTCTTTATGAGAGAGATTAACAAAACCCTTCTCTGTGATATTACCCAGGAGGGTATTTTTAGCACAGCGCCTGGAATAGCAGGTACCCTGTGGAAAACTAATGACACTCTGTGTTGAAGTACCTGGAATTTTATTGCACATTTAAGAGCTGTAGGGAAATTGTTAACATAACCGGCTTGATAAGTAACATTCAGGGTTTATAAAGTCTTTGACGTCAGCAACTTGTCATTCCCAAAATTGTCTCTATTCACTGGGACGGACAGCCACTAAATCATACTGTAAATAAAATGGAAAAGGGTCCTCTGTGCATCTGCGGATTAGTGTAGTTTCCCCCATTATTTCTTCATTTTACATGGGCCAGCGGATATGTACTATGTAAATGGTGCCCTTTGGATACAGGTGTTCTGCTCTAAAAATGTATTGTTGTAATGTGCCTGTCAAAATGTGTGACGTCCTCTGTGGGACAATACATCATATAAATGTACTGTCTCAGGGAAACATTATGATAGCTCTCACCCATATGTAAATATAGTGAAAGAAGGCTCTGGGCGCCAAATAAATTACCCTAATAATGTACTGTCTAAGGGAATCTCTATAGAACCCATATGTGCCAAATATACATAGAGGAATTGTTTAATGCACAGTTAGATGCACCCTCACATCTTACAGATGGAGCACAATAATAATGATAATTTAAAAAATGATGGTTAAAAACCATTAAATAGTATAAACAGTTCCTACTTCTTGTTCTGCTGTTCTTATTTTACTCTTCTGCCTCCATTTTGTCCGTTGTTCTCCCCATATCTTTCATCATCTTTTATTGTCATCTCGTCTTACAATCTTGCAAACCCTTCTGTCATATGATTTTATTACTGTCTCCCCAATCTCTCATTACCTAGTGTTGCCATCTTGTGTGGCATCTTGCCCTGCTCTCACTATCCTGCTCCTGTTTTGCAGTATCTCCATCTTAGCCTAGTGTTGAGCAATGTAACAATCTAGTGTTGAGATCTTGTTCTACTGTCTCCCCCATCTCTGCCATAACTTGCCATCCTGCACTTCTGTTCCCATCTTGCCCTAATGTCTCCTTCACCATATTATCTCTTACTTTCTCTGCTGTCACCATTTTGCCCTAATGTCTCTGCCATTTCTTTCATAGCCTTTCTCAATGTCCCCATCTTTCTCTACAGTCTCCATTTTGCCCTTCTGCCATCATCTAATCCTACTATCTCTCCCAATTAGTGATTGCCATCATGCCCTTCTATCACCAGCTTGCCGTAATGTCTTTATCTCACCCTGTCGCCAAAGTTTTAAATGTAAATCATGCACTAGGCAAATCCAAAATGTTAAAGGAACTTGGAGTCCCTGTAGATAATGAACTTGGCTGTAGCAAGCAATGTTAGTCAGCAACTTCAAGGGCAAACAAGGTTATTCTTCCACTGTGCAGAGCGCTGGAATATGCTGTACAGTTTTGGTCTCCAATACAATGGGACATTAATGAATTAAAGCGGGTCCAGAGAAGGGCAACTAAGCTGATAAAAGGTATGGAAACTATCAGCTATGAGGAAAGATTGGCCAAGTTGGGGTTCTTCACGCTGGTCCTTCCAGCTGACATCCAGCTGGGCACCCATTCTTAGAAGAATGGAGGTTCCAGCTATATGTTTTTTACATTGAGAGCTGTAAACATGTGGAATTCTCTCCCTGAATCAGTCATACTGGCTGATTCATTAGATTTTTTGAGGCTTTTTAGCAGGGTTATGGAAGATAGATCGTAGTTGATTCGGGGACTGGTCTGACTGCCATCTTGGAAGGAACTTTTTTCATTCTGAGGCAAATTGGAGAGGCTTCAAACTGGATTTTTTTGCCTTCCCCTGGAACAACTAGTGTTAGGCAGGTTTTACATAGATTTAAAAGGTTGACCATTTGACTTGTCTTTTTTTCAACCTTATTACTTATTACTTATACTATGTTTGTAATAAAATCACCTGGTGGTCTAGTGCGCTCCTGTTCCGGCCTCCAGCGCCGGCGCCATCTTGGTTCTTAAAGGTACAGGTGCGCTGGCGCGATTACGCCAGCGCGCATTGGGCACGTTTTGGCGCGAAATTTGGAGGTATTTAAGGCCCATTCTTACTCCCAGCCAGTGCCCGTGATAGAATCTTGATTCTGGTGGTTCCTGAAGCCTTGTGCTGTCTGTTCCTGTGAAATTTGTATCTGTTATTCCGGTTTTGATTCCTGCCTGTTCCTGACTATTCTGATATTCGAATCCTGACCTTTGCCTGCATCTCGACTACTCTTTCTGCCTGACCCCATCTGTTTGATTACCCAGTTTGACCCTTGCCTGCCTGACAATTCTTGATATCTGCTTGCCTCGACCCATCCTGTCTGACGATTCTCTTGCCTGCTCCATTTGTAACGTGACCTTCGGCCCAAAAGACTATCTACCTGCCGTGCCCCTCTGCTAGCCAGAACATCTTGCCTTGTACCCCTCGTTAAGTCCAGCGCCGGATTTCAGTGTGCGGCGCCCCTAGGCCACGCGGTCCAACCAGGCGGCCGTGCGGTCCTAGCGCCCACCTCACCTCCCCTTCCCAGCGCGCCGGCGTTTTTTTGCCGGCGCAGCTGCTGTAATTGAATGGGGACGCACGCGTCCCCATAGTGCGGCTGGGCGGCATGCCGCCCCTATTTTTTTGCCGCCCTAGGCCCGGGCCTATGCGGCCTTGCCGCAAATCCGGGCCTGGTTAAGTCCAGGTGGCACCCAAGTAAGCTGAGGGCTCCTCCCGAAGCCCAATGGTGGTCACACTACTGGTGAAGCCGAGCCGAGACCAGGGTACTTGGCACCTGTTCTGGTATTGGGTGCCGGCCGTGACAATGTTTCTATAATACTATTGTATTCCTGTTGTATCAATCTTACCCTACTGTTTCTATCTTGTCCTAATTTCTCCACCATCTCTTTAATGTCCTAGTGTTGCATACTTTGTCTCTATTTTGCAATATTGCCTCCATCTTTCCCTATTGTCAACATGTACACCAAATTGTCCTACTGTCTCCATCATGCCCTACTGTCACCATATTGTCTTATTGTTTCTAATATGCCCTTCGGTCTCCATGTTTCCCTACTGTCACCAACTTGTCCTACTGTCTTCATAATAATTTTTATTATGCAGTGTTCCATATTAAGATATATTAGGCCACTTTTACCAGCCAACTGATTATTGTACTAATATTGATGGATATTGAAATATTGACTATTTTAAATATTTAAAAAGCAGTCTCTGATATGTAAAGCCGCAACATGGCATATATTAAAGACAAATCGGGAACCATATAATCTACAGTATAAACAAGATAGTACTTTATATTTCAAAGCATCACAATTACTGTATTCAAAATTTAGACTTTTATGGTCACTGAGAGTCTCAGGGCTTTGTATTTTAATTAGTTGGTGTTCCAGTCTGACTCAATTGATATTCTACAACACAGATGGGAGCAGGAATTTTATTTATTGCTTTTTAATAACCATATCTTATTACATACGTTTTGAGTTTGATGGCAGATAAAGACAATTAATCCATTTAGCAAGCATGTGGTGTGAAATTCCTGCTTGGTGGTGGCAGTTCAGTCTCTCTCATATGGGTCTAGATAATTTGCAGGGTTATTCTAAGGGGTTGTGTCTGCAGAACTGTGCTTAGTACAGGGGAAATTAAAATACAACAAAAATACAATAAAATACAATAGAATCTAAATAAATAACACAAATTAAACAAAAAATAAACATTCATGACATGTAATCATATACAATAGTTATTTAGACATAACCAGCTCATTCAAATACATAGCAGAATACTGCCCATAGTGATGGGCGAATTTGCACCGTTTCGCTTCGCCGAAAAATTCGTGAATTTCGAGCGAAATTCACGAAATGGCGAAAAATTTGCGAAACGTTTTTGACGCCGGCGTCCGTTTTTTCGAAAAAAACATTTTGACTCCGGCAAATTTTTGCCACGAATTTTCACGGGCGTTTCACGAATTTATTCGCTGGCGGCAAATCGCGCAAATTCGCCGCAAATTCGCCCATCACTATTCAGGAAGGCAAAAGATTTACTTAAAACCATGTGAGCCCTTTAGAAAAATAAAAATATCTCCACAGGTGGGGGGGGTGAAAAGTAGTAGCCCAACCCCAAAAAGACATGAGAATTAGCAAAAGGCTCACAGTGGCCTCACAGAAAACTATAATCCCTGCGTCTCTTAAATTCCCCATAGGCCCACTCCTGGTAAGAACAACCAGAGAGGAACGGAATTCCCAAGGCAGCAGAGACTTGTTTTACACCTATATGTTAAAGGGGCACTGAAGCAAGAAGTGGTGCATTGTTTCCACCTCCCCAGAACATTCCTTCCATGAGCAATTGTGGTCATCAATGAGTCTGTACTTCAAATTGTCATTAACATAGAGCATCCCCAGGAAGGAGCACCAGAATTCTCACTAAAGAGAGCCCTGATCTCAACACTTCATCTGGGCCAGTGATACATGAAAGTAGGAAGCCAAGACTCTCCTATTGATCTCCCTTCTGGGAGAAGTTCTGATCTCCCCAACAGACACACGTCACTGCCTCATCACATTCAGACTTACTACAACATAAGGTGGGAAAATGCCATGAGGAGTACACGTGCTCTTTACAAAACCACTTAAAAAAAAAAACGCTTGTAGTAGGGTAAATTAGTTGTTTAAGTACAATGTTTTATAAATAGTTAATACAGAAATTTTTAGTTTAGCCACCAGGGGGAGCTAGAGGGTAGCTATTGCTAGGTAAAGTCCCCAGTGGGTGGAGGAAGGGAAGTTATAAAAGGGAAAGTAGTAGGCAGAAATATTGAGATGCGTCATGGGAAAGGAAGAGAGCATCAGTCTCTCTGATAATTGAGTCATTCCCAGGAAGAGATAGTGGCTTAGGTAGTGAGAGAGCGTGTGTAACTAGTACATTCTAGTGGGCATAAGTTAGCCAGGGACTAGCATGAGCAGCTGTGGCCCCTACAAGAAGTGAGTGGGCACCGTGTGTCCCGCCAGTCAGGGCCTAAGAGGCTAGGTTTGGCTGATATTGTCAGGACCCAAGGAGGGGTGCCTGAGAGAGTGAGCCCCCCTGACAGTGTGCAGTCTAGTGAAAGGGAAAAGTTGAAGGACCAGGGAATAGTGCCTTATTAGTGAACTGCTATGCTGATGCATGCCTTGATGAATAAAGAAGGAAAAGTTTGACTGCAAATCCCTGCTTGCTTTGTCTTCTTCAAGGTGTTCCCCCACCCGACAGATGGTGAGTCATCCAGGTAGAAAAGGGTTAATACCCAGGTCCATCCAGGTAGCAAAGGGTTAATAGCCAGTTACTTATCTTGGCCACTGTTACATGCTCAGCATTGTCAAGTGACTCCTTAACAGAACCAATTCCATTGCCAAGAGAGGTACAACTCCTGCTCCAGAGTGTGCACTTTGTCAGTTAGGGCTGCTATTTCCACCCTATTATTAATTCAGGATGGGCTGTATGCCTTTGCACACTCATGCCTCTTGGTCTTGGATACTTTAAAGTAGCAATATCTGCCTTTTTCTCTTTGTACCTCTGCGTTCCTTTTGCCAGGTTTTCATGGAATCCAGAGTCACCAGGCTGTATATCTGGGTTGAAATCAGCATTAGGCTCTAAAGACTCCACTTGGGGTGCCCAGAGAAACCCCTCCTTTTTTAGAAACACTCTGAGGCCTAGATAGCAGTGGTGAGGCCTGGGACTTTCCTGGATCAACATCCTTGGATGTTGGACCAGAGCTGCAATGGCTCATGATTGAGTTCCCGAGCAGGCACACAAATGGCTTTTTCCACCCAGCAGCACAACATGGTCAGATGAGCACTACGGGTGGTTCCTTCTCAATTGTGCTTAGGACATGGGAATAGGTATGTTAGCATAATATTATGGTATCTCTCTGCACAGACTATAAGCAGACTTAGACAGTTTTAAAGCATGGGAAAAATGTGTTACTAATGCACTATTCACCATCAAATAACATTTTAAGACAGCCCACTTCTTTCATTTTCCGTTCATTTTTTTTTTCATTTCGTGCCCATTTTCCATTTATTGTAATCTTTCCGTAAACAGAGTTCAACCTCAATTTAAACTGGTCTAGTTCATTACCACCAAAATAAACGTAATTGATCGGGGACAAAGTTTACATATGATACTGACAGTAACATACCACACAGAGCTCAAATGCCATAATCTGAAGGGGAGGGAGGGGGGTTTACCCTTATGTTTTATGGAAAATCCCATTACCTTAACACACACTGGTGTAACTGTGTTTTATGGCTTTAACTGGGGAAAGAACCAGTTTATCCTTGTCTGGAATATGAATGAATCAAGCTGAGCAGACTCTGCCGGATACACAACATTGTATTTATGAATGCTCTGGAGTTATTTTGGGAAACATATCGATGAGGTTCTCTGACAGGGCTGGAGCTCTCAGATAAAAAAGAACTTTGTGCAGTGATGAGTGATCTGTGCAATTTCGCTTCGCCAAAAAAATTTGCAAATTTACTGCATAATTCGTGAAACGGCAAACAATTCGAAAGGAGCACATTGAAGGTAATGGGCTTTAAAATAATTTTGACCCGAACGACAATTTTTTACGCGCGACAATTTGGTCCAAATGCATTAAAGTCAATGGCTGTCCAAATAATTTTGACGTACGCAGATTTTTCGCAAGTGAATTAATTTGCTTGCGATGAAACATGGAATTTCGCCACAAATTTGCGTAGACCCATTAACTATAAAGTAAGATTTGCCTTCAGCTGTTGGAGCTTAATGTTGTACATCAACTAATAATGATGGCATGTTGAGCAACATTGGTTGCTACCATCTTGTCCTATTGTTTTTAGGTTGCTCCACCATTTTCCTTTCTGTCTACATCTTGTCATAATGTCTATATATGGGTCTGCTGCCGCCATTTACACAGCAGACCTAAACTTTAAACATTACAGTTCCCTACTGTCTTCATTTTGCCTTACTGTCACAATCATGTCCTACGGTCTCCAGTTTGCTCTACTGTTGCCACCTTGCCTTTCTGTATCCATGCACTTTAATCAATAACAGACATCACCATCTCCTGTTGTCACTACCTTGTCCTGCTGTCTCAATTTCCCTTACTCTTAACATTTTTTTTCTGCTGTGGGCATCTGTCACATCTTGTCCAGTGCTCTACAGGTCCATCCACTGTTGCCATATTGGCCTAATGTCTATATCTTGCCCCTTGTTTTTTCTATTTCACCCTTCAGTCACCATCTCCTGCTGCCACAATCTTGTCCTACTGTCTCCATCTTGCGTTACTGTCACCATCTTGATCTACTTGACTAAAAATGTCGCCGAAACAAAAAAGTTGCCAAAACAAAAAAGTCACCACAAGGAAAACGTCCATTGACTTTAATGCATTTGGAGTGAGAAAAAATTATTGCGCACAAAAAAAATGTTTTGACTCCCACTGACATCAATGTGTTTCGCAGTCCTATACTATCCGAGTTGCTCCACTATTTTCATCTGTCATCTTGCCCACCTGTCACCATGTTGTCCTGTTGTTGCCATTATGCCGTCCTCTCCATCTTGCCTTACTGTCTGCATATTGTCCTATTGTGTCCACCCTTTCATAATATTCCTGCTATCTTCCACCCTTCCTAGTGCAACTGTGATCCCCATAGGCAAGCAGTTTTTAGAGTCACCCTTATTAAAACTCCTGAAAAGCAGCTCCACTTGCCATTAACTTTATAAACATCATCCTGTTTAGCTTAGAATGACTTGTTGAATGATCCATTTTAGCTCCTTGTTTTGGTAGAAATGAAAAGAAAACAGAGTTCTTCAAGCTAACGGGCTATCTGTTCTTTGTCTTTAGTTGCAACTGTTTAACCAAACTGAGCCCTTCTTTTTCCACTAACAGAGAATTTTCTGCAAGGAAAAAAAACACTCATTGTGACAAAGTGCACTGATTCAGGTCACCTTAACACTGTCACAATCATTAATCCCAGTTATGGCTGAGTTAAACCATTCCACTTTTTTTGGGGGTGGGTTGCTAAATAATAACAAAACAGGAAAGAGGTGCAATATAGATAATACATAATACATTTCTGTAGAAGGCTCTTTTCAAGTAAAACAATACCCCCAAAACATAGTAACATAGTAACATAGTAAGGTTGAAAAATGACACATGTCCATCAAGTTCAACCTTTTAAATTTTTTTAAACTGCCTAACTGCCAGTTGATCCAAAGGAAGGCAAAAACCCATCTGAAGCCTCTCCAATTTGCCTCAGATGGGGAACAATTCCTTCCTGACTCCTGACTAGTCCCTGGATCATCTGCCTCACCACGTTAACCATTTTCATAAAAATATACTATTTTAGTAGTGTGTGCTATTGAGTAATCCTAAATAGAGCACTGCCATTTTAAGAACTAAGGGCCACCCCCTGGCATCCTACGATTTACAGTGCACACAAACCAACCATGGGTACACATACACATTAGGTCACATGAGCCAATGACTGGACAAAGTTCTGTTTTTTTACTCACACACTTCTTCCTGTTAGAGTTGCATTATTTCTGGTCAGGTGATCTCTGAAGGGGTGCGCAGACTATCACATAATGGGGACTCAAGGGGAAATATACTGTATATTGATATCTGTATTCCAGTTTGGGAGGTTCTTTGATAGGCCACTTAATATGATATAAACTATCTGTTGGTTAAATGTTTATTCTGGGTCCTTTAAAGGAGAAGGAAAGTCTGTTTGCACTTGGGGGTACCAAATGTTAGGCACCCCCAAATGATTGTATTGACTTACCTGAAACCCAGGGCCAGAGCTCCTATTGGCAGAATACTGCACCCGCTCGGGCTTATACCAGTGAGCACCACAGAGATCTTCTTCCTGCTTCCTCTTTCTTCACGCGGTTGCGCATTCGCAGTACAACGAAAAGCCGAACTTTAACTAAAAAGTCGCCTATTTCGTTCAACTGCGCATGGCTTGCCCGGGGGAAATTTGAAGAAAGAAGAAGCCGGAAGAGGATCACTCTGTGGTGCTCGCTAGAAAAACCCTGGGCCGGTGCAGTTTTCTGCCGATAGGAGCACCGGAACAGGGTTTCAGGTAAGTCAATACAATCACTTGGGGGGTGCCTACCATTTGGTACCCCCAAGTTCAATCAGACTTTCCTTCTCCTTTAATGCCTGCCTATTGCAGTGACATATGGAGCTTTCTTTCAGATGCGCAATTCCATATCCTTCTTCAGAGAGTGGTATATTCCTCGAGGAATCAAGGAAGCTAACTGCACACAATGATGGGGCTGTTGAGTATTTTTGAAGGCACAACAGTCTAACTGAAAGCCTGAAGGCCATATGTTCCGTTTAAAAAGAAATTTATGACCCCAGACTGTTCAAGATCTCACCTAACATCTTCGAATAATATTATCATTTTATTATAACCTGGCCCCCAAATATGTAGAACAGTGTAATGGATCACTATATAGAAAAAGTTAAACAGTGCCGCAATGAAGGTGGCCACACACGATCTGATAAAAGCTGCCGGCATCACCACTCCAGACTGACTGCAGCTCCCACCAGCTAGCCTAACCAATATGTATGCAAAAATAATCCAGATCTACATTAGGCATATTAAGTGAGGACTGCATTGCTTGTTTAATGATCCAATCATTGGATCTAGTCAACCAATCAGATCCTCAAATGAGTGGACCTTACAGTGTATGCTCAACATAATAGATCCCACATTTGTAGTTTGAGCCCTACAAAGCCCAACATCCATCGTAACAGTAATCCCTGGATCTAGGATTAGCCTTGACACCAACCTCAGCTATTACACACAGTTGCACCAGGATTAGGTCAGGCCTAGTTCATATGGCTACACAGAACAATACAAGTTAAGGATGATCAGACAGTGTAATAAACCAAGAATGTTTCTCCAATTTCTGCATGTGATTCCTTTCTACTATTGTTATAGTTAATTAAAGGCATGTGCAATTAGCATTGCTGTATTCACTGGGCACATTCCAGTCCACAAGCAAAGGGAGATCATTTAATAGCTTTTCTCTTAAGTCAGAGAATTTTATTCTGTTTAACTTTCTCGTCAGCCGTTGGACACTATTGTGTTGGTGGAAGATCTAATTATAGAGCAATTTGGAGAATGACATGTCACTTGTAATTTACACTCTGAGAGGCGATGCCTGGTGCTGTTTGGAAGGACACGCAGTGCAGGCAGAGTTAATGGAATTAAATCTCAGTGATAAGGAATGAGCCGAGTACTGCAGCAAGGAACATACTGTACATTAATACGAGGTGCGCAGTCATGTTATCTCTCCCCTTGCAATAATGTCTGTCAGCTAAATTAAGACTGCCTCCATGCCAATACAAAGAAGAGAATTAACAGTTGTGTATTCACAAATACCCTGAATAACTTACAAAAAAAATCAGTATAGGTGTACCATAATGTTTCAGACGTAATGCACACCCCTACATTTTAAGGATGTTAGAAGACACATTGAAACTCCTTGACTCTGTGACTTTTAAAACCCTTATAATTTACATAATATAATTATCCCTTATAATACATAAGTGATACGCTGCGTTCGCTGTATAACTCATCCTGCAGTCTTGTGTCTTTATATGGTCACAGAACCCCTCAGTGACTTCTAATATCCTTACAATTTACAGTAGGTGGTACATTATCCCTTATAATACATGAGTGATACTCAGAGTTCCCTGTATAACTCAGCCTGCAGCCTTGTGCCTTTATATGGTCACAGAACCCCTCAGTGACTTCTAATATTCTTATAATTAACAGCAGGGGGTATATTACCCCTTAGAATGCATAAGTGATCCTTAGATTTCTTCAAATTTACCCAATAGTCATGTGCTTTTATATGGTCCCCAAAGTTACTTCAGATATCCTTGTATCCTTGTGGTTTTAGATATTCTTGTACTTTTCAGTAGTGATTTGTTATAGATATACATTAAAGGATGCCTTAATACTGTAGACATTATTTATTATTAATGGAACACACAATGTACTTGTTACTGGGGTAAATGTGCCTGTAGAATAATGAATAAAACCTCAGCACATGATTTAGTTTGGGCAGGGACATGCTTTCATGCTCTTTCATTAGATGTATCTAGCTTTGGGTTTGCATGGTTCTGCAGGTGGAAGGGAAGATCAAAGCCTTCACATTTCACACGCTAAACTGGTTTGTCTATTATTTAATATGTGATAAACCCATTTAAAGATAATGTGCAGGACATGGGGCAGGTTTCTGTCTATTTCACTTTGAAGTTTCAGCTGTTTGACGGTTTGTTCGCTGGAATAGAGCAGTACAGGTGTCTTGCAGCAGGCCAGGTACCCGCTTAAATTGCAGATGTTGGGCCTTTTATGGTAGTTTAAAGCCATAGTCTGTCTGCTATTCATCAAGTCTGGGGGGAATGGTCCTAATCTAATAGAGCATTTTGCTTGAGTTCTAGGGGCCCATTTAAGACTGTCCAAGCATTTAAATCATGCAGGTTTTGGGTCGATACAACTTTGGCACTGTATTTTACCTGAATAGGTTTTTGAAACAAAGAAAAGCTATGGCAGCTTTTAGGTGCCAACGTTTTTCTTAGTTTTATCCAAAGCCAGTTTGGATAAATAATGACCACTGCCAAGGTTTTTTCGGCATGAAACTCCACATGGTTAGTAAGCACACGGTTTCCTTATTGACTTCTCAAGCCGAAAGGCTAAAGAAGTCTTAGATCAGCAGAGTTAAAGAGAAGAAAGCTGCATACTTGCCATTCATGTGTGTGTTGCCAGTGTTTCTCTGCTGGTTTCGTTTTCCCCATATATATAACCAAACTTGCTTACCGCCCAATTAGCAGAGCCTCTCTCCAACAGTACACTCATATCATAATGGAACTATAGAGCATGAAGAGCCTCCATCAGAACACTGCTGTAAATATGGATCAAGAGTGCCTGTCTCCAGTATACTCATATACTAATGGCTCAGCAGAGCTTCTCTCCAGCAGAACACCCCAGGAAATGATGGATCAGTGTATTCATTGATTAGCACAGCCTTTCTCCTTCAGCATAGCCATGTAATTATGGAACATCAGAGCCTCTCTCCAGCAGAACACCCAGGAAATTATGAATGAAAAGAGTGTCTCTCCTTCATTACACCCATATGATATTGGAACATCAGAGCCTCTCTCCTGGAGCACACCCCTTGTAATTATGGACCAGAAGAGGTTTTTAAAGCAGTATGCCCCTGCAATGATGGATCAGCAGAGTTTCTCTCCTGCAGCCCTCCCATGTAATAATGGATCAAAAAAGCCTTTCTTCTGCAGCACACCCATGTAATATTGGCCCAGCAGAGCTTCTCCCATGCAGCCAGGGATGCACCAAACCCTATGATTTGGGATTCGGCCAAATCCTTCTCTCTGGATCCAGAAGAATCCCAAACCAAATCGAAATTCCTGTGCCGGGTAGAAATTGCCAAAACGGCGGAAATTGCAGAGGCTCAGCAGATTTTCATCATTTAGTTGGGTTCAGATTTGGTTCAACAAGGCTTTGGCCATAAACAGTTGAAAATGCGTCTGATTTATCCAAATCCCAAACCAAAAACTAGATTTTGTGCATCCCTACATGCAGCACACCTATGTTTTAATGGATCAACAGAGATGTTATCCTGCATCACACTCTTATAATGATGGATCAGCAAAGCCTCTCTCTCCTGTAATCATGGATCAGCAGAGTCACTCTCCTCACACATGACCCTGCAATAATGAACTGCAAAGCCTATAATATTATAAGAGCAATCCTATATAAAGAGTAAATATGACATACTAAACATTAGGATTTTAGTTCTTGTTCTTAAGTTCTTGCCTTTCCTAACCATGCATCCCTTTTTCACAAAGTAATGACTTTCTATTTAACTACAAAAACATTCATACACAAATGAGGAACCAGTAAGTGAAGGTTTCCTTCTTAACAGTCCCAATTCTAGTAATACAACTAATTATGCATGGTTCACACATGATGAAATTCAAAAGAAACTAGAACATGTTAAGATTAACAAAGGTCCAGGGCCAGATGGTATTCATCCCAGGGTAATTAGCGAGCTTAGCTCTGTGATTCCCAAACCTCTTTACATAATTTTTCAGGATTCATTGAGATCTGGCATAGTGCCAAGAGACTGGCGAATTGCTAATGTGGTGCCCCTATTCAAAAAAGGATCCCTTTCTCAGCCTCAAAACTATAGGCCAGTTAGTCTGACGTCAGTGGTAGGAAAGCTTTTCGAAGGGTTAATAAAGGATAAGATACTGGACTTCATAGCAAATCATAATACTATGAGTTTTGCCAGCATGGTTTTATGCGTAATAGATCTTGCCAGACTAACTTAATTTCTTTTTATGAGAATGTAAGTAGAGACCTCAATTCTGGGATGGCAGTGGATGTGATTTACTTAGACTTTGCTAAAGCATTTGATACAGTGCCACACAAAAGGTTACTGGTTAAATTAAGGAATGTTGGCCTGGAACATAGTATTTGTACCTGGATAGAGAACTGGCTAAAAGATAGACTACAAAGAGTGGTGGTAAATGGAACATTTTCTAATTGGACCAGTGTTGTTAGTGGAGTACCGCAGGGCTCTGTACTAGGTCCCTTGCTTTTCAACTTGTTTATTAATGACCTGGAGGTGGGCATTGAAAGTACTGTTTCTATTTTTGCAGATGATACTAAATTCTGCAGAACTATAGGTTCCATGCAGGATGCTGCCACTTTGCAGAGTGATTTGTCTAAACTGGAAAACTGGGCAGCAAACTGGAAAATGAGGCTCAATGTTGATAAATGCAAGGTTATGCACTTTGGCAAAAATAATATAAATGCAAGTTTTACACTAAATGGCAGTGTGCTGGGAGTTTCCTTAAATGAGAAGGATCTAGGGGTCTTTGTAGATAACACGTTGTCTAATTCTGGGCAGTGTCATTCTGTGGCTACTAAAGCAAATAAAGTTCTGTCTTGCATAAAAAAGGGCATTAACTCAAGGGATGAAAACATAATTATGCCTCTTTATAGGTCCCTGGTAAGGCCTCATCTGGAGTATGCAGTTCAGTTTTGGACTCCAGTCCTTAAGAGGGATATAAATGAGCTGGAGAGAGTGCAGAGACGTGCAACTAAATTGGTTAGAGGGACGGAAGACTTAAATTATGAGGGTAGACTGTCAAGGTTGGGGTTGTTTTCTCTGGAAAAAAGGCGCTTGCGAGGGGACATGATTACACTTTACAAGTACATTAGAGGACATTATAGACAAATAGCAGGGGACCTTTTTACCCATAAAGAGGATCACCGTACCAGAGGCCATCCCTTTAGACTAGAAGAAAAGAACTTTAATTTGAAGCAAAGTAGGGGGTTCTTCACAGTCAGGACAGTGAGGTTGTGGAATGCACTGCCGGGTGATGTTGTGATGGCTGATTCATTTAATGCCTTTAAGAATGGCTTGGATGATTTTTTGGACAGACATAATATCAAAGGCTATTGTGATACTAAGCTCTATAGTTAGTATAGGTATGGGTATATAGAATGTAATTAAAAGTAGGGATGGGTGTATGTATGGATGCTGGGTTTTCATTTGGAGGGGTTGAACTTGATGGACTTTGTCTTTTTTCAACCCAATTTAACTATGTAACTATACAGATAATTAGGCCAAAAATCTGTTCTATAGGAACAGACACATCCAGCAAACTTTAATCATGATATCATGTTTAAACCTAATATTTATTTTTTCTTTGTTTCTGGAGTGAAAAAATATAGAACACGAGAATCCCTAGATGGCTCATTCTATTGCCAGAAATACTGAAAACTGACATTTCCGCCGATAGAATTATTATTTGCATCATATAGCGCTCCTCAAAAGGTATGTACAATATGGTTAGCTGCACAATGCTGATCTGGGGATTCCTAAACCGCCCAGCCTTGAAAAAACAACCCAAATTAATAAGGTCAAGTCATTGGGCTACAGTTGGTGTTATACTTTAGGTCAACATAATAATTGCCCTTTGGAGATGATGTATTGTGATTTTCCATTCCCAAAGTATTCTTCATGAGAGCCAAACAGAGATTGTACAACAGATATTGCTGATTTGAATTAACGCTGGTAAAGTCTTCCCATTTGACTACAGTTTAATGCATGGATATGTCACTATTTCCCAGTTCAGTCAGTTGAAGTGCCATGTGGCACGCCGTAGGGATGAAATAGCCAAAAGGCTGAGCTCATTTTCAAGGAGAGAAAATATAAAGAAATACTGACTTAATGTATTAAAGACATGCATTGGGGAGTCAGTCTTTGTGTAATCTGGTTATCAGATCTGTTGAAAGAAGCAGGAGTAATCTCTTCAGATACAAGGGTGTAACGATGAAAATAGATATTTACATGAAAATTTACAAGACAGAAGGTTGTCACTGTTTCAAACATCTGTCTAACAGCACAATTGTGGTTTTAATGTGATAATAAATTACAGTACAATACAAATAGCCAGTACAAATAGCCAACTAGGACCATTCTGTATATTTCTGTCAATGGCCAAATGAGTGGATCTCAACAGAAAGGAAAGAGAGAGCTGTGAAGAAGTGGAATTCTCTCCCTGAATCAGTGGTACAGGCTGATACATTAGATAGCTTTAAGATTAGATAGCTTTAAGAAGGGGTTGGATGGCTTTTTAGCAAGTGAAGGAATACAGGGTTATGGGAGATAGCTCATAGTACAAGTTGATCCAGGGACTGGTCCAATTGCCAGGAAGGAATTTTTTCCCCCTCTGAGGCAAATTGGAGAGGCTTCAAATGGGTTTTTTTGCCTTCCTCTGGATCAACTGGCAGTTAGGCAGGTTTAAAAAAAAATTCAAAAGGTTGAACTTGATGGGGGTGTGTCTTTTTTCAACCTTACTTACTATGTTACTATGAAATTTCTGCATCCGCCCCATCTATCTGCTGAGAAATGGCATCAGCAACACTTCCAATCCATTGTGATTGATACACTTGCACATTTCTATAAGAAAATCTTGGTATCATTTGCCACACAAAGCATGTTTTACATGTTGGCAGCAACTCACAAGCATGCTGGGCAAACAATACAGCCTTTTTGGAAAGTGGTCCATTAATTAATCAGATTTAGAATCTCCTCAACACTTTTTAATCATATGGCTGCCATCTTCTGAAAACTATCTATCATGGTCCACCGCTGTTTATGATTCTTTCCTTCTGGTTGCTGACACGTCATTGCCTATAAAGCTAACAGGAGAAGGGAACAGGTAAACATCCTTTGAAAAACAGCAAGGTAGTACTTATAATAAGTGTTTTTAAGGGCAGAGACACATGGTCAGATTCGGGGAGATTAGTCGCCCGGCGAAAAATCTCCTCTGCTTTGGGGAGACTAATCTCCCCAAACTGCCTTCCCATCAGCTAGAATGTAAATTGCCGGCAGGATGGAACTCGGAGTCGCCTGAAGTTTCCGGCAACTTCAGACAAATTTGGAAAACGAAGCACTCCGAGTGCCATCCCAACCGCGATTTACATTCTAGCCGGCGGGAAGACAGGGGGGGCAATTCGGGGAGATTAGTTGCCCTGAACATGAGGAGATTTGTCTCCTCCCCGAATCTAACCATGTGTCTCTGCCCTAAGTGTTCTTTGGTCCACAAAAATCTGCTGCTTTCTAGGGTGTAATGATTGCACTCACAATCTTGATCTAAGCAAGCCCAAGGCTGCACAGCTACAGTTAACTTAAAAGAAAACTATACCACTGAAGAATGTAAAAAAATATATGGCATAAAACAGCTCATTTAAAACCCTGATTCATGTAAATAAAGCATTTTCATAATTATATACATTTTTATTAGTATGTGCCATTGGGTAATCCTAAATAGAAAATTGCAATTTAAGAACTATGGTCTGCCCCTGGGATCTTACAAACAAACCATACATGTTAGGTCACATGAGCCAAGTAACAGAAAAAGTTCTCTCTATTGCTTCCAAATCTTCCTATTACAGTTAGAGTTGCAGTATTTCTGATCAGGTGATCTATGAGGCAGCACACGGACCATCACAAAATAGGAGCTCAAGCTATAAAATGTAAAAGGGCAATATTTACTTAAATATATATTCCAGTTCGGTGAGATTCTTTAATTTGCCACTTAATATTATATAAGCTGTTGCTTGAGAATTCATTTTGGGGGTATAGTTTTCCTTTAAGGCGAGGCCTAATATGGCATCTATAAAGAGGGAAATGCATGCGGTTGTTAATGCCCTTTTTATGCAAAACCTTTTTTTTGCTTTATTAGCCAATGACTGACACTGACTAGAGTTGCATAGACTGTTATCCACAAATCCTCCATACTCCTTTTCAATTAGGAGACCTTTAACTAGGGATGCACCGAATCCACTATTTTGGATTCGGCCGAACCCCCGAATCCTTTGTGAAAGATTCGGCCGAATACCGAACCAAATCTAAATCCTAATTTGCATATGCAAATAAGAGATGGGAAGGGGGAAACATTTTTTACTTCCTTGTTTTGTGACAAAAAGTCACGTAATTTCCCTCCCCGCCCCTAATTTGCATATGCAAATTAGGATTTGGTTAGGCCAGGCAGAAGGATTGTGCCGAATCTGAATCCTGCAGAAAAAGGCTGAATCCTGGCAGAATCCCGAACAGAATCCTGGATTCATTGCATAAAATTATCAACATTGCACCTCATTTGCGGCCCAGTTCCCACTTAAAGGCACCATCATACATTGAACTTGTTTGCACAATTTAGTGTCATCAGCAAAAATGGAGACAGAATAATGCCATTCTCACAAATCCATTTAAATATATAATATAATAGATACCATTCTCCATTCTGACTGTGGGAACTCTAATGACAAATCAGTGTGTGTCCCATTTTTACACTCAACTGCAATGCCCATCAGACCCTTAAAAAGGGTAGCAATGGTTTCACGCAAGTGGCAGAGTTAGGGTTAAAATCTCTTCATAAATCACCAAGCACTGAAAATGAACGTGCCCATGCTGCGGGAGATAAAACGCACATAGACATATCAAGAGACAGGTCATTAAACGGGCGCTTGCCAGAAACTAACTCATAGAACATAATGTTTACACTGTAGCCAGGGATTCTGGGCAGAGACATGCAAATGAGATCACTCAATGCCATTGTGTTTAGGTTCCATATGATTTAAATATGGCCTTCTTTAAGCAGACGCATGCTGTAACACTCACCTACGGGATGTGGGTGGTAGATGCTTAAAAAGGTTGCTAGGGACCAAACACAAGGAGATGTATGTTGTGCATTATGTTCTGAAGAAGAAAAGAAATAAATCCTTTGTGCCGAATCAGAAGGCACAGAATCAGAAGGCACAGAATCAGAATCCCAAGTTAAAGCAAATCAAAGAATTGCTCAAAATCTAGCAGCTGCTACTCATTTAAGACTTGTCACTGGGCAAACTTGTTATACTGAGGAAGTCAAGAGAGACAGTTTAATTATTGTTCTTTATATAGAACAGACAGAAGCTGGAAGTTTTAATCATATCCTGACACATGTCTACAACTATATATATATATATATATATATATATATATATATATATATATATATATAGTGAATAAAGTACCCCTCTTGTAAAATATAAGCATATTATATATATATATAAGTTACCGAGGAGTTTCATGACCATATAAAAACACGAGGCCGAAGGCCGAGTGTTTTTATACAGTTCATGGAACTCCGAGGTAACTTCTAATATCCTCATATTTTGCAACTGGGGGTACTTTATTTATTATAATACACAAATTTCAATGAGTCATGTGACAGAAATTACATCAGAACTCACCGTTTATAACTGATGACATCAGAACTCACCATTTATAAGGATATAATTTACAAGATATTCATGGCTTTTGTGTATTATATATATATATATATATATATATATATATATATATATATATATACACACACACACAGTCAGTGGCGTAACTATAGAGGACCCTGCAGTTGCAAGGGGCCCAGGGGAACAGGGGGGCCTGGACTGTGGGGTCTGCTTCCTCTATAGCTAATTAGAAAACCTCCTCCTCCTCCCAAGCTGCTCTTTTACCGGCGAGGAAGGGGACGTCGGGGCATGGGTATGGGTGGAGTCAGGGCAGGGCATGGGTGGGTGGAGGCGGGATGTTTCTAAAAAGGGCCATTATCCCAGCATATGGGCATCATATGTCTGCCACAACATCAACTCACTGGTATTTATTGTATTGTGTTATTTAATTGACCACATTATAAAAAAAATGACTGTCTACTTTTTAGGGCAGTAAGTATACCCGAAGCAGAGATCTGAGATGCCAAGGCTGAAAGAGTATTGAGGTGCTATATAAATGCCCTCTTGCTTTGACAAGCAACCCGGTCTTTCAAATGATAATCACCTCTCATAGGCTATTTAAAATGAAATACATGGAAAATGGTGAGTCAAGGAACGGTGGGAGCAAAACCCTAGCATCTTGTCCCATATCATGATATCCTTAAAGGAGTATTGGGTTTTCTTCCGATCATTCTATTGTGGTCTTTTCACTTGTGTTCCTTGTCAAGGTGTTGCCTGGCCATCTTTTGTGAAACAATTCCACCACTTGTCATACAATTTTCCCCCCATTAGGAATGCTCTGGCGCATTCCAGGGGATGACTTTTTCTTTCCATGGGTCTGTTTGGCCAAATAGGATACACACTTGTCTTGTGTTGGCATTCACACATGCTCATCGTGTCTTTCAGCAGAACAAACCTGCCCATTGTCATGTAAACACTAGCTAGCATTGCACTCCATGTGCTTGTGTATATTTTTATTAAATGTCTGTTTGTTTTAAGATCAGCATGGTGAGGCTGCTTGGAGAAGGGATCCTCTGCTCTCTTATTTTTTAACTCATTTTTAAATCTCAGTATAAATCAAACTATGAGTTTTTCTAGAAAAAGAAATCCAGCTGGTACATAGAAAACGGTTATGTTCAAATTGATGCATCCCCTATCCATTTTTGCAGATAAGGTCCATTTTTGCAGATAAGGTTTCAGATAAATGTCCCATTCATGTGCTTGTTAAATAACGATACACCCCCTCAGACAAAATAAATGTTCACTAAGTGCTCTCTTGGGGACATATTAATTTTTAGTTAGACATTTAAGAGATATTGAGGCTTTAAAATCTATTTTATTTTCATTCACAATCACAAAAAGGTCTGACGCCCTATGGTTAATGGCCAATGCTTCTGATTGGAGACTCCTCCACATTTTGTAGCTGCAACTGTTCTGAAAAAAAGTGTAAAAGTGAAAAATCATTTGGAAATGTGACCTAAGTCAGAGTAAGATTTGCTTATTTGTGCCCTTTGTACAATAACAAGGTGACTGTTACCCCAATGTTTCTATATATCTGTAACCTTGTTATGAGCTAAGGGGGCCCAGCCTGAAGGCCAGTTAGGGTGAGATTTGGGGTGAGTGTTTATTTGTGCCCTGGGTACCCCTGGAACTATAGCAGGGTGACTGTTACCCCAATGTTTCTATATATCTGTAACTTTGTTATGAGCTAAGGGGACCGAGCCTGAAGGTCCTGGCTGCTCGAGGAACTATAGTAGGGTGACTGTTATAGTTACCCATTGTTTCTGAAGGGCATTTAGGATAAGTTTTGCTGTCCTAGATATTCCTAGAATCACTGCATAAAGGCCAATTATTATAAAAACCTATTTTATAGGTTTTTTTTACAGAGATTTTTATAGTTTCCTATTACCAGATGCAGTACAGTAAGTGGTACACACCAACATTAAAAATGCATTTAGAACATTGTTGTAGAAAAAAAGGAATGGTTGCCTCTCTACTGCTGAATGGGACATGCGGCTGAACAGTTTGTACTCCATAAATAACATCATTATCTTATTTTTGGTAAACCTATGTATATTAGCTGCTAATAAGGGCTAAATCCACTGAGTCATTGGCTGGATTAACAGAAACAAACAACGTAACCTGGTAGTAAATTCAAATGATAAAGAAAATAAGAAGCAGACACATTCCTATAAGCCAACAAAGCTGAGATAATGTTTTCAGCATTGTGGCCAAACAAGGACTTTGTAAATGAATTCTAACAAGGAGATCTTTCCAAGGCCGCATGCTTGTTCTGGAAGTACATTTCCAACCACGACTGGTCCCTTCTCCATTTTCAAGTTTACGAAAATGTCTTTTTTTTCAGCTTTCCTTCTAGTTTTTACAATTTTTCTGAATCGTTAATTTTTTTTTACATTTACTAATGTTTGCAGGAAAAACTCTCAAGGCAGAACAAAGTGAAAAAATAAAGAAAAGGATTGATAATAATGCTCTTGAGAAGAGTAGAGAACATCAAAACATCAGGTCTCACCATGTCTGAGTACTTAAAACACATATATATGTCACCGCTAATGAAAAACACTCAAATGTTTTGGCAAAATAAGATTGTAGTGCTTAATAAAAAGAGTAAAAGAGAAGAGAAAAGAGGATGAATGGTGTTTGGTTCCTTTTTATAGATGAGGAGAAAGAAATTGGGAGAATGACTTCTTCTAGATGTAACTACATATTTTAGATAAATTAGAGATCTTTGAGGAGATGGGGTTTGATGAGATTTTCATTTACATTTGTTTTCGTTTGGTATGTACAATAAAGCTGGCACAGCAGTTAATCTTGGTATGTGCTGGGCCCCCTTTATATAGAGCAGTGATCCCCAACCAGTAGCTCGTGAGCATCATGTTGCTCTTTGACCCCTTGGATGTTGCTCCCAGTGGCCTCAAAGCAGCTGCTTCTTTTTGAATTCCTGACTTAAAGGCAAGCTTTAGTTGCATAAAAACCATGTATACTGCCAAACAGAGCCTCCTGTTGGCTGCAAGTTCAAATAGGGCTACCAATACCCAATCACAGCCCTTATTAGGAAGCCCCAGGAACTTTTTGCATGCTTGTGTTGCTCTCCAACATTATTTTTTACTTGTGTGTGGCTCATGGGTAAAAAAGGTTGGGGACCCCTGATATAGAGTAACATGTCCATGTGTCAGGGAGTTCACAAATAAAAGATAGAGCTACTTGTATACATAGAGTGGGCTCCCAGTTCCCAGACATCACTGCCTTCAAGATGCCTAATGAAAATGCTCAATTGAGAGTCTATTCTTCTGAGACTATGGGGCAGATTTACTAAAGAGCAAAGTGGCTAACGCTAGCAACTTTTCACCAGCATTGCCAGCCACAAGGACATCGCGCAGGAGCCGATTCGTTAGCCAGACCATCGCTAGCGGTCATTCGTACTCTATCAAATTCTGAATAAAAAAACCAGCGCTAAAAGCTTTGAGGGGAAAAAAGCAAAAGATGGTAATATATAGTGTAGTATTTTCCTTTTACGTATAAGCACCCTTTGTGTCACAGATTTCTTTACGAGTTTCACTCCTTTACAGGTGGGGTCAATTCACCCTATATGCCTTCACCACTTTCCAACTTCACCTTTCGTGTTTATAAGTTTTATACTTACAAACGTTTAAAGTAGTTGTTTGCATTAAGGTATTACAGCTCTTCATTCGAAGTACCCTTCGCATCAATTCTACGGAAACAGGCTTAACATCGTATAAAACCGTTTTTAATTTAAATAGATACAAGTTAAAATTACACTCACATTGGGTTTTCTTTAAAATAAACGTGTCACTCATCCGCAGGTTTTCCCCAGTCTTTAAAAGATGTTGCGCTCTCCCATGCAATGCTGTGCCCTTGCTGTGCAAGCAAGGGCACAGCATTGCATGGGAGAGCGCAACATCTTTTAAAGACTGGGGAAAACCTGCGGATGAGTGACACGTTTATTTTAAAGAAAACCCAATGTGAGTGTAATTTTAACTTGTATCTATTTAAATTAAAAACGGTTTTATACGATGTTAAGCCTGTTTCCGTAGAATTGATGCGAAGGGTACTTCGAATGAAGAGCTGTAATACCTTAATGCAAACAACTACTTTAAACGTTTGTAAGTATAAAACTTATAAACACGAAAGGTGAAGTTGGAAAGTGGTGAAGGCATATAGGGTGAATTGACCCCACCTGTAAAGGAGTGAAACTCGTAAAGAAATCTGTGACACAAAGGGTGCTTATACGTAAAAGGAAAATACTACACTATATATTACCATCTTTTGCTTTTTTCCCCTCAAAGCTTTTAGCGCTGGTTTTTTTATTCAGAATTTTATTGACTTTCCGAAGGAGAACGGATTTCGACCGGCAGAGGAGGGTGAACAGTGACACTTGGATACTTTCTTCTGTTTAATTCGTACTCTATCGCCAGGTGACTTTTCTCTCTAGCAAACGGAGGTTACTCCACAAATTCACTAAGATTTTACTGAACGTTACCTCTTTCGCCAAAGTTGCCTTCGCCACCTCAGACCAGGCGAAGTGCTATAAAGCAGCTAGATCCTCCTCAATCTTCTGTCACTTACATCATATTCTGTGAGCCGAAAATGCCGGCGTCTTTTCCTTTTTTCAGCGTGATTGCCTGCAAAAGTCCTAACAAACTTTTTTTCCAGACATTTCCTAACATATGGAACATCAATTTTACTGTGGGCTCATGTGTAGTGCATTATAATAACTCTGTTGTCTTTATTAAGGTTCCCTGGACATGTGTTTTAAAAAGTGAATTTGTATGTATTTGCACCAACATTTAACATAAAGACGTTGCTACAACTTTAAATTTCCTGCCCTATGCAAATTAACCTGAGCGCAAGATCACTAGCAAATTTTTGCCAGGCAGAAATGAATACTAGCACATCTTCGCTTTGAAATGCTCGCACTGGTGAAATAACGAGAGCGGAAAGTCGCCAGCGGTCAGCGTCCCAAGATGAAACTTCGCATATTAGTGAAGTAGCGTAGTCTGAGAGCATTTGCACCTGGCAAAGTGTGTGATGGGTGCAAAACAGACGCTGGCGAAAATTCACCAGTTAGTGAATCTGTCCCTATCTGTCCATAATCTTCATTGTCATCTCCAATAGACCTTCTGTAGTGTTATAATTCATTTACAAGCAGGTGTCAGAAGTGATAGTCTGACATTACTATAGGTATGACAAACTGCTTAAAAGAGAACAAGCAAGAAAACATTCAGCAGGAACAAACCATTCTTTGTCAGGAACAGCAGAGTCTATTAAGCGAAGAGTCCAAGCTACTGAAGTGTAGACAGAGATTTGTAGAGAAATAGCAAGCGTAGTCAAGGACAGGCAGAGGTCGGTAGGCAGGATGAAGTAAGACGTCCAGTGCTGCCTTACATGCTTCTTCATATAAAAGATTCAGTTGAACTTTATCTATGCCTGTATAAGTACGGTCCTGAACTATACACATTTTAGCAATATTAGCCCTTTAAGGAGGATAACAGCCCTCTAAATTTTCTCAGAATTTGTAAAGAAAGATATCATGCAACTATTGCAGCTGTTATAAAAATAGGTCGTAGACTGTGAAGTTGTAATAAGACAATGGCAGCATCAGCATCCTCCTATATTAATCCAGGTAAGAAGGAAAAGTCTGCTAAGACAAGAAAAATTCAACAGGAATAGTGATGGGGGAATCTGTGGCGTTTTCACTGAATAATTCTCAAATTTCCCGTGAAATTCACGAAACGGGAAAAATTCACAAAACGGCGTCCGTTTTTGACAATATCATGCAACTGTTGCAGCTTTTATAAGAATAGGTAGTAGACTGTGAAGTTGTAATAAGACAATGGCAACATAAGCGTCCTCCTGTATTAACCCAGGTCAGAAGGAAATGTCTGCTGAGACAAGGAAAATTCAATAGGAATAGTGATCTGTCCGTTTTTGATGCCGGCGTCCTTTTTTTGGACGCAGGCGAATTTTTGCGCTGGTTTTGTGAATTTATTCGCCTGCGGCAAATCGCGTGAATTTGCCGCAAATAAATTTGCCCATCACTAAACAGGAAAAGCCCGTTAAAATTACCCCGAGACTGTTTAGAATGATACCACCGTAGGTAGTCTTTGAAGATGTGTCTTTTAAGGATACAGATTTAAATTTCGGAGTCTCCTCATATATACGAGATTCATTGTGTTCTTCAATCAGCCTCTTATCATTTAGAAACTCATTGCCTTGAATGGAATCAATGTGGAGAGAAGGAATCATTGGGCTACCAAGATATTTCTTAGAAAGTTGGCTTCTCCTCGCAGTTCCGTTTATAATAAGGATAATAAGGAGGCTTCTATTCCAAGAAGGCAAAATCTCTAGCTAAAATGGCATGCTATCTTTTAAACATATTTGACCGATAAGTGACTATGAAAATGCTTATGCCAAAGTAGCATCCATAAAACAGAAGTCATAATTCAATTCCTTGCTTGTTTCATTAGTTCCCTTTCATCCGGGCATGTTTGGGATATCACTTGTTATTCTATATTCCACTCTTAATTCCAAAACAGCATCCTCTTCATATTTTATGATGCCAATTGCAAGATAAACCATGTACCGCCAGTACAGCTAATCTCAAACAGCCAGTGTTTTAATACGAGTACATAAAATACAGTGGAAAAACAAAAAGTTAACTCTTGTGCTGAAGAAAATTAAAAAATAAAATGTGAATAATTGACCGCCTGGATTGTGTTTCGCTCGAATCAGATTTTTCAAATATGTGAGATTGGAATCTCCATTGCAGGCAATAGAACAACAGATACATTGGTGGGGGGAAGAGTGGAATAGTTGAGCTTATCATGTCCCAGTGTTTAATTTCATATACTTTCTTTAGAAAAGAAAAACTACAGCATAAACACTGTTCTTATCACAGATTTGATTAAAAAGCAGTTTCGTTGATATAAGAACATTGTACTGACCAATTATGGATTTACAAAACATACAGGGCCTTTCATCCTGTGTAAGGGTTGTGCTCCGGTGTCTGCAAAATGTTGACTTCATTAGTTATTCATGAAGCCAAGCTGGAATTCTTTCTTTTTCTCTAATAATTTGGTCAACAGTAGAGACGAGAAGACAGTAGTCATGCCTGTTTATGAAGGAGGTACCCAGTGCAGAATACCTATTTACATGTGTGTGATTTTCAAAAAAAAAAGGCAAATGTCTATTAATTTAAACCCTTAATTCTATCTATCTAACTTTTACAGAATTCAAAGCAACATAGGAAATCCAGTCTATCTTCCAAATAGAAAACCAGACTAGTCCATGTTGGCCAGCCCAAATACTTCAAGGAAAGCATGCCACAACAATATATTTCTCACTGTGATATAACCCTAATAGACCTTACCATGAAGCCTCCATTCTTATATCAATGGATATGCTCCAATGAACATTTACTGGTAAAAGGGGCAATAGAAAATACATTTATGGCAAATTTATGGTCATATTTTTATACCACTAATATAATGAGTTTAAAATTCTAGCATTTACTGCCAACTGTAGCTGGTTGGCCAACTTACTTAGTTGTTCACTTAATTTATGGCCAACTGTAGCCCGTTGGCCAGACTAAATAGAAGGTGACACTGTTTCATTTAATTATATTAGCAATGTAAAAACTGCTAATAGCTTGAAAATTAGAAAAAACTACTGAAAATTGCTCAGAAGAGCAGTTTTACATTCAATTGTTTTGAGCCATAACATTTTATTTAAGCTCCACTATAGCAAACTCAACTTGACCAGTCAGCCTCTCTATATAACTGAAATGTTCCATACCCTTTATCAGTTTAATTGCCTTCCTTATGGGTTTGCTCATACCAATACTCAATAGATTTCACTAAACATTTGTAGACATGTAAAGCCAGACTAAAGACTCCATAAAAAAATGGAAGCGTCGCCCAAGATACTCACTAGTGTGATTTGTCTGAAATTACTTTCCCTGTTGGTTGGATTTTGGTGTTTGGATATTTGGTGTTCCAATTTTTAAGTTTCACTGTTTGGCTGGTAAATGTCACTGAAACCATTTGTAAAAGAGCCAAATAGGAACACATTCCACTTTATCCAATGCTCAAAATTGTGAGCATACCAAAATGTTAATGGGCTACTATAAACCACTATTAAAAACAGAAAGAAACAAGTGAATTCCTGACTCAGTGTATACCGCTATAGAGAGTTCTTGTCAAAACAAGGAGAGTTTAAAGAAAAAAAAGTAATCCATTGGAAGTCAGACAGTCTGGAGCAAGATGACCTCTACAGATTGCAAGATCGACTTAAACAAAACATCTTTGCTCATAGTTTAAACCCAATTGTCACAGCATTTTTATATATCACAACAATCCTTTCCATTCTGTTTTTGAACAATTTTGGATTTCCATAAACCTCTGCCCAGGGCAAAGAAACACAGATTCCAGTGGTAGATAAGAACAGATCAATTCATTTTTCCTGTCCTATCTCAAGTACCCAGTAGCTGAACCCAAGCCATTTCTTTATACTAAATGCATTTTTTTATATAAATGTCTAGCTGGTCTGGTTTCCTTAAAGAGTAAACCCAAAATGCTTTTACATGATAATATGCAGAATGTCTGTTCCCTTCTGCCAGGGCCGGAACTAGGGGTAGGCAGAGTAGGCACTTGCCAAGGGCACAAAGCTGGGGGGCGCCAGGCATATACCTTCTCTGCTTCATACTACTAGTCCGGTCCCTTCTCTGCCTGGCCGCGTGGGACTGTGTGCTCGCGACTATTCACGAGTGTGTGTATGGGAATATTTGCGCCCAAGTGTGTGTACACACTTACATTCGGTGCCGCACACAGCCCGGCCCTGCCTTCTGCTATCTGGCAGAGTAGCAGAAGTTATCCTGTTAATCAGCTAGGATCTGCTACATTGTTAAAAGTAAATAGTATAGAATAGAAATGTCACAATATAAGGCTGATTAGTAATTAATACAGATAATTACTACATGGCAGCACAGAAACCAGTGCAACTAGCATCAGAATTTAATAATCAGCCCTGTAGCATCAGCTTATTTTACAGACCAACCCCATTTTCTGCTTGATAATTTGCGACGACCCCTAAGTTTAGCTTCTCAACAGCTGCTCATAGCCCACTGAGCATGTGAGTGTCACAGACACTTTCCAAGATGGTGACCCCCTGTGACAAGTTTGAAGTCCTGGATCATTGCTGCTATTGACTAAAGCTGAAACTTTAGACTGGTGCGATAAGTGCAGTAAATAAAATATGCCATTTTAAACCATATTCATTTTAGAGTTTAGTTTTCCTTTAACCCATTACACAATATAACAATTCTTGTTGTTGGTTTTGTTAAACCAACAAGTAGTCTTTCTAAATGTTTATATTTTTGTCCGCGAATCCAGAACATTATGGTGAAAATTCAATTGTTTTCATGTTTATTTTTTTGAACTTGAATTTGCAAGATGTATCCATCAACGAATCAGAGTGGCTTGGATGATTTTTTGGACAGACATAATATCAAAGGCTATTGTGATACTAAATTCTATAGTTAGTATAGGTATTGGTATATATAATTTATGTGAAAGTAGGGATGGGTGTATGTATGGATGCTGGGTTTTCATTTGGAGGGGTTGAACTTGATGGGCTTTGTCTTTTTTCAACCCGATTTAACTATGTAACTATGTAAACTGAAACCCCCAAATTGTTATCAAGTCATTCAGCAGCTAAAACCTAAGTTTCTATAGAGCTCAATGGGAGGTGTATATTCAATATCCAACATTTTTCTAAAAGATTCAGATTCATAGAAAAGATTGGAACAATGTGATTTTCTTTGTTGTTTTTTTCTGTGAATTGATGAAATTAGGTTTTTCCACTCCAGGTTTTTTCACACATATTCTAGAAAATCGAGAAAAAATGTTGTAAAAAATAAAGTGATATGTACGTTTATAAATAGGTGTATGATACATCTTCAGCATCGACACCTCTGCCTTAAAGGGATACTGTCATGGAAAAAAAAAAATTTTCAAAATGAATCATTTAATAGTGCTGCTCCAGCAGAATTCTGCACTGAAATCCATTTCTCAAAAGAGCAAACAGATTTTTTTATATTCAATTTTGAAATCTGACATGGGGCTAGACATATTGTCAATTTCCCAGCTGCCCCAAGTCATGTGATAAACTTCAATCACTCTTTACTGCTGTACTGCAAGTTAGAGTGATATCACCCCCTCCCTTTTCATCCCCAGCAGCCAAACAAAAGAACAATGGGAAGGTAACCAGATAACAGCTCCCTAACACCCTAAAGCTCCCCATAGACGCGACAATTCTTCTTGCCGAACGACTGATTTTAGGGAAGCCCGACCAATCCTTCAAAATTATCGTGCGGTTCGTGGTATTTGAACGATCATACATCTTACGATTTTTCGCCCGACATCTGTCGGGAAATTGATCGGCCAGGTCAAAAAATCTTTGTCGGTCCCAGTGCAATCTATCTATGTTTGCAGGGCCAAGCAGGCAGCTCCCCTTTGTTTTCCTGGTAAATTGGTCTTTTTAGTTGATGGTAAATTTGTACGATCGTTCTGAGAAGATCGTGGTCTCACGATCAGGATCTGATCTTTTAAAAATCTCAACATCTATGGCCAGCTTAACACAAGATAACAGCTGCCTGGTAGATCTAAGAACAACACTCAATAGTAAAAACCCATGTCCCACTGAGACACATTAAGTTATATTGAGAAGGACAAACAGCAGCCTGCCAGAAAGCATTTCTCTCCTAAAGTGCAAGCACAAGTCACATGACCAGGGGCAGCTGGGAAATTGACAAAATGTCTAGCCCCGTGTCAGATTTCAAAATTGAATAAAAAAAAATCTGTTTGCTCTTTTGAGAAATGGATTTCAGTGCAGAATTCTGCTGGAGCAGCACTATTAACTGATTCATTTTGGGGAAAAAGAAAATTCCCATGACAGTATCCCTTTAATGCACATTGCCCAGGTATTTTAGGTTTTGCCAAGAATGTCCTTAATGTAATCATTGTTCATTATTGCAGTCAAACATCTTTTTATAAGTCCATAGGCTATGGTTTACAACAATTGAATTCCTTACAGTAGACTGCCATTTTGTATTCACTTGGAGCCTTTAGTCAGTTTGGACATATTTAGAAGCTATTATGTGTGCAAGCCAAGATATTCAAAGACTATGCACCTCAATACCACAGACTGAAGAATTGAGGTACAGGTATGGGATCAGTTATCCTTAAACCCATTATCCAGAAAGCTCTGAATTATGGAAACGCAGTCTCCCATAGACCCCATTATAATCAAATACTCCAAATTTTTAAAAATGATTTCCTTTTTCTCTGTAATAATAAAACAGTACCTTGTACTTGATCCAAACTAAGATATAATTGATCCTTATTGGGAGCAAAACCAACCTATTGGGTTTATTTAATGTTTACATGATTTTCTAGCAGACAATGTATGAAGATCCAAATTACGGAAAGATCCATTATCCGGAAAACCCTAGGTTCCGAGCATTCTAGATAGCACGTCCCATTCCTTTACTGTGACAATTTAAGTTAATACTAACATTGATAAACAGCTGGTTTATATTCAATCGGGTTGTGTATCTTTTGTGTTGTATACTTATGTCAAGTCTGTGAATGAATACTTGTGGCAGAGATAGGGCACATTAAAGGGGGCAGGTTTGGTTTCTTCATTTCCAAACATCTTTGTGCACAAACTTTATTGTATGGAATGGTGCTAGTGAACAAGAAGCCCAATAGTGAGCCTGGTACAGGTGGAATGGAGGGGTACATGGCTGAGGGACGTAGTAGTGGAATAGTAGAGGTGGTCCTGCCCCTTTCCCCCATATTCTGATTTCCCAGTATTGACCTTGGGCCTTTGGACTGTTTGGTAGGGGTTACACAACCAGTTTAACCAGCCATTCTCACAACTGCCCTGGCTCAAAAATGTATAATGGATTTTCGTGTGTTTCAGTCTACTAGGGTTTATTACATGACTTCAATCCAGCACTCATGCAGTTAATGTAAAAATATATATTTTTTTAAACTTGTAGCTGCATAGCCGTTAGCATATGGCCGGCCTGTAGGAAGGAAATATTTGGATAAGCCTTCAAGAAGTAATTGTTGGCAAGCTTTCATCTACACTAAATATACTTTGGTGGGTGACAACATCCCCTGAGCCTGCTGGGGCTGTAGAACTCATTGTTTGATGTTAAGCATCCTTCCCAATGTATAGCACTTCAAGGCTGATCATGTTCCCTGCCACAGTAAAAAGCCAAGCTGGAGATGCTGCCTGTGTGCGTCGCAAGCGTTTGTGATGGTGTTATACAACACAGCCGCCATTCTAGACTAAACTGTATGACTCATAAAGATATCATGAGAGCCTGGTTGCCAAGCGAGCCACTGAGTCGACTTTTCCTTTAGAGCATTGCTGTGTTATGATATGGATGGGGCTCAGGTTTAAAACCCCACAAATAACAATATACCCTATCAGCATTGTGCCTCCAGTGAACAGAAATACCTATCTCCATTTATCCCACCTTTCCTTAAATCTGACAAAATGATGTGAAGTCAAGAGAGTGGACATTTGATGTTAGTAGCTTGCAACTCTAATGTCCATGGAATGAGGAAAGTGGCATCCATTTATTGGGTAATGATGTCTTTGGGGGGTTCAGAAAAGGGCATGTTATCTATGTCCTGGGTCCCCAATGTAAAGGAAGAAAGCTCAGCCAAGATCCCCAAAGGTACCTACCTCTTCACTGTATGGTACAACCGGACCAAAAAAATAATAGCCTTTGAAGACATTTGACAAGAAAACCACAAAGGGGATACACAGACACTTAGGGGCAGATTTACATAGGGTCGAATATCGAGGGTTAATTAATCCTCGATATTCGACTGCCGAATGTAAATTCTTCGACTTCGAATATCAATGTCGAAGGATTTACCAAAGGATTTACCGCAAAGTAGGGGGTCGAAGGTTTTTTTAAAGCTACAGTACTTCGACTATCGAATGGTCGAATATTCGAACGATTCCTTCACTCGAGCTAGGTAAATGGGCCCCTTACATAATAATTCATTGGGTAGGTGCAATTCATTTATAAATGCTCATAGCCACCTGAGATAACCTACATATAGTACCAGTATGAAAAAAACATGTTGTGCACTATAAGGGGCATCCCCGCTAGTCACAAATATGTAGAGGCGGCATATTCACACATTTTTCAGATTTTTCCTCCAATTTTAAAGATTTTTTCGGATTTTTCATCTAAAAAGAAAGATTATTTATGCTTTTTGCCCGGAAACTCCGAAAACGTTGGGGTATTGCACGAAACCCAGCACACATCAAAAAATCATTGGGACTTCTCCCATTGACTTATATGCAACCTCGACAGGTCTGAGAGGCCTGATTTTCAGATTCTGACTTTTCCATCCTTGGGGTTTAATAAATTCTGAAAAATTTGTGATTTTTGCATTCAGAGTTTAGTAAATAACACCCTAAATGTGCATGCATATTGTATTATATGTATAATATGTAACTGCCTGTAAGCATGCATAATAGCCTTTGTGAAGGGACTGTGTGTCTAGGGAAAGATGGAGACCATAAGGGAAGATGGTGATTGCATGGCAATGGAGACAATAGGAAAAGTTGCAGCAGAAAATGGCCACAGAATGGGTAACCGTTGATTAAATGTGGGTATAAGGCTTCAGTGTAGTATATAAATATAGGGTTTCCAAATAAAGACCTTTGGATCATGTGTAGCCCCAGCAATGTTTTTGGACCTTGACCTGCCTGAGATTTGGCGGGTCGCCAGTTGAACAGCCCTGCTGTAGGACATTATAACTTGAACAGAACCCAGACAAATAAAATAGCTAATCTGTGAGGAACAGAGTATCACAGCACTAATCTTTTGCACATACCTACCAGCAAGGTGCCAGCGCTTGTCCAGAGAATATGGAACCAACCATGGCCTGGGAATTATTTATTTTACTGTAAATCCAGCCTTGGTGCTTTCTCATAACAGAACATTACTATACAAAATTACCATATGGGAATAAAATCAAATTCCAGCAAATTTATGACATATATAAATACTTGATGTCCTGGAGTGAAGTGGGATTAGAGCTGAACTATTGTATGATTTGAATTTTAATACAAAACACTGGAATACTTTCCCACAATGATTCATACTGGCTAACATTTTTCACTAGTGTTGCAGTGCGGCTGCCATCTGATTCTGTCTGTCCAGCTAACCGCATTCCTCTGCTGCCCAACTGGAAGAAACAGCACAGGATAAAATACAATTGGTCTGCTGAGTACTTTTGCTATTTACATATAAGTCTCCACCATACAGCAAGGCTGACTGCATCAGCTGAGACGCTAGCCAGGCTATGCTGTTGAAGAGCTTTGATAGGGTTGCACCATCATTTTCAAGAGCAACCATAATTAGACGTGTATTGACATCCAGGGTTGGACTGGCCTGGTAAAAACCCGGCATTGGTGGGCCCAAGGCCATCAAATTACATTGGTGGTGCAGCATACATGCTGCGGCAGAGCCGGCTGGTCCGTGAGTACCAAAGGGCCCACCCACAAAGTTGCCAGCCTGCCCATCCACTCTCCCTCCTCACTCACACAGGTCACCCAACCAGATATGTGTGCAGCACCATCCACACACTTCCACACTGTCCTGTTTCTTAGAGGGACAGTCCCTCTTTTGACAGCTTAACCCACAGTCCCTCATTTGAACTGGAAAGTCCCATTTTTCTCTGCACTGAACAGCTTTTGGCAGAGAGCCCAGAACAGGCACAGCAGAAGATAAGATACTTTGGTAACAATTTTGAGATAAGCAAATAAGTAATTGTAACAATATAAGATAACAGGTCGCTTAGGAAAAGTGCCCAAGACAAGTGCAGGCAGAAGTAAGTTTGCGCCTCTGGAAAGTGGGCACACACACAGCGCAAGGCAGCAGCGGGCGGAGGGGGCCCCGGGATGGAGGGGGGCCCTGGGACATCAGTCCCCAGTGGGCTCCGGGTGCCCAAGTCTGACCCTGTTGACATCAGCCAGGATAGAGTGACTCCTAGCCTTAAATACAAGAATGACTCAGCTACATTTAAATTCCCTGAACCATTTCATATTATGTGCAACTGAAACTCTCTAGGGGTTAAGACAAAAAAAGACAGAGATAGAAATTTTAAAATCCAATAAAAACCTTCCTGAATGCATCTAATTTAGGTTAGTTTAATAACACTTAGCTGATGCTGTCAGTTGTGATTTCTATGGACATATGGAGTAGAAAGTGACTTTCATCTCACGAACTACAGCGTCAAATCCAATTAGCGCACAGTTTATAACTCGGCTGGATTATCCTATGTGTATCAGCGCTCTGTGCTCTGGTTTTACTCCGTCTCGTCTTGGAATGGGTACATTTTGAAGGAAATCATCTTAACAATTTTTGGATGAACAGACCCTGAATCACATGTGAAAAAATGTGAACTGTTTAATGCCAATGTTGCTCCAAACGTTGTATTTGGAACAGGGACAGATGGCTTGTGCTAATCAGAAATGAATCGCATTGAAGGTTTATTTAATATAATGATTTTCTGTGCTTTTTTGCTAAACAGATTTTCTCGATATGAGCACCCTGGTCCTGTTCTATAGTTGGTTACAGAGAATTCCACAAGTACATTCTGATTTAACCTTCAACATAATGGCTCTGGATTTTAAAACCAGATGGCTAGTAAAACAAAATATGGAAAAGATATGATATATTGAACATTCCTTTCTTAAAGGCCTTTGACAATCAACAGCAAACACTCTAAATTGCTATACAGGGGTAGTTCATCTTAGATACTAGTGGCAGGGTTCATAAATGGTAGAATATATTTTGAGGTTGCATGTTGAGCCTACTGCTGACTGCTTATGAAGTCTTTTGAAAGGAAGATGTTTACAGCGAATACTATTAAACAGAGCACTTGGTGTAAATCTCTGTGTCAGTTTCCACTGTAGTTTGCAAATAAATTGAAGCTGGTATATGACCAGCCCCCACAGGTTTAGGCTAAAGGAGATGCTTATTGTGGGAGATGGCTACCCTCCACAGATCTAGAGATGAGATGATGCTGGGTGTGGGAAATGACCAGATCCACAGGTCTAGACATAACATAAAACTGGGAGGTGGTCAGTCCCCACAGGTCAAAATGTAAGATGAAGTTGAGTCTGGAAGGTGACCATGCACTTCAGGTTGAGGCATAAGGTAAAACTGGAAAGTGACCAGCTTTAACAGGTCACAGCAGAAGATAAAACTAGGAGGGACCTACTCCAACATTTCTAGGTAAAAGATGAAGCTGGTTCTGGGAGGTGGCCAGCTCCCACAAATCTCGACAGCTGGGTCTATAAGGGTGACAATTCTGGGTCTAGGAGGGGACATCTGCCACATGTCTAGGCATAAGACGAAGCTGGGAGTTGACCAACTCCCATAGGTCGAGGCATAAACTGAAGCTGGGTGTGGGAGGAGGCCAGCCCACAGAGGCATAAGATAAAGCAGGGAGGTGATAAACTCCCAGCGATCAAGGCATAGGAGGAAGCTGGGAGGTGACCAACTCCTCAAGGTCTAGGTATTGAAGGAAGCTGGGGCTAGGAGGTGACCAGCCCCCACAGGCCTAGGCATAAGGTGCAGTTAGGTTTGGGAGGTTCCCACAGGTATTAGGTTTATGTTAATGTGGTCACACTTGAATTCAACAAAGCTCTGTAGATCTTTTTCCTAGGGAGTAGAGATGTCGCGAACTGTTCGCCGGCGAACTTGTTCGCGCGAACATCGGGTGTTCGCGCTCACCGGAAGTTCGCGAACGTCGCGCGACGTTCGCCATTTTGGGTTCGCCATTGTTGGCGCTTTTTTTTGCCCTCTCACCCCAGACCAGCAGGTACATGGCAGCCAATCAGGAAGCTCTCCCCTGGACCACTCCCCTTCCCTATAAAAACCGAAGCCCTGCAGCTTTTTTTCACTCTGCCTGTGTGTGCTGAAGAGATAGTGTAGGGAGAGAGCTGCTGCCTGTTAGTGATTTCAGGGACAGTTGAAAGTTTGCTGGCTAGTAAACGTTTTGATACTGCTCTGTTATTGGAGGGACAGAAGTCTGCAGGGGTTTGAGGGACATTTAAGCTTAGGTAGCTTTGCTGGCTAGTAATCTACCTTCTACTGCAGTGCTCTGTATGTAGCTGCAGTGGGCAGCTGTCCTGCTTCTGATCTCATCTGCTGACTGCTGCAATAGCAATAGTCCTTGTAAGGACTGCTTTTATTTATTTTTTTGTTGTTTTACTACTACTACTACTACTACTACTACTATAAGAGCCCAGTGCTATTAGTCTAGCAGTGTTGGGGAGTGGGACTGGTGTGCTAATCTGCTGCTCCTAGTAGTTCAGCAGCACCAACTTTAATTTTTTTTTATTTAACTTTTTTTTATTTTACTACCGCTGTAGTAGTGTATAAGTTGACCTTTTAGGCATTATTTGCCCTGTAGGCATTTTTTGCCCAGTGTGTTATTCAACCAACTGCTATCTAGCTGTGTGACCGTGTTCTCATTCTGTCTAAATATCCATAATATTACCGTCTCCAGAAAAAACACCGGAGTGACTTTTTTTCAAGCAGCATTCTTATATTTTACGTAATCCGTATCCACCGCTGTGTATACGTTGACCTTGTAGGCATTATTTGCCCTGTAGGCATTTTTTGCCCAGTGTGTTATTCAACCAACTGCTATCTAGCTGTGTGACCGTGTTCTCATTCTGTCTAAATATCCATAATATTACCGTCTCCAGAAAAAACACCGGAGTGACTTTTTTTCAAGCAGCATTCTTATATTTTACGTAATCCGTATCCACCGCTGTGTATACGTTGACCTTGTAGGCATTATTTGCACAGTGTTTTCTTCAAACCGCCATCTAGCTGTGTGAGCTTGTTCACATTTTGTCTAAATATTGATAATATTATCGTCTCTAGAAAAACCACTTGAGTTACTTTTTTTCAAGCAGCATTCATATATTTTACGTAATCCGTATCCACCGCTGTAGTAGTGTATACGTTGATCTTGTAGGCATTATTTGCACACTGTTTTCTTCAAACTGCCATCTAGCTGTGTGTATTATCGTTTCCAGAAAAACCAACTGAGTTTTTGTTGTTGTTGTTTTTTTAAAAATAATGCCAGGCAAAGGCAGGCCGCCACGCAGAGGCCGTGCTAGGGGCCGTGCTGCTATGCAATCCTGTGGCCCTAGCAAATTGCCCAGTTTTAAAAAGCCAATGACCCTGAACTCCCAAAATGCTGAAGAGGTAGTTGACTGGCTTACACAGCACACCCCATCCTCTACCGTTTCTAACTTTACCACAACATCCTCCTCATCCTCCACTGCTATGGCCACCCCACGTAACACTTCCTCCACCACCGGTGCCCCTTCTTCACTGGAGTCAGAGGAGTTATTTTCCCATGAGTTTCTTGAACTGAGTAATGCGCAACCATTATTGCCAGAAGAAGATGAAGGAGATGAGGACGTTACACCAGATTTAATTCTGGCAGAGAACACGACAGAGATGGACATAATGATGAGTGATGAGGAGGAGGAGGAGGTCCCCGCTGCTGCTTCCTTCTGTGATGTGTCAGAAGAAATTGATGCATCTGAGGAGAATGATGATGAGGAGATTGATGTTTTGTGGGTGCCTAGTAGAAGAGAGCAAGAGGAGGGTAGTTCAGATGGAGAGACGGAGAGTCAGAGAGGCAGTAGGAGAATAAGACTTAGAAGAAGCAGGGAGGCCAGCCCGCAGGGATCAGTAGGGCAACAACATGTATCGGCACCTGTGTTCAGCCGGCCAACGCACCCGCCATTGCCGCCAATGCCGCCAACTTCTACTGTTACCGCCAGATCGCACACTTCCAAAAAGTCAGCAGTGTGGGATTTTTTTAATGTGTGTGCCTCTGACAAAAGCATTGTAATTTGCAATGAGTGCAGTCAGAAACTGAGCCTTGGTAAGCCCAACAGCCACATAGGTACAACTTCTATGCGAAGGCACATGAGCGGCAAGCACAAAGCACTTTGGGAGCAACACCTCAAAGGCAACAGGCAAACTAAAAGCCACACTCCTTCTGGTCCAGCATCTTACTGCTCTACCTCTGCTCTCCTTGACCCATCTGAACCACCCTCCACTCCGCCTTCCACCTTGACCACCTGTTCCCATTCCCAGTCATCTGCCACCAGCCAAGTTTCTGTGAAGGCCATGTTTGAGCGTAAGAAGCCAATGTCTGACTGTCACCCCCTTGCCCGGCGTCTGACAGCTGGCTTGTCTGCACTCTTAGCCCGCCAGCTTTTACCATACCAGCTGGTGGACTCTGAGGCCTTCCGCAAATTTGTAGCAATTGGGACACCGCAGTGGAAGGTACCCAGCCGCAATTTTTTTTCTAAAAAGGGAATACCACACCTGTACCAACATGTGCAGAGCCAAGTTACCGCATCTCTGTCACTTAGTGTTGGGCCAAAGGTCCATATGACTACTGACGCATGGTCCTCCAAGCATGGTCAGGGCAGGTATGTCACCTACACTGCCCACTGGGTGAACTTGGTAATGGCTGGGAATGGGAAGCAGGGAATGGGTAGCTCAACAACAACAACAACAGTGGAGTTGGTGTCACCGCCACGGATTGCACGCGGTTCTGCCACCACCTCTACTCCTCCATCGCTCTCTACCTCGTCTTCTTCCTCTTCTTCTTCTTACTCTGCTGCTGGGTCCTCCTTCTCCTCCTCCACACCTGTGCACCCCCAGCTCCCCCTAGGCTATTCGACGTGCCAGGTACGCCGTTGTCACGCTGTCTTGGGGATGACGTGCCTGGAAAGCAAAAACCATACCGGATCTGTACTCCTGTCATCTCTGCAGTCACAGGCCGATCAGTGGCTGACCCCACACCAACTGCAGATCGGAAAAGTGGTGTGTGACAATGGAAGCAATCTGTTGGCAGCGTTGAGACTGGGAAATTTAACACATGTGCCCTGCATGGCACATGTGTTAAATTTAATAGTCCAACGTTTTGTCTCCAAGTACCCAGGATTCCAGGACGTTCTCACCCAGTCCAGAAAGGTGTCGGCCCATTTCAGACGTTCCTACACAGCCATGGCACGCCTTGCTGACATTCAGCAGCGCTACAACATGCCAGTCAGGCGTTTGATTTCTGACAGCCAGACTCGCTGGAATTCAACGCTCCTTATGTTGGAACGTCTGCTGCAACAACAAAGGGCCGTCAACGAGTACCTTTTTGAACTGGGTGGTAGGACTGGATCTGCAGAGCTGGGGATTTTTTTCCCCCGTTACTGGGTGCTTATGCGCGATGCCTGCAGGCTCATGCGACCTTTTGAAGAGGTGACAAATATGGTCAGTCGCACCGAAGGCACCATCAGCGACCTAATACCCTTCGCTTTCTTCCTGGAGCGTGCCGTGCGACGAGTGACAGATGAGGCTGTAGACCAGCGTGACGAGGAGCTGGAAGCGCACGATTTATGGTCGCAATCACCAGAACGAACCCAGGCACCTGCTGCAACGCAGGGAGAGGTGCCAGAAGTGGAGTCAGAGGAGGAAGGTGGCTTTGTGGAGGAGGAGGAGGAGGACCAACAGGAGCAGGCTTCCCAGGGGGCTAGTGGTGACCTTTTGGGGACCCCTGGTCTTGTACGTGGCTGGGGGGAGGAGACCGTGGATGATGCAGTCCTTGATAATGAGGAAGCGGAGATGGATAGCTCTGCATCCAACCTTGTGAGAATGGGGTCTTTCATGCTGGCATGCCTGTTGAAGGACCCCCGTATCAAGAGGCTTAAGGAGAAGGACCTGTACTGGGTCGCAACGCTACTAGACCCTCGGTACAAGCATAAAGTGGCAGAAATGTTACCAACATACCACAAGTCCGAAAAGATGCGGCATTTACAAACCAGCCTGCAAAACATGTTGTACAATGCTTTTAAGGGTGATGTCACTTCAGGAACTCATCAACATTCCAGGGGCAGAGGTGCCAGTAATCCTGCCACGAGCACACCTGCAAGGACAAAGCCCTTTGGCCGGTCTGTAACATCAGACATGCAAATGTTTTTCTGTCCAAGGCAGCGCCACAACCCTTCTGGATCCACCCTCAAAAAACGCCTCGACCGGCAGGTAGCGGACTACCTGGCATTAACTGCAGATATCGACACTCTGAGGAGCGATGAACCCCTGGACTACTGGGTGCGCAGGCTTGATCTGTGGCCAGAGCTGTCACAATTTGCCATGAACCTCTTGTCTTGCCCAGCCTCAAGTGTGCTCTCAGAAAGGACCTTCAGTGCAGCAGGAGGGATTGTAACTGAGAAGAGAACTCGCCTAGGTCACAAAAGTGTCGATTACCTGACCTTTATTAAAATGAATGAGGGGTGGATCTCGGAGGGTTACTGCACGCCGGAAGACTTGTTCTGACTTCTATGCAGCTGTCCTTCTCTTCAAGCCTCATGACTCCACACACAGCTGTCCTTTAGCGTCCTCCTCCCTCCGCCACCGTTACAAACTAGGGTGCAAACCCTACTGGTTTAATTTTTTCTGGCCTCTGTGCTTCAGTGGCTGCGTCCAAAAAAACGGGGCAAACAATGTCTACAAGGTCAACGTATGGCGAAAAATTACTATTTTCAGCATTTATATGGCATATTTTTTCTGGCAACTGTGCTTCAGTGGCTGCGTCCAAAAAAATGCATATTTTCTGCATTTATATGGCATAATTTTTCTGGCCTCTGTGCTTCAGTGGCTGCAACCAAAAAAATGCATATTTTGTCCATTTATATGGCATAATTTTTCTAGCCTCTGTGCTTCAGTGGCTGCAACCAAAAAAATGCATATTTTCTCCATTTATATGGCATAATTTTTCTAGCCTCTGTGCTTCAGTGGCTGCAACCAAAAAAATGCATATTTTCTCCATTTATATGGCATAATTTTTCTGGCCTCTGTGCTTCAGTGGCTGCAACCAAAAAAATTTATATTTTCAGCATTTATATGGCATAATTTTTCTGTCAACTGTGCTTCAGTGGCTGCGACCAAAAAAATGCATATTTTCTGCATTTATATGGCATAATTTTTCTGGCCTCTGTGCTTCAGTGGCTGCAACCAAAAAAATTTATATTTTCAGCATTTATATGGCATAATTTTTCTGGCAACTGTGCTTCAGTGGCTGCGACCAAAAAAATGACTATTTTCAGCATTTATATGGCATATTTTTTCTGGCCTCTGTGCTTCAGTGGCTGCGGCCAAAAAAACTGGGCAAACAATGCCTACAAGGTCAACGACGTTGACCTTGTAGGCATTGTTTGCCCAGTTTTTTTGGCCGCAGCCACTGAAGCACAGAGGCCAGAAAAAATATGCCACATAAATGCTGAAAATAGTCATTTTTTGCCATACGTTGACTCAACGTATATGGCAAAAAATTACTATTTTCAGCATTTATATGGCATATTTTTTCTGGCAACTGTGCTTCAGTGGCTGCGTCCAAAAAAACTGGGCAAACAATGTCTACAAGGTCAACGTATGGCGAAAAATTACTATTTTAAGCATTTATATGGCATATTTTTTCTGGCAACTGTGCTTCAGTGGCTGCGTCCAAAAAAAACTGGGCAAACAATGTCTACAAGGTCAACGTATGGCGAAAAATGACTATTTTCAGCATTTATATGGCATATTTTTTCTGGCAACTGTGCTTCAGTGGCTGCGTCCAAAAAAACTGGGCAAACAATGCCTACAAGGGCAACGTATGGCAGTTGTTTAAAGAGAACAGTAGATTACTAGCCAGCAAAGCTACCTAAGCTAAAATGTCCCTCAAATCCCTGCAGACTTCTGTCCCTCCAATACAGAGCAGTATCAAGCAGATTACTAGCCAGCAAACTTACTATCATCTGTCCCTGAAATCACTAACAGCTCTCCCCCTACACTATCTCTTCCAAGCACACACAGGCAGATTTTTCAGATACATTTTTGCCCTTTATCCCCCTCTGGCATGCCACTGTCCAGGTCGTTGCACCCTTTAAACAACTTTAAAATCATTTTTCTGGCCAGAAATGTCTTTTTTAGATGTTAAAGTTCGCCTTCCCATTGAAGTCTATGGGGTTCGCGAACCGTTCGCGAACCGCTCGCATTTTTGCGCAAGTTCGCGAATATGTTCGCGAACTTTTTTTCCGACGTTCGCTACATCCCTACTAGGGAGACATCTGGAATCAGTGAATACGATATCAGGAATAAGATATGTATAATTATGATACATTTAGGGGCCTATTTACCTCAATTTTTACTGGTCAAGAAAAGCTCAAATATTTAGAGGGGGAAAAAAATTAAAATTTTTTATTATTCTCCGATGGTGCTAAAAATCCAAAAATACTCCTAAAACCTGTCAAAAGTCACATATAAGTCAATTGCAGATGGTCCTTTTTACAACTGTAAGATGTTTTTTGCCTTTATCATGTTCAAAAACGCTAGTTTTTGTTCGGTAGTTCAAATAATTGTTGCACAATTTTGTCAAGACTTTTCCACACAGTTTTCGATCCAAAATTGTTAGTAAATTAAGACAGATTGTGGTTGCGAGTTAGCGTGAATTTTTGTTATTGATATAATAATAAGGGAAAATGTTGAGTTTTAATACATAGCCCCCTTAGTATATAGTTCCCAGTGTGAACGCCAGATCTGGGTCAGGAATTCAGCACAAAAAATTGTAAAAGATGTATGTTCTGTATTCTCTAGACACCACCTTTGTCTTGTGAATATTTCCCAGAATGTGTATAGTGCAACATAAAGCTGCTGTCTCCACTTAAACTGAGGTAATCTGAAACGCATTTGTGCATTACCATGTTCTCGTTAAATGATTAGAACCTTGTACTTTCACAGCACTTGACCTTTCAATCATTTATATTGGTGTACAGCTACTAATGTAAAGCGCTAAGATTTTTGTGTTTTATTTTATACTGCATAATGAGGTGCTAAGCCTTTATTTCAGGAGACTAGACCTAGCCGACCAACAGGCCAACTCAGTTCATATGTAATAATGTGGAAAAGTAATACCAGATGGCTGGGTGGGGGGTTTGCAGAACTATTTTCATTTTTCCTGAGCTGGTAAATGTCAGTATGCCTTGCTACCTGTTTGCTGCATGTTGCTTCAGTATGGATGCTGGGCTCTAGCTTGAGCTTTAGGACTTCATACTGGGACCCACCCTCAGTGATAACAAGAACCAGATAGATATGAACCCTTATTAAAAGGCATATAGGTCCATGAATGAAGAGGGTAACTACACCCCCCCAACAAAGAACAATTATCTTAAAGGAGAACTAAACCCCCTTGCTATTAAAAATCGCTCCACTGCGCTGATTCTGCAAGGAAAGTTAAGTAAAGAATTAGGGGCAATTACAGGAGGTAATACCAAGGCTGGGGGGAAGAGCAGAGAAGGGGGTCTATGTATGGTAGGGGGTAGTGATTTTTAATAGCAAGGGGGTTTAGTTCACCTTTAAGTCCCTGGAGTACTGTTCTGGTCTCTAGTAATCAAAAGATACATTATAAAGCTGGAGGAATCAAAAGAAGAGGGGTTGGCCAAGGTGAAATTTTCTACAACAGTGCTGTCCAACTTGCACCCCCCCCCTTGTGTAGCCCTCCATACTGTAGCTGCTTTGATTGCTTACCTTTGTGTAAGCTTTAAATGGTATCAGAAATAAATGCATTATTTACACCCCAGTTTCAGACTGTAAATGCCCTGCATTGGTCACACTTTTAATCTCATATATTGTTCACACCTGTAACGACCTGCATTGTTCACACCTAAAACCCTGCACTGATCACACCTCAGGCTGTCATTGCCCGCATTGTTCAACTGGTCACATCTCATACAGACTGTAGAAGCAGCACTGGCACTGTGTCACTGGTCTCCTACCCTGCTCTGCCTACGTGTGCCATACTCTGCTTGTTCAACTCTGCCTGTGTGTGCCCTACACTGTCTGCTCTTCTCTACCTGTGTGTGCTGTACTCTGCCTGCGTGTGCGCTACTCTGCCTGCGTGTGCGCTACTCTGCCTGCGTGTGCGCTACTCTGTCTGGACGTCTTCAAATAACAGAATTTGTAGACGTCTTGTGAGAAACAGCTGTGTGGGATTGCGGCAGACATGTAGCACACTGAAGCCTTGCACGGTTCAGTAAGTGCTCCCACTAATACTAAGTTCAGGGCCATACTCTGTCTGCTCTACTCTGCCTGTGAGTGCCATACCTTACATGCCCTACTCTGTCTGTGTGTGTGTCATGCTCTGCCTATTAAAGGTGAACTTGGTGGGAGGTTGTTAGCATTTTGGAATGCTTATTAGGGGGTCCCTAAGGTGTTTAATTGTTTGCTGGAGGTTGCTGTGCTATCCACAGGGGAGGAGGAAGCAAAATGGATTTATGGGTATATCTTAATGTGACTGTTTTCACATATAAGTGCTGAGCACAAACCATTTAGTTTTTTGATGAATTACCACTATTAATGTGGTTATCATCTTAATTTTTCTTATGATGACATGGGTGTGGTTTTAGTGGGTGGGGTTAAGGGGAAGTTGTCAACACCTGCTTCCATTATCAGTTCTCCACCATTTAGGCCAGAAAAATTTCCGGCCCTCTGTACTACAGAAGTTGGACAGCACTGCTCTACAATGTAGAACAGATGCTTAAGGTGGGAAATGATCAGTATGTATACTGTAAAGTAGGGTTATTCAATATTATTTTACCTGTGAGCCACATTCAAATGTAACAAAAAGTTGTAGAGCAACATAAGCATGCAAGAAGTTCCTGGTGTTGCCAAATATGGGCTGTGATTGGCTATTGATAGTCCATATGTGCACTTTCAGCCTACAGGAGGCTCTGTTTGGCAGTACAATTGTTTTTTATGCAACTAAAGCTTGCCTCCAAGCCTGGAATTCAAAAAGAAGAACTTGCTTTAGGACCACTGGGAGCAACATCCAAGGGGTTGTTGAGCAACATGTTGCTCATGAGCCACTGTGTAACGTTCACAACGGGAAACCGCTGTAACCGAGGATAACCACTCCATGGGGAGTGGATATGGTGGGAGCCCAGGGGTGTAGCCATAGGTGATTGGAGACAAAAACATGATGATAGTAATAGTAGGTTTATTGGCAGTCAGAACACAGAAACCAAAAGGCAGGAACAGGCAAAAAGGCTAATCAAGGTATCCAGATGGTGAGGGAAAAATGGGGAACACAGGAACAAAAAGGTACTCACTCAGGAAACAAGGTTTTCAGGAACAAGGCATACAAGGTTTTCAAGGTTCAGATTCAGGTTCCGGTTGGCAGGTCAGGAACAAACAGAATACATTCAATGACTCAGCCCTGAGCAAAGCTCAGGGCGGGGTTTATAAAGGGAAGGTGATTAGGAATGGGAAACACATGAGGGTAAACAAGGTGGGTGGAAAACAAACAGTGAACAAGCAGATAACAGAAACAATAAACACAAGAGTTCAGAGCCAGTCCCGAGAACCCCCAGTGGCTCATGAGGTAAGTCCTGCAAATGAACCGGCTGGCCTGCAGGCACGGAGGCTGGAACCGGCTGGCCTGCAGGCACGGAGGCTGGAACCGGCTGGCCTGCAGGCACGGAGGCTGGAACCGGCTGCCCTGCAGGCACGGTAATGGGCACAGGCAGCTTTCAGGGAGCTGGCACAGGCAGCTTTTCAGGGAGCCGGCACAGGAGCGAGGACTGGCTGGGAAGCCGGGACAGGAGAGAGGACTGGCTGGGAAGCCGGCACCGGAGCTGGAGACTGGAGAGCCAGCACCGGAGCTGGAGAGCCGGCACAGGAGCTGGAGACTGGAGAGCCGGCACAGGAGCTGGAGACTGGAGACCCGGCACAGGAGCTGGAGACTGGAGAGCCGGCACAGGAGCTAGAGAGCCGGCACAGGAGCTGGAGACTGGAGACCCGGCACAGGAGCAGGTGAATGAAGAGCCGGCACAGGAGCAGGCGAATGAAGAGCCGGCACAGGAGCAGGCGACTGAAGAGCCGGCACAGGAGCAGGCGACTGAAGAGCCGGCACAGGAGCAGGCGACTGAAGAGCCGGCACAGGAGCAGGCGACTGAAGAGCCGGCACAGGAGCAGGCGACTGAAGAGCCGGCACAGGAGCAGGCGACTGAAGAGCCGGCACAGGAGCAGGTGACTGAAGAGCCGGCACAGGAGCAGGTGACTGAAGAGCCGGCACAGGAGCAGGTGACTGAAGAGCCGGCACAGGAGCAGGTGACTGGAGAGGGTGCTGGGAAACCGTAGAAACTAATAAACTGGGGTTCAGGTCTGAGAGAAAAAGAGGGTGACCTGGGTTTGGCAGCTGCCACAGGAGCAGAAGGTTGTGGAGGAGACAAGGGCCCAAAAACTGGAAGTGACCGATCTGACACAGGCCAGATAGCAGTTTGTAGTTCATCTTCATCCGAGTCTAGATCCTCCCAGTCCTCATCGAAGACTGAATCCTCCCAGTCATCATCAGAGACAAAATCCTGCCAGACATCATCAGTGAAATGGATGGCGTCTTCTGCCTTATCCTCTCCATCCCAAGGGAGTTGCAGTTTAACAACGGAGTCAGAAGGCATGGATGGCTTTCCCAAAGGCTTCTTGCAGTTTGGCTGAGTCATTCTGTAACATTCACAACGGGGAACCGCTGTCACCGAGGATAGCCACTCCATGGGGAGTGGATATGGTGGGAGCCCAGGGGTGTAGCCATAGGTGACTGGAGACAAAAACATGATGATGATGATGATGAAAGTAATAGTAGGTTTATTGGCAGTCAGAACACAGAAACCAAAAGGCAGGAACAGGCAAAAAGGCTAATCAAGGTATCCAGATGGTGAGGGAAAAATGGGGAACACAGGAACAAAAGGTACTCACTCAGGAAACAAGGTAACAAGGTTTTCAGGAACAAGGCATACAAGGTTTTCAAGATTCAGATTGGCAGATTGGCAGATTGGCAGATTGGCAGATTGGCAGATTGGCAGATTGGCAGATTGGCAGATTGGCAGATTGGCAGATCAGGAACAAACAGAATACATTCAATGACTCAGCCCTGAGCAAAGCTCAGGGCGGGGTTTATAAAGGGAAGGTGATTAGGAATGGGAAACACATGAGGGTAAACGAGGTGGGTGGAAAACAAACAGTGAACAAGCAGATAACAGAAACAATAAACACAAGAGTTCAGAGCCATTCCTGAGAACCCCCAATGGCTCATGAGGTAAATGCTGCAAATAAGCAGAACAGCACCACCAGAGTTCAAGTCCCGGGCTGATCCTGACACACTGGTTGGGGATCACTGATATAAGGGAACATTAAAATAGTCTCAGATACCTTTATTTGCCAAGGGAATGCCTTGAGATAGGAAACAAGGTTTCATCCTAAGGGTTTGATACAGTCAGATCAGTAATGCTGTTATCTCTAGCATACAATACTTTTACTGGCATATGTACAGTATAAGTCTTCAGCAAGGGTTAAATGTCTTTCTAAGAAGTGAGAACATTTATACTAATTCTAAAAAAAAAGTTCTACTCTAGTTTGCACTGCTGCTTTGGGAAGAACATGGTTTGATTGTTGGACCACTCAAACCTCCTGACTCCATCAAATGCTCAACATTCGGTAACTAGTATGAACACTGGGCCAGTTTACTCCAGTAAGCTATGACGGGAGTTAGCATTCACACAGTCTAGTAATATCCCAATGTTCTTCCTCCTTTTACTAAGGACTGTATTTTTCTCAGGGTTCCTACACCATGCAGATTGATCCAGTCATTCATTACCTTTGGACTGGATGCTGATAAACATTACTTTAACAGAGATAGGTCATTAGATTTGTTCAGAATTTTGGGCACATACTTAGATTTTTGGGAAAGTCACAAAGGTCAGGATAGCAAGCTGCTACCACTGGGTCCACATCTTTGAGGGAACATATATGGTTAGTATAGGAAACAAGGAGGCCACTCTGTTAACTGGGCAGGAGAGTCGACTCCCAAATCTCCTGCCCATTCAGCATGAATTGCAGTTGCCTTGTTTTCAATACCAATGATACAAGTAGAATGGGGGTTTGCCAGTGGGTAATGGCCCTAAGCAGACCTGCCAAAGGGTGCAGGAATGCAAAATCTCGCTTTGCTTGGGTTTTGAGCAGAATCTGAGACTTTATTTGGGTCTCAAAAGAAACCTTGTGCTAGTCTATGAAAGGCATCCAAAGAGACCTAACATGATTTCTCCTTTCCATTATTTTGCTAGCCAAACCATATTATAACACTTTGCAAATCAAACATGACCATAATATGGAACTTATATGCATATTATTATGCAGTAAGAAATGTAGAATCTTTTGTCAAATCCCAAAAGTAGATATTTCTTGTTGCCTTCTTTGTATCTTTCTCTCATGCTCCTGTTCCACAGCCTCTAGTTCCATATACATGTTACAGAGCAGTTCTATTATTTTTTAGGACATTTCAGACTGTTTACTTCAACGGAGAATGTCATTAATTTGTACCCACACTACGGTGTTACCTGATTGAATTACTCATTGTGAGCATTGTTTAGAGTGAGGATGTTATGCCATGTCCCTTTTATTGTTAAAGCCAATGTTGTTTAGCTGAGATAGACATGGCGTTTATGTGTAAAACAGGTGACTGATCTCCCTGACAATTTTATGGCTTAAAAGAATATTTTAAAAGAAATCTGAAACGTTCCTTTTAAGTTGCTTAGTTTACTGCATGGCTGGGCAATCATAAGCCTTAGCTAGTAAAAAAAGGGAATATTTACCTCTGGCTGTAACAAAGTTTTACTGATTGGTAAAATAAAAGTACTTAAAGGGATACTGTCATGGGAAAAACATTTTTTTTCAAAATGAATCAGTTAATGGTGCTGCTCCAGCAGAATTCTGCACTCAAATCCATTTCTCAAAAGAGCAAACAGATTTTTTTATATTCAATTTTGAAATCTGACATGGGGCTAGACATATTGTCAATTTCCCAGCTGCCTCAAGTCATGTGACTTGTGCTCTGATAAACTTCAATCACTCTTTACTGCTGTACTGCAAGTTGGAGTGATATCACCCCCTCCCCCCCCCCCCAGCAGCCAATCAAAAGAACAATGGGAAGGTAACCAGATAACAGCTCCCTAACACAAGATAACAGCCGCCTGGTAGATCTAAGAACAACACTCAATAGTAAAAACCCATGTCCCACTGAGACACATTCAATTACATTGAGAAGGAAAAACAGCAGCCTGCCAGAAAGCATTTCCCTCCTAAAGTGCAGGCACAAGTCACATGACCTGGGGCAGCTGGGAATTGACAAAATGTCTAGCCCCATGTCAGATTTCAAAACTGAATATAAAAAAATCTGTTTGCTCTTTTGAGAAATGGATTCTGCTGGAGTAGCACTATTAACTGATGTGTTTTGAAAAAAACATGTTTTCCCATGACAGGATCCCTTTAAATTAAAATTAAAAAAAAGAAATGGCTACGGGAGAAGCTGGGCTGGCAGTGAATATGGTTTACCACTTGCAGTTTGTTGACGCAAACCCTGGGTTTCACAAAAAGCTATCCGATTTTTGTCAAAAAAAGTGCTATTGTGTTTTTTTGGGTGTTCAGTGGAATTCTAGCAGAGGCAATTATGGGTAAAAACTGTGGTCAAATGTATCTATTTGCATACTACACTTAAGTATATAAATAATTACTTATTTCTATATTTGTATTCATGTCACTTTCTGCTGGCACCATGATAACCTTGTGTTGGTGAGACACAATTTTTTAGGATTTCCATGCCGTATTGAAGATCAGTTGGGGCATGTTAAGCAGATACAAATACTACTACTAGCTGCCCACTACCCACGATGAATGTCTTCCTATATGCATGAATGCAAAGTGCTGAGGGCCATCCTACACAGATGATTATCCCCCAGATATGTTGTGTAGTCCTTAATATGCAACTGTCTTTAATTGTAGAGTTCAGAAAGCTAAGCACAGAAAGTGAAAAATAGCTTTAGATTAGCAAAATGTTTCAACCTAAAACCGACTTTAATCCACTACCTCCCAACACAAACCCAAACCAGCCAAAGTTTGATCAATCCAACCTGTGGGTCTTGGGTCAATCCACTCATCATTAGTTATAGATAGATACGTCATTTTCTGAATAAGGAATCTGTTAAGAAGCAAGCGTGCACAGAACTAGTATGCATCAAATAGAATGGGGTATGTTAAATGTGGAATGTGTATTTATTTCACTGGGCTTAAATCTCGTTTATTTAAATATGATGGATTTTATTGCAATGCTGTTTCATGTTTCAGATAATAAATGTAATCGAAGGGCCATGGAAATCAAGCACAATCAAATGAAAGTCAAATTGTGGAATATTAGCTTGGCTGACCCCTAGCAGGCCGAGAGGGGGTAAAATCAGCACTGTGTCTCTATGGTCGTCACTGGCAGAGAGGAGAAGATTATGGATTTTCAGTGTTTTGGTCTGGATTCACATTTATGACCTGCCTTACTCATTGCTGATACAATCTCTGCTTGTAAAAAGAATTGGTAGACGTCACCCTGGTCATGCCGTGTTTTACAACTGCGTATGTCACGTCTCTCGCTTTATAGAAGATATTTATGGATTTACCTATTCCCCTTGGGGACTTGTTTACAGAAAGGTAGGGAAAGGAGAATGAACCCAACTGACTGTGAATTCAGAGAGCAGATACACCAAAGTAAATGTAAGTGTGTTATATGCATGCCATCTATATTTGTGGAACTGAAATTTGGTAAATATGTTAAAATATAGAACTACCCAGTGATTGGTTAGCACTACAAAGCTTGGTAATAGCATTCAGTATTCAGTAATTAACTTTTATGAGTCTGTTGCAAATAAAATAATGAACATAAATATCTGGTTGGTTGCAGTGGGTTGCTCCACTGGTATTAATTTGTGATCCCATCTGACACGCTCAGTTGGCTGTTGAGTTGCAATAATCAGGGGCATTTCAGCCAGAGGAGTAGTGAGAAACTTAGGGGTTATAAAAAGTGATTTTTGCCCCAAAAATTTTGCTTTTTATTTATTTATAGTCCCTGACAATGCAGGAACTTATCCTCTGCTCAAGGAAGGCCTGTTGGGCAACAACCTATTCCAGAAATTCCACATACTTGGATAGGAGTTCAGTGAGTCTTCAGACAGAAGACTTACATGAGTGTTACTATACAGTTAAGGGACTAGAGAAGGTTCAGCAGATGAGGATATGGAGGAACTAGATTTTCTACACACTGAGGCAGGTAGGTGAAGCGCTCCAGCCATGAAGCAAGTTGAAAAACTTGCTTAGACGTCAGGAACCCACAATTTACTCGAAGCAGCACTCCTAGTAACTTTAAAGTGGACCTGTCACCCAGACATAAAAATCTGTATAATAAAAGTCCTTTGCAAATGAAAAACTCATTTAAAAATCTCAGCTGTCAATCAAATATTGCCTGCCCCTCCTCTATGCCTTAGACATAGAGGTGGGGCAAACAATTACTTTCACTTTCCATTCAACACTTCCTAGATGTCACTGCTCTCCACACATTCCCCCAGTTCTCTTAACCATTTATTTGTGTAGCCAGGGCCTGGGGATGGACATCAGGTCCCCCATTCTGGTGAACAAACAAGATTCTGAGATGATACAAGACTTGTCTTAATAACAGTGTCCACAAAATGGCTCCTGCCTGCTTGCTATAAATATGAATTTCCAGGCTGATGGAAACAAGATTCAAATAATTTATACAGTGTACTTAAAGTTAATTTTGCTTGACTAATATGATAAAATAGGATTTGGAATAATTTTTGTTCGGTGACAGGTCCCCTTTGAGAAATTACATTTTATTGATTTTACAAGAAGTTAAATTTTTACACCTTTTTTGACTCTGTTAGTACAGAGAGCACATTTGCTCCACTCTGATGATGAAAAGTTAAATACATGGCGAGGGGTGAATGCAGCCACCTCAGGGTGGCAAAGGGTGCTGAAATGCCCCTGAAGGAAGGTGCCCTAATTCACCAGGAACATCTCAGCTTTCTTCCTGTCCCAGTGGTTAGTGAAAAGCAGTCAAAAAACTAGGAAGTTCCTGATTCAAATCCAGGAAGAAGTTCTTGTTACTTGCATTCAACATAACTATCAGGGGTTTGAGTGGTGTAACTGCAGCAAAAAACTGCCTTTGTGGAGAAGAAGGTGACCCCATTACCAAGGAGGACTCCGGTGCAAAGCCTCTAGTTATGTTATTGCCCTGGTGCTACTACCCCCTGCTGTGCATGTCAGGGATAGACACAGGTGTTTTAAAATGAATATTAATTGTCAGTTATTAAATGTAAATATTTTGTAATTACCATTCTCAAGACTCTGGGCACTATTACCTTGAATTATAAACTGTATCAGTGTGCATGCTCCACTATGAATTATGTTTTCCAGCTTCACAACCCTGGGGTCGCCAGAGCCTCATAGGACTGCTCCTGGCCTGCAGAATGAATATTTATTGAATGTGCAGCACCTGATGTCTGACTGCTTTGTCCTGTGCTCCAGTAAAGCCCTTCTCATTATAAGTCACTTCAGTGCATTAAGTAAATATTTTAATATAGCCATGTCACTGTTTATTATAAAATGGCTTGCTCCCAAATCTTGCCTAATGCTTGGTTAAATAGTCCGTTTACAACATCCTTTACAGTGAATGAAGGAATGGATAAACACCGTCCTTTTGTTACTCGTGTCTGCGGAGCTGCGCCCCTCTGTATACGTTCCCCAGCACGTGCGTGTGATGGCTGATACAGTGCAGATCTCATCTCCGATTTAGGATTTTAGGGAAGGCACCGCAGAAGTATTGTGTGCTTTTGTTTTTTAAACTCCACAGTAAAAAAAAATAATTCTTATTTATCATGGGGTTGTGACTAATGACTGATGTACTGGGGATTCTAATTCCGGGGAACCCCGGAATTATTGGCAAGTCCAGGCTGACACTGATTCAAGAGTTCCCTTGTTTCAATGTGTGTACTACTGTGAGTAATTCATCACAGCAAGCTGAAGGGATACATTGGTGCTCTCCACAACTATGGGGCAAATTCACTAAGATGCGAAGTTGCGCCAGGCGCAACTTCGCCCCACTTTGCCGCACTTCGCCAGGCGTAGTTTCGCCAGCGCTCCGCAAATTCACTAAAATCCGAAGTTGCGCACAGGGGTAGCGTAAGTTTGCGAAGTTGCGCTAGTGTTGATTCGCTATATAAAGCGAAGTTACGCTAGCAAAGGCTAATTTGCATATGGCGCAAAATTCAAATTTCAATGGAGGAACACGTATCTGCACTACAAATGCCTATAAAACCTTCAAATCTGCAAATAAAAATTTTATTTTGCCCTACACATATGCCCACTGTCTAGGTAAGTTGCCATGAGTCAGGAAATGTAGGGGGGAGGAAGGGGAGCCCCAAAAAATTTTTCGATCTTTTTCAGCCTATCACCCATCATGTAGAAAACACGCCAGCGTTTTTTGGGACTTAGAAAAAATTTTGACTTTTTTGGAAACAATCCCTATCTACTCTATTGCGCTTCACCAGGTCTGAGGTGGCGAAGGAAGTCTAGCGTAAAAGGTAGCGTTCAGTACACTGCGCGCGTTAGTGAATTTGCGTAGTTACGTCGCTAGCAAAAATTCATCTGGCAAGGTTGCGAAGTAACACTAGCGAAACGACGCCAGCATTCGTTAGTGAATTTGCGCAGTAGCAAAAATCCCAAACGCTAGCGTTCGGCGCTTCGCATCTTAGTGAATTTGCCCCTATGTGTGCAAATACCTTTGTATGTTAAATGTGTTCAACTTGTTGCCCATTTGTGCACTACTTTATAATAGAATTGACACTCAAAATTGCCTGTATAACTCAGCCTGCAGCCTTGTGCCTTTATATGGTCACAGAACCCCTCAGTGACTTCTGATATCCTTATAATTTACAGTAGGGGGTACATTATTCCTTATAATACATGAGTGATACTCAGAGTTCCCTGTATAACTCAGCCTGCAGCCTTGTGCCTTTATATGGTCACAGAACCCCTCAGTGACTTCTAATATCCTTATAATTTACAGTAGGGGGTACATTATCCTTTATAATACATGAGTGATACTCAGAGTTCCCTGTATAACTCAGCCTGCAGCCTTGTACCTTTATATGGTCACAGAACCCCTCAGTGACTTCTGATATCCTTATAATTTACAGTAGGGGGGTACATTATTCCTTATAATACACGAGTGATATTCAGAGTTCCCTGTATAACTCAGCCTGCAGCCTTGTGCCTTTACATGGTCACAGAACAACACCTCAGTGACTTCTAATATCCTTATAATTTACAATAGGGGGTACATTATCCTTTATAATACATGAGTGATACTCAGAGTTCCCTGTATAACTCAGCCTGCAGCCTTGTACCTTTATATGGTCACAGACAGGGCCAGGTCAAGCTGCATGGTCCTAGCGCCGGCTCTTGGTGCACTCAACCCCCGCCGCTAGGGTTGCCACCTGGCCGGTATTTTACCGGCCTGGTCGGTAAAAATGATGGTTGATCCCAATGTTATTAATAGGGAAAAAAGATAAAAATATAGGAATACCAGTATTTTTTTCCAGAAAAGGGTTCTTTTGAGTACCCAGAACTCCTTAGGATGTGGCTGGGTGGCATGCCGCCCCTAAAATTCTTCCACTGTAGGCAAAGGCCACTGTGGCATCGCCATAAATTTACAGTAGGGGGTACATTATCCCTTATAATACATGAGTGATACTCAGAGTTTTCTGTATAACTCAGCCTGCAGCCTTGTGCCTTTATATGGTCACACAACCCCTCAGTGACTTCTAATATCCTTATAATTTACCATAGCGGTGACATTATCCCTCACCCCTTATAATACATAAGTGGTATTCAGACTTCTTCCTAGCTTCTACCTAAGTAATAAAAAACAATAAGTGCATTGTTGGAATGCAAAGAACATGTTTTCAGCAATGAAGCCTATTACAAGGGCTATTTTCATGCAGTGGAATGTGTTGTGGATGCCAATTAGTGTATATTCTACAAGCTAATTAAAATAATTGAGGGTGTATATAGAACATTTGCAGAGCTTTAAATAATACATCAATTAAAATGTATTTTTATTATTATAAATATTAAAGGAGGCCAAAAAAGGACATGGTCTGTGCCCTTTAGAATATTAAGATGTAATCGAGGTTGAAAAGAGACACATGTCCAGCAAGTTCAGTCTTTTGGCCTAAATGAAACCTCTGTAACTGCTAGTAGATCCAGAAGAAGGCAAAAATACCCTTAGCGGGAATGAAATGGAATTATATAGGCAATGCAGAAAATCTTGCCTGTACTGTATATGTGAGCCCTAATGGTTTAAATTGACTCCTCTCTTCACTCACTCCTTAAAATCAAGAATTTAAAACAAACAGCTGTTTCTGGTAATACGAGGGACAACTCTTATTTACATGCATATGTTTGTATGTAAATGAACTACTTATTAAGCATGGGGATTTTATATGCTAAGTCTTAGGATAGAACTCCACAGGCGATTTTAGCTGCGATTCCTTCTGTTCCCACGAGATGAGACTTATCGCAGGCGTCACGTCGGATGTACTGAATCTAATGTAAGTAATACAAATGTCACACGTAGACGCTGATTGCGTACGACACGACAATTGGATGCGAACGATGCATGTTGCGTCTTCATCCGACTGTCGTGTCGGATGCAATCAGCTTCTAAGTGCAGCATTTGTATTACTTACATTAGATTCGGTGCATCTGGCGTGACGCCTGCGATTAGTCTCATCATGTCGGAACCAGTGGCGTAACTAGATATTACAGGGCCCCACAGCAAAGTTTTTTCAGGCCCCCAAAATGTCTAGAGGTTGACCTGTTTTACCAATATTCATTGAAATTATATATGAATTAGGATCTCATGGGACCCCTATACCCCCTGGGGCCCCCTGCAGCCGCAGGGTCTTCTTCCTCTATAGTTACACCCTTGGTCAGAACGCTCTTGTTTTTGTCTGGATAACTGGCCCTTATTTATGGTTTGTACTTAGTGTAGTCGTAACCATGGAAGTGGTCAGCCTTCCCAAAATGACTTTTAGAGGAAGTTTGACCTCTTTAGACTACTGTAGCTATCAAGTGCTATAATGCAAAACAAACTACAGGCAAACAGCACGGCAGTAGTTTTGCCAATAACCACCTTTATTAATGCACTTCATTGCACCACTATATACCATATATATTATTATGCCTATCCTTTGCAAAAGGTGTTGTTGCCATTGTTATTTATTGGTGAGAGACAATACTTACTGGGTTTTAAGTACAAGTGGAACTTTGCAGATGTTGAAAGGTTGCATCTCACAGGCCCGGATTAGGGCAAGACCTAGGGCAGCAGGATTTCAGGGGTGGCATGCAGCCCAGCTACATCTGGATTTGTTAATAGCACTGGAGACAGGCAAGTCAGTCTCCAGTGCTGCGCCTGACCATTAAGAAGTGTGCATGCGCGCACACACACCCATGCATGCATAGGAAGGGTGAAGAAGAAAGGGTTGACACAGGTCAGGGGTAAGAGGAAGGGGACGGAGATGGAAAGGGGCGAGGAAGGGGGCGGCACAGGGGTAAGAAGAAGGGGGCGGTGCTGGGAAGGGACAGGGGCGAGGAAGGGGACAGCGCAGGGCAGGGGTAAGAGGAAGAAGATGGCACTGGGAAGGGGCAGGGGTGAGGAAGGAAACGGCTCAGGGCAGGGGAAAGAGGAAGGGAATGGCACTGGGAAGGGGTAAGAGGAAGGGGACAGCACTGGGAAGGGGCAGGGACTAGGAAGGGGATGGCGCAGGGCAGGGGTAAGAAGAAGGGGACTGCATTGGGAAGAGGCAGGGGCAAGGAAGGGTATGGCGTAGGGCAGGGGTAAGAGGAAGGGTAGGGCAAGAAGAAGAAGGGGACAGTGTAGGGTAAGGGTAAGAGGAATGGTAAGGCTCTGGGAAAGGATGGGGGGCCTTGGGGCGGCCTGTTTGTAAATCTGCGCTTGCATCTCACTCCTTTAAAACAAGAAACATATATAACCCACATGCTGCATGGTTGAGAAGCATCTAATTTACACACACCACACAAACATATATATATATTTGTGCTGATAAGTTTACATAGAATGGGCAGCTTTACCGTCTGAGAAGATAAAGAGTGCCATCCACAACTACCACAAAACACTTCAAGCTGTCATTGATGTTAAAGGGGGCAATACACGGTATTAAGAACTGGGCTATGTAAACTTTTGATCTGGGTCATTTGGGTAGTTTGTGTAGTGATTATGATTTAAAAAGAGTAAACACAGTTGTTTGACAATAAATGGCTTCAGCCAACAACTAACCAAAAGAAAAGTTTTTGTGTTATCATTCATATTCTATGAAAAATGGTTAAGAAATCATAAATTCTGCCAGGGTATGTAAACGTATGAGCACCACTGTATGTATATATATGTATATGGTGCAGTGTCTGAAGCCATGCAGTGTGGATGTAAATTTAACACTAAATAGCAGCAACTACTGTATATGTGTTAAGTTTTAAAGGGGTTCGCTGACAACACTAACAATTTGCAGTTGGACTTTTATAACTTTTTACATTGTGTAATTTAATTAAGTTACAATTTTTCCTACAAGTATCATGTGGTTCGTTTAAAGGGTTAGGATTAGGGAGATTAGGGGGTAAATAGACACCTGAAATGAACAATTCATATTGAGTTCAAATCTGTAGGAACATGTAAGTGCTGGTGGGAATTGGGATAGGTGGTTAGGTGTGAATGTGGGGTGGGTAATGAAAGGGGGCACAGAGAGTTGAGAGAGCACCCCGTTACAGGGGCGTTTGGCATAGAAATCTGTTGATGGAGTTAATGATCCAATCAGGACTTTTAATAGCTGACTTCCTCATGACACCAAATTGTAACATGGAACAAGGTCTTCGATAATACACAATCCAGATCATTATGTCCTTGATGACATGGAGTATGTTGACATATCTGACACAGCAATGAGAGAGAGACTAATACATTTCAGAATAGACAGGGAAATAATGCAGAAAACAAAAAGAACAGCCGCCATCTAGCAGCATTTATAATAGTAATCCTACACATTGGCACCACTGGGTGTGTTTGCACTTGCTGCTGAGCATCTTAATCCCAACCTGTGCCTCCCCTGCCTCCCACATCTGCTTCCACTTACTCTGCAAAGAAACACAATCTGACATTAATCTGCACATGTTTTAAATATCGCCTGTCCCTGCACCGACTCCGTCCTTTTGTTATTTAAATATTTACATGTGAAGATCATTGGTAGTTCAGGGGCATGTGATAGCTGATTGGATACAGTGGTAAAAATAGCATTGGTGGCCATGTATAAATATAAGCAAAAATTTCTTTCTTGCTTTCTTTCATAATTGGCGGGACAGTCCCGATTTTGACAGGTTAGCCTGAAGTCCCGGATTGTTACTGAAGTGTCCCGGATTTTCTCTTTGATCTCCTGCACTGAACAGCCAGAAAAAAAAAAAAAAAATATATATATATATATATATATATATATATATATATATATATATATATATATATATTGTCAGTACAGTGAACGAACTCCTCCCGGATTCAATTTTGTCGATGAAGTTTCTAAAACCTAATTGGCTTTTGGCAGAGCCGAGAATATGTGGCAGCTGCACTTAGATACATGTGTAACAATTTAAGATAAGCAAAGAAACAATTGTAACAATTTAAGATAAGCAGGTCACTTGGGGAAACTGTGACTTGCAGCTTAAAGGCCAAATCACCTTCATTAGCAAAACTGTAATAACACATAACAACAGAAAATTGTTCAAACTTTCATAACCAGCCACATTTTGTAAAATAAACATGTTAAATAGGGGGTGTGGCCACAAAATGGGCATGGTCAAAGCATTTTCTCCACACGCCAAATCTCACACATTGGGTAACAGTCACCCTGCTATAGTTCCAGGGGAACCCATCGCACAAATAAGCACTCAACCCAAATATATACCTAACTGGCCTTCAGGCTGGTCCCCCTTAGCTCATAACAAGGTTACAGATATATAGAAATATTGGGCTAACAGTCACCCTGCTATAGTTCCAGGGGTACCCAGGGCACAAATAAGCACTCACCCTAAATCTCCACCTTAGCTCACAACAAGATTCCTGATATTTAAATACATTCGGGTAACAGTCACTTTGTTATAGTTCCAGGAGTACCCAGGCAAGTACCTGAATCTCACCATAACTGGCCTTCAGTTTGGGCCCCCTTAACTGATGGGGTTACAGATATATAGAAACATTAGGGTAAGAGTAACTATAGTGCCAATAGCAATAGCAATGGCATCCTTGGGGCTCTGACCCCTTTCCTTGCTGATTGTAACATCTGGTGACGACTTGTGAAACTCCCCATAATGATCATCAGATCAGATTCAAATTGGAGAGGCACACAGTGGAGGCTGTTTGCCAAACGGATGACGCAGGAACCAAATTCCAAATCAAACATCGGTAAACATTGTCCCGGGTGTATTGTGTGAAGTTTATATGGTTCTACGCCTCGTTACGCGATAACGAGCTGGCTGTGCATAATCAGATCCTGAACTGGGGATTGGGTCTCTGGGGCTGGACAGGAATGCATACTGTTATGGGAAATATTTTTATTTCTTTCTGTAGCAGCAGTGTTGGAGAGTAAACTATTGATTAAATCCATTAGTTTAATACCACGGGACAGACTCAAACTGGCTGGAAACTGGACGGCACACTTCGCACCCCATAAAAGACAAACAAGGAAATAGGATCCAGAAGTCAGCTTGTAACACCACCGGGACTTAAAGGGATAATGTTGCCAGAATAAAATGTGTCTAATAGAGCATTTCGTTGTGGTCAGGTTTTGCGCTTATGCAAGAGAAGATATACTGGTACTCTTGACTTTTACCATATGAGAAAACAGTCTTTCCTGGGTATTGAACTTTGGCCTTTTGCTTTCTGACTGCCTTTTGCTAACAATGCACTAGCAGCTGAGAGGCTTCTGGTGAGTCTCTTATTGGTCACTGGCAGTCAGTCAAGCACTTGGTCTATTTCTTAATTTTCATCCTGCCCTTGGCCTGAAATACGCACTGCTCTGATTGGCTTTTGCACTTACCTTGGCCCCTTACCTTGACTATACTCCACTATGTACTAAAACATTTTTTATTGGGATGGATCTGCTGGATAAGTAATAATGCAGAAAAGCAGAAAATTATAGAAATGTATTTCTGTTCCAGCACAGTATTGCTTTAATATGAACCTTAAAGGACGAGCGTCATGCTGGCCCACTGGGATACCAAAAGCAATATTCATGGGCCCAAGTCCTGGTTGATTGCAGACTTGTTCATCCATTGTGACCCCAAGTATTACTTTCCCTGTGTACTCTGGGCAATCTGGTAGGATTCAGGTGCCCAAGACACCCAGTGTAATGGACTTTGTTGGACAACTAGCATACTATGGCATTTATCATGGATTTACCCTCAAGTATATCATTCTGTAAAGGTGGCCATGATTTTTCTCTCCCTAACTATCGATTTTAGTGTGAACCAACAAATTTCTCAAATTATCATGAGTTAGTGGGCACCAAATGATCAGTCAGAAAATTGAGTCAGGTCAGAAAATTTTCATTGTTCACAGTGAAATGTATTCATTGTCCATTTGTTTGCAGGGCCAAGCAGCAACTATCTACAGTTTTCCTAGCTTTAACTAGACAAAGGATATCACTTGAAATAGACTTTTTAGTAGTATGGCCAAATCGTACATTTAATCTATAGAGTCAACATAATAATCTTGACGTCTATGGCCTCACAGTTCCAAATATTCAGGCCCTTTAGGTCATATACTCATCTACGGCTCTGAACTTATTCCCACACATGTTCAATAAAGGACAGATAATGTTTAACTATACAAATTGCACCTTTTTTAAGGTGGCCATAAACCATAAATATCCACTCATTTGGCTCTTCTCCAATCAGATTGCAATGAAGAAAATAGGCACAACGGGTCATAGGACAGCATCAACTAGCCGATGAGGTCCTTGATCGCCAGAAACATCCAAAGGACCGATAGCAGCAGCTATAATCTGCCCCTGTATGGCCACATTTACTTCATCCTCAAAAATACTTTTTCAAGAGACTGATGGAAATTAAACTTCCTAAATGGAACCTTATGATGGCAACATTGATGATGCACCATTATGTAACCATAACTCTCCAACCTTTTGAACCCGTGAGCAACATTCAGAAGTAAAAGGAGTTGGGGGAGCAACACAAGCATGAAAAATGTTCCTGGGTGCCAGATAAGTGCTGTGATTGGCCATTTGGTAGCTCTATGTGGATTGTTAACCTACACTGAGGCTCTGTTTGGCAGTACACCTGTTTTTTATACAACCCAAACTTGCCTCCAAGCCAGAAATTGAAAAATAAGCTCCTGCTTTGAGGCCACTGGGAGCAACATTCAAGGGGTTGGGGAGCAACATGTTGCTCACGAGCTACTGGTTAGGGATCACTGCCATAACTCATGGCACGCAGGTTTTCCTATACTTCTTATTCTTTGTTTTATTAATGCGTATGGGGCTCTGGTTTAAATAAAATTACATTTTGCTTGAATTGTTGATCTTTTCTCTGCTTTCTGTGAACCAAATTTGTTTTACGAAAAGGTCAGTTTTATGTTGAGGGATTTCTTCATTAAAGGAGGGATCAACTGGGAATTAAGGTTTGCAGAAAAATCTGAGATGTACGCACACACATACACAGGAGAACAGCCTGTTCCAGGATACCAATATGTCATATAACAAGCACTAAAGAGCTATGATGTCTACCTAATGATATGTAACCTTTATGTAGTTTATGCGACTTGAAATTGTTAAGAGTTAAGCATACAAAAACATCTAAACTTCTAAAGAAAGTAAGAATATTCATTACATCCAAAATAGTATAATATGCCACACTCTGGTCCTGAAGGTAAGAATGATATACACCTTATACTACTGGCAACATTACAGTGGGATAGATACAGGGGGAGATACTTTGTACAATTTCCAACAGTAGGATATGAACTGTCAATAACATCCTAAATGAGATAAGATACCTTGGAGAACTTCCAGTTTTCTGTATGACAGACAGAAACAGAGATCTTAGCTAAAAAAAACAAGACGAGAAAAGACACACCTCGCCTTCACTAGTCTTCCTATTCAAGGGTATACTCGTGGGGGACTTTAAGGGTTGTCCTCCTCAGCACCGTTGGTTTCCGCTTCCGGTAAGTCTGACACCAGCACAGGGAAACAGAACCATGATATAATTGTCTTGGAAACAACTATACATGATGGTTCCTGTCTACTTTGCCCTATATTCACCTTATGCTTCTCAACAGTATACTGTATGTACATCTAAAATGCAATCAGATGGTCTTTTGGGCAACATAACATAAACTAAATGTTATCTTTTTTTTTTTATATAAAACCACTTTTTTACCCATTGTGAATTCTGACAGATTCCCGAAGGAGAAAATGAATACGCTAAACATGTGTATCATACATAGTTCCTAAACATTATCTAAAGCTTCTGATCGTGTATATCACTGTTTGTAGTGCAATCTTGTGGCAGTCATTAGTCAAATAGACCAACACTAATTCAGTACAGATGGAGGAAAAATAAACATTTTTTTCTATGAACCAGTTGAGTATTTCACTTGAAGGCAAGAAGAAACTTTCGAGGGAAATAGCAGAGATTCACTTATTTATTTTAACCCTGTTGAGCAGCATTTGCTTTAAGATCAATGATTAATCAAGGAGTCCATTCAGTAAAGCTGGCCGTAGACATGCAGATATATCAGACGAACGATTGTGCGGTGCAATCTTCTGACCTGCCACTAACCATTCACATCAAAGAGTAGTAAAAGAACAGATCAGACAATGTTCTGCCACTGACAACAATTGTACAGAAGTTATATCCAACAAAAGCTGGTGACAGTCTCCCACTGATATCATCAGATCAGTAATACAAGCAAATTATCGGTAGCCAACAGAAACCTGTCCGATCAACTGAACGACCGATTGCCATGGCACGAAAAATGTCGGGTCAATCCACACATGGTCTGAAAATTGCATGAAACAAAGATTCCTATGATGGAATCTTTGCATCTATGGCCAGCTTTAGCCCTGCAGCCTATAAGGGTGGTCATCTAAGTGAAATGAAGCTCCTTTGTGCACCAAATTGGAATTGTCTCTACAGGGCTGGCCTGCACCCACCAACTCTGAACTCTGTCATGTACACTAAGCTGTGCTCCCTTGCACACTTTAACACTCTTGCACTTCTGCCCAGGGACTACATACTGTAAATTAGCCTTCCTTCTCTTCTCTATAATCATTTCTGCTTACCGTCCTTTGTTTTATGCTCTCTTTAATGCTCTCTACCCTCTTTATATTTTTTTACCACCAGATTCCAAACCATGTCCTACTCCTGCAAGGTAAGATGCCCATGTATGGGCTGATATTGGCTGCCAACTTGGCTGCTTGTTGGCTCATGCAGGCCCGGATTTGCGGCAAGGCCGCATAGGCCCGGGCCTAGGGCGGCAAAAAAATAGGGGTGGCATGCCGCCCAGCCGCACTATGGGGACGCGTGCGTCCCCATTCAATTACAGCAGCTGCGCCGGCGAAAAAACGCCGGTGCGCTGGGAAGGGAAGGTGAGGTGGGCGCCGCACACGGAAATCCGGCGCTGGGCTCATGAATAGGATAAAAATGAATAAAGGGCTTTCCCAATCATAAATGATGGAATATTATGTTGGGATAGAACCATATTGTATCTGGCCCTCTCCTGATGTGTACCAAGGGATTCGATTGGCATGATTTGACAATTTGGCCCACCACTTGGGTGGCCATCTCAAGCAAACATCTGCTAGTCTGATGACCTTGTCAAGTAAATCTTCCAGGGAATGATCATCTTTGGAAACAACATATTGTTCCTGTTTCATTTAAACACAGCCTTATAAAATATGGGTTTTCTTCATCAATTTTCTGCATCTACTAACAAGTCCCTAGAGAGAAACAAAAACAGATTTATTAGTCTAGTAACGGGTCCAAGTGTTAATTAAAAACTGTGGGCTACTGGAATGAAACTTTACAAACTTATTGCTCATGAACTAAGAGAGACCAATGCTTTGTATAATCTTTAAATTTATGTGTTGGCGGCAGAGCTTGATGTAAGACACGTTCTGGGGGCTCAAAAAAATGTTTTATCTTTGTAAATAAATCCAACTCCAGCTACAGCCTGAACGCAATATGGATCATGTACAGGCCAGCTCTGAGATGAGTGCACCGAAGTGTTTCTTAACAGCCATACGGAGGGACTTTTTGAGGCGAGACTACAAAGATTCTTGACCTAAACATGAAGGACCTTTTCTTAGTAGCAGAAAGTTTATATACAAGACAGCCTGAAAGGACTTATTGTGAGGCACGCTCCTTTCCTGGTGGTCTGTAACCTCGGCGTGCAATTTTTCTGGCAAAGTCTTAGATTTCGCAAATTTGAATAATCATAAAACCGTATAAAAAGACTGTCATGTTCTTTAAATATTTGTATTGCTTGGGCTAATTTATCAAGCTTTTATTTTCTTCCAGTACTGCAGCGTGCTGTCTGTTAATGAGGCCCTCTCTTCACTGAGACATTAAAGAACATTATTTACAGGCCTGGACCAGAGTCAGATGGCATTTTCAGATTTGACGTAGAGAAATCAAACAGTTTTGAAAAGAATATAACAATTTGTAATATTGTATTATTTAACTAGAAAGGGTGCACAGAGCAGCCTGTCATAACAGCATACAAATTATGTGAGCAGCTTCCATATTGTGATGTCATTTGCAACATAGTTAAGGAGATTATGCTGTTAGTCCTTATCCTATGATCCATATTTGGTGTTTTGGTCAGTGCCCGATGGCACAGTGAAAAGCTCCTGTCCTTATTTTAAGGACATTATAGTTAATGAAAGTGTGTTTTGAGGAATAACAAAATGGCATATGCCCCAAGGGTAGTCTATATATCTCAGCTTAGGGTCTTACTGTAGACACATATGTTCCTTCTGTATTTCCAACTTTCACAAAAAGGTGCATGGGCCCAATTCTTCACTGCTTTCTCTACTACCCTCATGATAATGTCTAGAACTCAAGCATTGCCTCCTTAGTTGATTTTGCATCAGTAGGCCTTTCTGAATTAATCACAGTGGTCTGAGACTTTGCATTGAACAGGTGTTGCTGCAAATCGCATGTGACCTCATCAGAAGTGGGAGGGGATAGAAAAAAGTTTCGTAATATTTTAAAAGGAATAAAATATAGACAGTATAACATAAGATAAGCAATATAGACGAGACTCGCAACCCGCAGACTCACATCTATACCCGCACCCGACAATCCTCACCCGACCTGCTGCAGGACTCTACACTGAGGTATAGTGATGGGCAAATTTGGGGTGTTTCGCAAAAAAATTGGGAATTTCCTGCAAAATTCGCGAAACGGCGAAAAATTCCCCCATTCACTCCTGGGACCCATTTATCTAGCTTTTCCTGAGCAGATCCACAAAAACAGCCACTCTTGCTGTAACGCTCTACATATCTCCCTGGAGTTAAAGGTTTACCAGTTCAACAAAAAACACATGTAATTATGGTTATTCCAAGCACAACGCTTGCATTATATAATTCCCTATTTGTTTGCTTAGCTTAACACGTCTGTGCATTATAGTATGTATGTTTATATCCTTATATATTATAGTATGCATGTTACATCCTTATACATATTATTCCCAGTTTTATTAGCAACAAAATACACAAAGGCAAACATCCTGTCTATGTTAGTCATGTTATTGGTTATATTTCCCAGTTTTAATAAGTGGCTACTATGGAAAAGAGAAAAAAAAAAAAGTTTGAGTTACAACCCTTGTCTGTCCAGTTTCAGAGTTTGTTAGTGACTGTTTGTTTAAATGGCTTGTCTCGCTCACTCTAGGGAGTGATTGCCCGTCTGAGCAGACGAGCCAAGTATATACCACGCTAACACTCGTTTCACATTACGTGGTTCCTTCTGATGATGCAGATCTTCTGTCGTTCTTAAGCCAGCCAACTGTTTCCCCAAACATATCAAAAAGTACAAGATATATAACTCGTCACATAATTTGCATTTGTTTTCTTTTAAAATCTCCCTTCGCTATAAAGAAAGATTCTCGTAATTAGCGATGAGTGAATCTGTCCTGTTTGTCTTTGCCAAAAAATTTGCGAAACTACAAGAAAATTTGCGATTTGGTGAAAAATATGGGTGACATTATTGTTGCGGAGACATTTTTGTGGCAAAATATATTAGAATCTACGGACGACTTTTTTGCCCATACAACATTTTTGTCTGACATTTTCTCGCACCTGCAACATTTTTGTCGCACAAGGAACTCAACTGCCGAACCTCTGGGCTGGTATGTAAAATACAGTATTATTGGCCTGATTCTCCTTTAAGGTAGATGCTTTAATTTGGAATAAAAAACAGCTACATCTGCCTTCCAGGGGAGGAAATATATTTTTTTATTGGGTTTAACATGAGATGGCCTGTTAGACATTATTGCTATAAATACTCTTATAATCGGTTTACAGTATAAAAGACATTGGTAGTGTGAAATGCTCTCTGCATAAAAATCCCTGAAGAACGTTGTGTTCTAATCCATACTGGCAACCCTACATAGTAAGCCATAAAATCCTGAATCAGCATCGTAAGCTGTTGTGTGATCTACTAGTCGGCTTCAAATAAAGATTGCGCAGGGATTGGCCTGCTCGTGTGTTTTGGCTTTAGCTAACACATTTGCTTAGGCAAGGGTTGCCATATAACCTCACTGTTTGGCAAAATGTATTGTGTAAGGATATATATTTTTTTTATTTCCATATAATATGAAAACACAAACTATATGAAGAAAATCAACTAATTTAGTGGAAAACTGAATTTGGACAAAACGTTATATTTATTTCTGTTGTTGGGCCACAGTATCACGGTGGCCTGGATATTTTTGGGATGTGAACATGGTGGGGTTGCTGTTGTTGGGCACATGATTATAACATGACATGACATGTGACCATAAGTAACTATCTTTGATATATGACCTATATCGGTTGCACTGGCCTGGAGATAGGTTTCCTCCTTTGTTATGGCTGTTCTTGGGGAGTATTGGCTGTTATTGACCAAACTGCGAACCTAACCTCTTATTTTAAAGTCAACAAGAGCATTTTTACAATTATATAAAAAAAAAATATGTTGGGGTCTGCTGTCATAGAATCTCTAATGAAGCATCAGTCATATGGCCTTGAACCTCAACATTCAATCAGGCTTGTTCAAATGGCACTTAAATCAGGATGTAAGCACTGTGAGAATTCCAAGCATTCTATGATATAAAAGATATTTTTAGAGCTGTGAGTGACTTGCGAGAGAACAGCAGTGTACTATCCAAAGATAGGACGTGCGAGACATTTTCTATTGCTTATCACGTTTGGCTAACTACACATGGGGATTATATATAAGCACATTTCCTAATCCTCTGCAGCATGCTGTGCCTCTCACATACAGTATAGACTGCAGGCTAAATCAGATCTAATTGTCAACAAGCTAATGGCATGTTAGGGTAATTAGTAGGTTGTAGCATTGAGTCTTTACCAACAGATAATTCCTGTACTAAGCAGATTTTGTATAATACATTAAAGAAGCCCCCTCAGTTTTCTATGGCAATAGCACAAATGGTAATTTTTGGGCACCCAAATTGTTAAATTTTTTTCAATCTTTTTTCTGTTTTCTTTTTATGCTCTCTTTTTTTGTGGTTACTTGCAATCTTTTCCCCATTGACTTCAATTTGAGACAATCTGTGCCTGTTTCCATGGTGGTCAAAATGGCACAAGCCGCTAGGCCAGCTATGTTCCTATCTGATTATATCTGCCACATAACGTTCTGTAGCAAAGAAGCTGTCTGATTGGGTTGGATATCTCTTTTGAAAACATACGCTCTGAAAAAATTATTTGTAGTTGATCCAGCGTGTAAAAATCTGCTGGTGTCTAATCCGCGTATGTGGCTGCACAAAGAATTAAAGCCGCAGAATTAGCAGGATGGGTGTTGTACATGTGGTTTTTGTTGACTAAATATATACAGTAGTTGAGCTAATATTAACACGGCTGATCCTAGTTCTTACATAGACAACACATCATTGTAAGCCTTCTCCTTCCAGAACAGATGCTGCCCGCCAGCCCTTTGTTGGTTTTCAGAGAAATTGTAGTCATGTCTAGTTAAATAATGATGTAGTCAGTGAAAAAGAGTAGTGGAAAATTGGAAGTCAGAATGGAAGGTTAAAAATAAAATATCAATAACACCTCAGGAACCAGAAGATCAATCAATATAAGTAGTTTAGAATACACCCAGGAACTCAAAAGAAAAGTCCTATAAATGGGCATTGAACTTGGGTCCTTGGTATCTTTTTATTTTTAAGTTGGCACCAAACTGTGAATGTTGGTTTGGAAAAAGGTCTGCCAAATTCAACCCCTCCAAACAAAACCGCATTACACATAGACAAACACACATCTAGGGGCCGATTCACTCAGCTCGGGTGAAGGGTTCGAATGAAAAATACTTTGAATTTCGAAGTATTTTTTGGGTACTTCGACCATCGAATTGGTTAAATTCGTTCGAATTCGATCGAAGTCGAACGAAATCGAACGATTCGAAGTAAAAATCGTTCGACTATTCGACCATTCGATAGTCGAAGTACTTGCCCTTTAAAAAAAACTTCGACCCCTACTTCGGCAGATAAAACCTACCGAAGTCAATGTTAGCCTATGGGGAAGGTCCCCATAGGCTTGCTAAGCTTTTTTTGATCGAAGGATTTTCCTTCGATCGTTTGATTAAAATCCTTCGAATCGTTGGATTCGAAGGATTCAATCGTTCGATCGAACGAAAAATCCTTCGATCGTTCGATATTCGAAGTCGAAGGATTTCAATTCGAGGGTCGAATTTCGAAGTATTTTTAACTTCGAAATTCGACCCTTCGTGAATCGGCCCCATACTGTATAAACTATATATACCAATATCTACACTTTGGGGGTTATTTATCAAAGGTCGTATTTAAGAGTAATGGGATTTTTTAAACTCTAATAAATTCGATTTTATTCACAATTCAAATGGTATGTTATTTATCAAAAAATTAGAATGTCTAAAATTTAATCGAATAGTCCCTACCTGAAAACGTGAATCAAATTCGTATGAAAATTAAAATCGGCTTTTGCCTGTCAAGTTTTTGCTGATGCGCAACAATTTTTTTCTCCCCATTGGAGTCTACGGGACATCAGTTATGAAGTAAATATTGGCAAAAATTTGGCTCATCACTATTACATCATCAAATAGTTCATGGGACCTCTGCCTTTGACTTCTACATGAACTCGGCAGGTTTTAGGTGGAGAATCCTCAAATTAGAACTGTTTCCAGAGTCGAGGTGTGATAAATCTCATGTTCGAATTCAAATTTGAGTTGGTAGTTTTAAATTCAAATCTGTTCTGCAAAAAAAAAATCGAAAATTTGAATTCGAATTTACCATTCTAACCTTAGTAAATCTGCCCCTAATTGTAGATTTTAGTATCACAATAACAGTGGCTATTATGCTTGTTCAAAAATCAATCTTAGGGGTTGAACTCCACGGCATGGAGCGATTGCAGGTAAAAACTACATATAGCCAAATGTTGGATGAAAACGATGTGTCTTCATCCGACAGTCGAATATATGTCGTTTTTACCTGCGATTTCTCATTCCCTTCTTTTATCTTCTGGACATCGAACACATTGCATGCATGTCGCTCCTAGGCGCGCTGTGGAGTTCAGCCCTAAAATGCATTAAATTCATCAGCTTTCACAACATCACCCGGCATTGCATTCCACAACCTCCCTGTCATAACCTATGCAGCTTCAACTGAAAGTTAATTTCCTAGTCTAAAGGGATGGCCTGTGGTGTGTAGATCCAGAGTTGGGCCAGACCGAGCAGGCGCCTTGGCAACCTGCCTGACCACGACTCTGGCTGAGTTGTGTGCATTCGCAAGTTCGCTCTCGCGCACATCAGCGTACATGGAAGTGCAGAACAGCGTGCAAGCATGCACGGAAGCGTGATTCTGGGTGCACGGTAGAGCAAGAAGATGCTGAAATGTCGGGAAGAGAGGGGAATGGACATGGGATAAGCAACAGAGCAAGTATGTGCCTTGCGCCCCCCAGCTTTGTGCCCTAGGCACGTACCTACTCTGCCTACCCCTAGTTCCGGCCCTGTGTCGATCCTTTTTATGAGGAAAATAGATCCCCCTCCATCCCTTTTACCAGTTTAGTTGCATATCTCTGCACTCTTTCCAGCTCATTAACGACGACACTTCCATGAATTAAACAAATCTTTTTCTAGAAAAAGCCCCAGATCCTTTGCAACTTCCAACACACTACCATTTAGTGTATAACCTGTATATTTATATTTGCACTTATAAACATTAAGGGACATATTTATCAAAATCTGAAATTTTCTGATTATTTTTTTTAAAAATTTAGAGCAACCCCAATTTGACCTTATTTATTATTTAAAAAAAAGCTCAATTTAATTTGATGCGGTAAAAACTTGATAAAATCGAGAGAAAATCAGAATTGTACTATTTTTTCAGAATATTTTTCCCGAATCGCTTGTTTTTCTGGACTTTTTCACGAAAAGTCAGAATTTTTTGGATTTTTGCCTGAAAAGCTTGAAATAGTCAGATTTTTGACCTAATTTCAGCATAGACCACTGAAAATTCCAAATAGAATAGGGACCTCTCCCATTGACTTATACACAACCTTGGCAGGTCTCAGATGCCAGATTTTCATATTCTGACTTTTTCCATCCTCTCGGAAAAATAAATCTCAAAAAATATACATTTTTTTTCCACTAAAAATTTGGTTTTTATAGTTAAAAAACTCGAATGTTTTGAGTTTTTTGGATTCAGACTTTAATAAATAACACCTTAAACTTAATTTTCCAGTTTGCTGCCGAGTTTTTTAATTTAGTCAGATTGCTCTGCAAAGTGGCAGCATCCTGCATAGAATTTATAGTTTTTCACAGTTTAGTATCATCAGTAGTGACACAAGCGTCATAATTTGCGTTTCACAAATTTTTCGGCGAAACGGGACAAATTCACCCATCACTAATCATCAGCAAAAATGGAAAATGAATAAATAAGTTAAAAGCAAAGGGCAGACTCCTGCACTGCTCCACTAACAATACTGACAATTAGAAAATGTTCCATTATCACCAATCTTTGTAATCCGTCCTTTAGCCAATTCACTATACAAGTAAAAAATATTCTGTCCCAGACCAATATTCATTATTTTAACCAGTAATATTCTGTGTCATTGGTACTGTATAAAATGCTTCAACAAAGTCTGAATAGGTCACATCTACTGCCATAGTAAATTCAAGGTTCTAGCTCACCTTCAGTAAAAGGCAAATACATTAGTGTGGCAAGACATGTTATGCATAAAACAATGCTGGCACAAACTCATAGTACTGTGATTTTTTCAATGCAGCATTTCCCTTAATTACCCTTCCAAAAGCTTTCCTACCATTGAGGTCAGACTAACAGGCCTTTAGTTTTCAGGCTAAGTATGGGATCCCTTTTTGAACAGGGGTACCACATTAGCAATTCGCCAGTCCCTTGGCACAATGCCTGACCTCAATGAATCCTTAAAAACAAAGTACCCTGAAATGAGTACCATCCGGTCCTGGACCCTTGTTTACCTGTACATATTCAAGAATTTCCTCCATTTTAGATGCACTTTTGTCAGCCCATCTGATATCTGTTATACTGCGCAACCTCTGAGTGCATGGACAGTGTTATAACCAAGACATTGTACCTTGTAATATCTTCAGTCTCCCATCTGCCATGTTATCTCTGTTGGTATCTCATAAAAAATCAGTTGGCGAAGCTTCAAGTTGTCCCTTTTACTTGCCTCTCTGGTTTACTTTTCAGCTCATCTGTCGACCTTAGTAAAGTGACAGGTTGAAAACGTTACATTCCATAAAATCACATTATTGAGCGCTGGGGGGATTATCATAGTTTACATGTTGGCCAGCAGGGAACAAACCTTTGGGAGCAAAGTGTCTACACATGATACAATACACATGCACATTTATGTCTTGATTTACTAGGAACGCCTGTGACCCTGTAAACTTGCAGGTGGATGGCCCCAAAGACAATGAACATATTTCTGTACGTAACATATACATGGCAACACAAAAAAGAAAGCGGAAAACGCATCTCCTCTTCCATAAAAGGCCTTGTATACAAAGCAGAAGGACTTGATTTTGCCCAGTTTCCTTGTGTTTGAATGGGACAAATTCCTTCACTCTAGAGATTGTTGAGTGAAACCAGCTTCAGCCCTTCACATTCTTGCAGTACAAAAACAACAGCAGAGGATGAAATTCTGAGTGCGTCATAATCATATGTAATGTGTGCAGAGGCACAACTGTGAGTTGGGTCCTTTAAGGCTCCAACCTTCAAATGGGTAGGCCGGACACATAAAGGATGAGTTCATTGTTTGTCCAGCATTTCTAGCCATGGATGAATATATTTGTGAAACTTTATTACCCCATATTTGTGCTTAACAGTTATTTATTGGGTAAAGCCAAATATTCTAAAACTTCTAGTTTGAACAACTTAGGGGTTACGTTGGATTTATCTGTCCAACAGCGGGCTCTGTGAATTTTTTTTCTACCTAGGGCCACATCCTAATTTGCTGCCCTTTGTTAAAAATGAACACCACTTTGGTTTTCAATGTCTTGGATACATACAGGTTTGTTACCCCTTCAAATTTTTTTTGGAGTAACCCTTATGTATAACCCTAGCTAAGTACATGGCTGGATAATAATGGGCATGGGCAGTGTTGGGTGTGGGCCCATCTGCCCAGTCTATCCCTGGGCATGGGAATTATAAGAAGTTACATTAGACGGTTCATCCTATTCAGGTGTTTGGCCTTCACTGATTCAGTGACACAGATAGATTGATGGTTAAGTGAGTGGAGACTATAAGAAGTTTTGTATATGAGCCCTCCTTACCCACTATAATATGTATATGTGTGGGAGGAAGCCTGAGCACCAAGAGGAGCCCTACATAAATGAGCAAATTAAATAAAGGGCAAAGTTGCTGTCGCTAGCGAAAAATCAGCCAAAAAGACAATCCGCAGGAACATCAACAATTTACTAACAGCCGTAGAGGACAATTCGCTAGCAAAAGAGCTCGGTGCTGACTAAGTTCTGTACCCTTTCGCCAGGTGAGTTTTCACTCAGGCAAATGATCGCTACCCCTTTCCCAGGGTTATACCTGGAGAACTGAGATGACGAAGCTACATCCTCCACAATCTTTTGTCAGTGACGTCATATCCTGTATGCTGAAAAAGACAAAACTGGTGTTTTTTCATATCTTAAAGTGGGAATATGTTTAAAAGTTGTAACTGTTAAATATATATTTCCTAAAAACAATTTTGAACCATTTGAGGGTCATGCCACATTTGTTTTAGGGTGGGCTCATGTCTAGGACATTAGAGGATCTTTTTTTTTTTTTTTTTTGCTACCTTAGACATTTTTAATAATAAGTAGCCACTTCAAGCTATTTCACCAGCATCACTAATAAAGACATTGATATGACCTATATGTACCTGCCCTATTCTAATTGAAAAAAGTGTCTGAGCGTCTGAGTGCCACATAGTGTGGCGGAGCCTTCCGAGGCAAAAATTTACCCTTTAGTAAGTTTCCCCCAAACACTTTTACAAACATGCCCCAGATTGTGCACTAATTATAGTTGAACACAGGGCTTGAGGACATCTTTGAACTAATTCTAATCAGATCTGAGATTGGGACCCTTTCTGTGCTCAGGAGACTGGGTCACATTTGGTAATACCTCTTCTCATGGCCAGCAGAGGGCCCGGGAGCCAACATGTCTCTAAGCTTCCTTCACCTTCCCCTGTGCAACAATATGAAGACCATAGCAGAATAAATCCCATTTTGATTGCAGCGTCCGTCTAGCAGCGACTATAATAATATACCCTGACAAAAGCAGTGGATGGGAGCCAAGCAGCCAGGCTATACATAGCCCACACCAGTCAGCTGGACTCACTTCATAATACTCCCTTTATTTATATTTAGGATACGCACAAAATGAACTGTTCTTTCCCCCACGACTTTGTCATTCACCCCCCTTTCTTTGTAACCATAATAAACATCCAGTTTCTTTACTTAAAGGAGAAGGAAAGCTACGGAGGCATTTTATTGCCAATAGATTAGCTGTAATAGTGCAAGCTAGAATGCTATATTTATTCTGTATAATGTTTTACCATACCTGAGTAAAAAGCTCTAGAAACTTTGTTTAGAATAGGAGCTTCAGTATTAGCTTAGTGTGACATCACTTCCTGCCTGAGTCTCTCCCTGCTCTGGGCTCAGATTACAGAAGAGAAGGGAGGGGGGATAAGAGGAACAAACTGAGCATGCTCTTGCCCAGGGCAATGAGGTTTAAGCTGAAGGAAGGAAGTCTGATACAGAAGCCCATGTGTACACAATAGAAGGAAAGAAATGCAGTGTTTCTTTTGACAGGGGACTCACAGCAGCACTATTTTGGGGGTTTACTGGTATATTTAGATGGACCTTTCTGATAAGGCTTACTTAGTTTTAACCTTTCCTTCTCCTTTAACCCACTAATGGGGTGCTAAGCTGGATTGGGAGTTACATAATGGTAGTTGTAGTTCAACTAGTTCAAACAGCCAGAGGATTGCTGCTATCTACATATTACGCCCTACGGTAATTCTGGGGGGGGAGATGGGCAAATGCTCTTTTTACTTTAAAGATAACTTTACATACACACTGCTATTTGTAAAGCCCTAAAAGAGGCTAAGAGTTACTTGGAAGTAGGCAGGGCTTCAGTTGGGGCAAAGGCATGTTTATTGTGTAACTTGCCATAGCTTGGGGCATAATTGAGAGCGTACTGACATGCCAACAGGTAGTTGTGTCTACACTGCCTACTCTGGCCTGGCACCCTGCTTGCCCACTCTCCATATTATCCCCGGCACTCGATCTGCACTTCATACTGGCTGTCCTCCTCATTTTTTGCTTCCAAGGTCTGCATGGTCCCCTGCCATTCCTCTCCTGTCCCAGTGTACCTAAGACCCATGCCTTGTGGGCATCTCTGATGTAACAAAAGGATCTATGACCATTCACATGTTCCCTCCCCCACAGGACGCAGGCACAGAAAAGTCTATGGATACAAATGGAGGGACTTTATTTTCCCTGGTATCCAGTCAGTGTTTGTCAGCATGACAACCCAGAGAGAACAAGTGCTATAGATTTTAATAGCATGACACAAGATATTTTACAACAAGACAGCATGTTCCTTGGCTCCGAAACGGGCCAAAAAAAGTGGCTTGGCGTCTGTCTCCAGTGGCCAGTTCCTTTATTCCTCTCACCGGCCCACACTCGGCCTGCTCTTGGTCAGCGACTTTTTATAAAGTAATTTGTTTTTAAGCCTGGATTTTACAAATACTTGAGGTGCTGAGACTTCTCTGCCACATGAGATCTCCCAGACGCACAGGCCTTGATTAATACATGAGATCTATTTAAAGGAGAGGCAAGACGGCCAATCAATTCTCAGTCTCGGCGCTTATGGGAAGCTTATATTCTGATTCCAAATTAGTCGCCGAAAAAAAAACAGATGGATTAAAAATAACTGAGCGCAGAAGCCTCACTGGAAGTTTAGTTTTTGATGCTAATCTGAATAATAAATGACGGGCTTTGTTATTATAGGAGGCCTGGGATTATGCACCAAAAAGACACTCACAGGTTGCTGCCTGCCAACGCCAACTTTTTTCAGGGAATGAGAGTGTCACACAATGGAAAATGGAGTCAGGCATCTTTTAACATGCTATTTATAGGCACAATGAGCAGCTGAACTATGGAAATGCATCGTTCATAAAGACCACAGCAGTTAGCAGATTAACAGCTACTTTGTATGCTATGGCAGAAGGGCCCAACAAATGGTGTGGAATTCAGGCTGCGCTTGGGGAAGTATGCGCTGTAAGCAGTGTGGTATTTATAAAGGGTCTTATTCATCTTGAAGGTGTTGCCATCCCAGTGACATCGCTTTTGCATTATCTCATGTCCTCCATGATGTCATCTGCACTAGTCATCTCTATGGGATGTGGAACATGGCTTTCTGCATTTGTTTCCCTGGGGTAGAATAGTAGGAGAGGAACGTCATAATGTATGAGGCCCCTTCTGCTGTGGTGTCCAAAGTTGGGGTTATAGACTGCCCTTAACTTGACCTGTCTTATACTCCAGGGTTGTTATATGGGTTTAACCATCAATTACTAGTCATTATTCATGGGGTTCTGTTACCCCAGCATCATCCAGAAGGGAGATTTACTTCAGCCTCTGCACTCTTAGCCCTGCTACCTGCACCTCAGGTGGAGCCCTAAGAGCACACATGACAATCCCTCTCCTTTTATCAGCTAAAGAAAGGACATACCATTCTATTCTTGAACCAATGGGGAAATACCTCCCTCCCAAATGACACAGGTTGCCACTATGTAACTTCCTATTAGAGGGTAAATTTGGGCAAACCTTGCCATGAAATGTAGGGTAAAGTGGCCCTTGGACATTGCCGTCTACGTTTTAGGAATATATTTTCCAAAGAATTACCAGCGGTGCAAGAAAGCAGGAACAACTTGTTACGTGAGACCTAGGCCTTTTACAAGGAACCAGGGGCGATTTTAGCTCTATAAGGCGACTTAAGGGTCAGTCCACACGTGCAGATTTGGGGAGATCAGTCGCCCCAATGACTTTTTTTTCCGAAGTTGCCCGAAATTGCCTCACGAGGAAACTTTGGGCGACTTCATAAAACGAAGCGCCACGTGTGCATTGCTGCAGACGATTTTCATTTTAGCCGGCGGAAGGCAGGTGGAAGGCAGTTTAGGTAGACTGTCACCCCGAAGAAGAGGCGATTTGTCGCTGGGGGCGACTAATCTCCCCGAATCTGCTTGTGTGGACTGACCCTAAGATGAACTCCCCCCCCCTGCTCACGCATCCGCGCTTACCTTTTCATTTTTGCGCTCTGCACTAAAAGAGCTGAATTACCAGAAATTGCCTCTTAAAGTTTTAGTGGCTTTTTAGCCACCCCAGGTAACATGTGGGGTGCTGCCGCCTGAGTCAAGGTTCTCATCTAGCCTCATGATAGAATAACCCTAGAATAACATGGAAATACCGCTCCATCACCACCTTGTTTTACTGTTTTGCCCCTTTGGTGTATAAAAGAAAGGATGACTGAGTCTGAATCCAAGAAGTCTGAGTGCTCAATGCCTAAGGCATAAGGCCATATTGCACTCAAAGTCATTGCTGGGCCCCTGAAAATGACAAAAAGCAACTTTTACAAATTGGTGCTATGTGGAGGCCCTGTTTTTCTGCTATCCTGCTGCCCCTATGGTTATGTGACCACTTGTGAGCCTCTAGTGGAGAGTATTGCTGATTGCAAATGTAGAGGAGAGGTGGCCAACAATTTCTTGTTCTTTTGAAGCGAGGGAGGTCTTTTAGGGCAACATGTGTTACTAGGAGTTTGCTTATGCACTAATAAGTTTGAGGAATCCTGTAACTCAACTCCTGGGAGTTTCACAGTTAAAGAGATGAAAGAGAAGGACGCTGAGCCAAGTACAGCCGGAGCTTTAATCTCGCCACACTTGTCTATGAAACATGGCTCCACTGAACAAATCATCGAATTGAACCCAGCGTGCGCATGTCATGTCACTGTGCTCCTTATGGCACTTTCCTCTATTCGTCTCCTTTACAGACACATTTACAAACATTTCAGTGGGATTTGGGAATGTTCCGAGAGAGCATTGTTCAGCCATTGAGCAAGCCTTGCCAAGTGCTGACTGTAAGGGACACTTCAGACTGAACTCCCTGCACTTGAAAATGTTATACTACTGTTTGGGTTTTAGAGTGGGACCACCCTATTTTCCTTTTTCAGCTGGTAGAATATGAGCATTTACAGGCTGGAATGGTTGCATGCAAACTCCTTGCTAATAAGTTTATTCTTCTGCCCTTCCTGTTACACGTTTGAAGTTCTGACATGGTACAGAGTTCATGAACCAAAAGCAGGAGGTTTATTGGTACAGGGGAGCTTGCAATTTATGCACATGCTCTGTTTTGAGTTAAGAAATAGTATGAGGTTAAGGGAGAATTATTTTAAGTTGTTATATGGTATCTCTCTGTACAGGCTATATGCAAAAAGATGGCTGTTACGGCTAAATTGTACTTAGTACAGGGGAATAGCTATCTATGCTGGTATAGTTGATAATATCTCTCTGAACAGGCTGAATGGACTGCTTCTGTTATGGGAAGCAGGTTTCGTGAGAGGGTAACAAATGTATATCGGATGCTGATTGGCATTTAGTTACTATTACGGCAGTAGACCTGAGGCAGCAATAACTGAAATAACTGCAATAAGGAACTTGGCAATAATTCAACTCTGAATAGATCTGGAGCAGGAAGTTGGGGTTAGAAAAGGAGAAGGACGGTGGAGATGAGAGAGAACGAGAGTTCCCTTTGATTCTTTTTAGAAGTCTCAGTAACATTATTTCCTACCAGAGGTTGCACAAATACTATCTGATATATTTCCTTTGTGTTATTCCCCATCCGAGAGTCCTATACTCGCTAAAATGCTATCTGCATATGTCTACTAGAGGTGAAGATCTGTTATAGATTGTCACACCTGAGCTATGCAATATGTCAGCTGCCACTCTGATTGTACATGTTACTATACAGAGAAGGAATGTTCTGGGCACACATTAAGCTATCATACTGTACTGTCTAAGGGAAACAATATGACACCATTCGCCCATATGTATAAATAAATATACAGAGAAGGAATGTTCTAAGCTATACCCTCATACTGTACTGTCTAAGGGTAACAATATGACACCACTCACCCATATGTATAAATACAAATATACAGAGAAAGAATGTTCTGGGCACACAATAAGCTATACACTCATACTGTACTGTCTAAAGGAAACAATTTGGCATCTCCTACCCATATGTATAAATACAAATATACAGAGAAGGAATGTTCTGGGCACACAATAAGTTATACCCTCATACTGTACTATTTAAGGGAAACAATATGGCACCACTCACCCATATGTATAAATACAAATATGCAGGGAAGGAATGTTCTGAACATATAGCGAATCACACTCACATACTGGGATTTCAATAATCTTATTTAGAAAGAGGATATAGTTTCTCTTAGTTTAGTAGGATTGAGCGTGCCTCTACTGAGAGCTATTAGTAAGAGTTAATTCATTCCTCATAATCCCCTAATTGGCACAAGATTTTTGTTGACAAATAACATCAGTGTTCCATTTGCGGGCTGCAAGCGCTGGTGCAGATCCAGCAGAGGCACGTTCCAGTCCTTTGAACCTTCCAACCCTCACTAAATCACATGTTTAGTAGGAGATGGATGCTCATGATGGCGGAGACTTGCGGTCGCAGCGGTGTCAGAAATGCAGTGACAGTGTGTCTGGTTTAGAAGCATTGGGAATGAGTTAAGTGCTGGGAGACAATAACTTGCTATGTGCAAAATAGAACTCATCAGTTACCAGGGAGCATGAGCCCAGTCTCTTTCAACTTAACATCCAAATATTTTGTTACTTTGTAAAGCCTGATACGGCTGAAACCTGCATTGTGCTTTGCATCTGGTTCTCCATTCCTGTTCATTATCTGCCATCCCAATAAAGGGCAAGTCAGCACACTTATAAAAGTCCCTTTTCAAGCTAAGGCCGTTTGAGAAATCTTAATTTCTGAACCTGACCTGAAGGAGTCTATGGTCGGAGATTGCAGGCAGGAGTGACTTTACAGGCAATGATGTAACAATAGAAGAAGCAGATACTGTGGCTGCTGGGGTCCAGCAGGTCGAGTATGGCATCCCCCAACTCTCAATATATTTTTTTAAGGTGGAATTCAGTCATCTTAATAATATATTTTACCTTTATTGATGATACTTAGAGGCCAGTTCCACTCGTAATAATAATATTCTAGTTTTACTTTCCCTTTAAAAGGGTACTCATCTTTTAAACTCTCTGAACACTGTTTTGTGTTCAAAGCTTCCTTAAAAAAATAGGTCTGCGTGCTTCTCCTTCCATGACTGGGTTGGGGCTTCCCCCTAAGTACTTCCTGCAGAGCGGGCATGGGAAACACTCTCCTCTTTATGCCACAGCCAATATTTTTTCTGCACACACCAAGACAGAGAACTTGAGACAAAATTAAGAAATGAGTATTTTTTTTAAGCATAAGCGTTCTTTTGTATTGCAAGAGCAACAATTTAATTAGAAATACCAAGGTGCAGTAAAGCCCTGTTGGACATTCCCTTGCCAGAATTAGTCTGCCTGTTGAGTTCTTTTATTTCATGTAAAAAAAAATGAACTGGGACAATTTTAATTGTTATTTCTAATACAACTTAACATTTTTTTAATGTTATGGAAAGGGAGGAGTTAAGTTAAGAGCTGCTTAAGAGTAGTGATGGGCGAATTTGCGCGATTTGCCACCAGCAAATAAATTCGCAAAACGCGAATTCGTCTGCGTCAAAAAAAAAATTTCCACTGGCGTCGGAAATTTTTTTTTGCCGTTTTGCGAATTTCATGGCGCAAATTTGCCCATCACTACTTAAGAGGAGTCTTTGTCATCTGTTATCTTTCTCTGTGGGTTACACAGCACCCAAAAATACCTTGCCATTGTGAACTGTGGGACTCACCATGGATAAAACATATGTAGAACATGCTGGGCACCCTAGGCAACATGCCCGGCCACGTTGCCCCCTCCACCACTTGCATGTACAGTAAGCATGCCCCCCTTCCCCTCATGAGGAGCCCCCAAAGCTTTGCGTCCTAGGCACTTGCCTACTCTGCCTACCCCTAGTTCTGGCCCTGTGTGTGCCATACTCTGCCTGCCCAATGCTCCCTGTATGTGTCATACTCTGCCTGCCCTATGCTCCCTGTATGTGTCATACTCTGCCTGACTTGTGCTCCCTGTGTGTAATTTAGGCAGTATTTATCAAGAATTAACAACAGAAAATGCGTTACATTGGTCTTGTAATTGTAACATCCGGTAATATCCACATCCATGCAAAAAAAAACAAAAGAATTCTAATGATGAGTATTTGTACAGGCATCGCTGCTTAGTATTACTGTTCCTTTCTGAACGGGTTAAGAAATGTGTAAGGCTAATATCTCACAAGGTAGTTCCTTCAATGGCATATTTCTGCATGAAAGGAGCCCTAGCCTGAAAACTGCCCAAAGAGAGACCATAGTCTTGGAATGCATGCAATCCGTAGATTTGGCACAGACGTTGGTTATTAACTGTCAAGGGAGTTTCACTGGAGAAGCAGCCACGGCTGGTAGTCACAAGGTAGAGCTTGCCAGCATATCTTGGTGGTATTTGCATTTGTTTCATGGAAAAGTTGGCCCATTCTTCCAGGATATAAAGATTGGTCAGACTAACATCATTTTGAAATATTGCATCAGATTTGTAGTGCATTGGATTGAGATCTGGACTGTGACTGGGCCATGACAGATATTATGTTCTTGAGCAGCTCCAGTGTTACTTTGGTCTTGTTTTTCATATTTCACACCATTCCATTTCCTTCTGTTTTAGCAAGATGCCCAGGGGCAAATTCACTAACATTCGTAGTTGCGCCGCGCTTTGCCGCACTTCGCCAGGCGTAGTTTCGCCAGCGCTCCGCAAATTCACTAAAATACGAAGTTGCGCACAGGGGTAGCGTAAGGTTGCGAAGTTGCGCTAGCGTTGATTCGCTAAGTGAAGCGAAGTTACGCTAGCGAAGGTTAATTTGCATACGGCGCCAAATTCAAATTTCAATGGAGGAATACGTATCAGCACTACAAATGCCTAGAAAACCTTCAAAACGTCAAATAAAAATTTTATTTTGCCCTACACATGTGCCCACTGTCTAGGTAAGTTGCCATGAGTCAGGAAATGTAGGGGGGAAGGAGGGGAGCCCTAAAAAAAATTTCGATCTTTTTCAGCCTATCACCCATAATGTAGAAAACACGGCAGCGTTTTTTGGGACTTAGAAAAAATTTTGACTTTTTTTGAAGCAATCCCTATGTACTCTATTGCGCTTCGCCTGGTCTGAGGTGGCGAAGGAAGTCTAGCATCCGGGTAAACTAGAAACTGAGATCAAAAGGATGCCTTATGGTGCCACAATACACATTTACACAGTAGGAATGTTCTATGCACAAACTAAGTACTGTATTGTTTAACGGACACAATATGGCAGCTATCATCCATTCGTAGTGCCTATTACAGTAGGTATACATGCTGAAAAGAATGTGTTAATATATGCATGTCTACCCTGGATTATATTCAGCAGAGAGCCCTGGGGGCATTTGTATCACACACAGTGTAAAAGAAAAATCTAATTTATGGGAAAACAATGAAAACGAACCCATATCCAAGATAAATAATAATACCGGCCTTTGGCTCACAGCACTGAACATGCCAGCATTTCTCTGAATTACAGGGTCCATCCCCAGCAGGTGAGTAAAGCAGCCACTTCCCCACTTGCTCGGGACAAAAGGCTTCAATCAATTTTTCATAAAGCACAAACCACAGCTAAGTACCTCGGATCAGGCAGTTTGAGTCTTTGGGATATTCCATCAATGGCTGTGTAAATAAGCACCTCTTATTAAGCTCTGGGCCCAAAATCCTCCTTATACTGTGTTTACTATCTGAAGCAGAGCTAAGAATTATGAGTGTGTCTCTTCGTCTGTGTGTTGAGGCCTTTATCTCTTCACTGGAACAAAACAGTATGAATTGAACATGACTCATACATACACTTTTATTAGTCTCAACGGTCAACCAGAAAGTACATTCTTATTGTGGCTAAGGCTATCATTTTTCTACTTGCTAAAACACATTCAACTTTTCCTTGAAACTACCTAATGTATCTGCCAGTGCCACTGCTTTGTGGAGAGAATTTTATAACTTCACAGCTTCTCATGCATCTGAATAAAACCTTCTAGGGGTCACTTACATGAACCCAGGGTAGGCCTGGGCCGGCAGGACAACGGGAAAAACCTGGTGGACCCTGACCCTCATGGGCCCCCGCCAGCCCAGACCCGCTCCCCTAATCATCCTCCAAAGGAAGACTATATGCTGCGCACCCCCCGCCGGCATTCGTACATTCGCGCTGGGGGCCCTGGAAATTTGGAACCCAGTGGGCCCTCAAAGCTCCAGTCCGACCTTGCCCTGATTATTTGCACACATAGCCAAATTCTTACCTATGCAGACAAAAGAATTATTAACAATAAGGCAACAGCTCTACAGGTGAATATGTACAGTGCATACAGGTAGGTTCACTCAGTATCAGTGTGAATGCAGAAGTTTTCATTTTCATCATTAGATAACTGAAGCTGAGGAGGGACCTAATTATGCACCTGCAGTAGGTATTTCACAACCATCATACAGCTCTCCAGATGTTCAGCTTAGCAGTATATTTCTCTGACAGCTTATTCATACTTTCCTTTATTTTATTTTTTTAAAAAAAAAACACTTTGCAGCAGTTTGATTTGAGGGTCTGTCCCCAGGAGCACACAGCACATTCCGGCCTTGCTACCGGTTTTCTTCTGAGAAATAGAAAAATGGCAGTCAAATCTTGCCGTCAGGGAGATGGTTCTAAATCATTGTGTGCGGGACACTAGCATAATAAATATTTGATATGCAGTAAGCTGTGCAAAAATGATTTGTTTGGCCCTTTATTTCAGCTTATTGCAGGCTACTGTTGTTTCAGTTTGCTTCCCCTTGTTGGTTTTACAGTCAAACATAGTAACTTAGTAACATAGTAAGTTAGGTTGGAAAAAGACACATGTCCATCAAGTTCAACTTTTTAACTCTATATACAACCTGCCTAACTGCTAGTTAATCCAGAGGAAGGAAAAAAAACTATATCTAATGTATCAGCCTGTACGACTGACTCAGGGAGAGAATTCCATATCTTCACAGCTCTCACTGTAAAGAACACCTTCCGAATATTTAACCAGAACCTTTCTTGTAATGGGAATGGGTGACCTTGTGTCAGCTGGAAAGACCTACTGATATCATATCACCCCTTAAGCACCTCTTTTCCAGTGTGAACAACCCCAACTTGGCCAAGTCTTTTCTCATAGTTAAGATTTTCCAAACCTTTTACCAGCTTAGACCTTATTTGCCATTGATGCTGCTGACTGGCATTGTTGCTACAGCCAACTTTATTATTTACAGGGACTCCAAGGTCCTTTTCCATTATGGATTTGGCTTGTGCAGTGCCATTAAGGGTATAAGTGGCTTGGATATTTTTACATCCAATGTGCAAGACTTTACATTTATCAACGTTGAATCTCATTTATCACTTAGCTGCCCAGATTGCAAGTTTGCCAAGATCATGTTGCAAGGATGCCACATCTTGGATGGAATTAATTGGGCTGGATAGTTTTGTGTCATCTGCAAACACTGATACATTATTTACAATCCCCTTTCCTAAGTCATTAATGAACAAGTTAAATAAAAGTGACCCAATACTGAGCTCTGAGGGACCCCACTAAGAACACTCTCCAAGTAGAGAATATACCATTAACAACCACCCTCTGTACCCATAGGACAGTTTCCTATCCATGTGCAAATGACTTGGATTATTTGCAGACCTTAGTTTAGAAAGCAGTTGTTTGTGGGGCACAGTATCAAATGCTTTGGCAAATGAGACAAGTCTGATATGACCTATGCTTCATAAAGCCATGCTGATTATTGCTCATAATGACAACATATTGAATGTGATCCCTTAATAAGCCTTCAAATAATTTGCCCACCACAAATGTCCAACTTACTGTCCTATAATTGGCAGGCTGAGATCGTAATCTTTTATTAAATATTGGAATGACATCAGTTTTCCTTCAATCCATAGATACCATACCGGATCAAAGTTAATCTGAGAAAATCAGAAACAGGGGCCTGTCTAAAACTGAACTAAGCTTTTACCAGTCAGACTCCTTGGATTTGCAAACATACATTTTATACTGTTACTATATTGAACACATGTCCTTAACAGTATCCCCAACCAAATTTCCTCCCCCATTTTCCCTTCCTTTGCCCACTACCCCATCTAACCTGTCTTCCATGTAATCTCCTCCAACCCTCTAGCCATGTTTTACCCCACAACAGCTGGGCCATCATAATTGAGGTGCAGCCCATCATTGAAATGCAGCCTGCAGCCAATTGAGAAATCAGCCCAATGCTCCAAAAACCCAAAACCCTCCTCCCTACACTAATCTCTCAGCCATGAATTAATCTCCCTAAGCTCCTAATATCTTCTTAACATTGCTTGTGGCACAGGTAATATCTCTGAGAAAATTACATTGGAAGTCCTTGCCCTCAACTTTACACTTAGTTTTTTTAAATATTTTTTGAGAACTTCACCACCTCCTCTAACTTTGTCATTGGTACCTATGTGTACTAAGACAGCTGGGTCTTCCCCAGCCCCTCCCAATAATCTGTCCACTCGTTCCACCACATGTCGAACCCCAGCACCAGGCAAGCAGCAGACTGACCCTATCCACCTTTCTAATAATTGAATCCCCTATAACTAAGAACTGCATATCCTTCTTTGCACTCCCCCCTCTACCCGTACTAGAGACACTGCCTCCCAGGGTGCTCTAAGCAGGGCCACTTAGCCAATGAGGCTCGCCTCAGGCGGCATCGCCAGATACATTTCCAGGGAGCGGCAAAAAGCCACTCCTGTACTTTTAAGAGCCGAATTCCCAGTTTTGAAACTGGAAATTCAGCTTTACTAGTGCGGGAGAGTGCACTAGTGTTCCTGCCTCGGATGTCTCCCCTGCAGATGGGTAAGCAGGCGAGGGGGGGCAGCATTTTGAGGAGCTGCCTCGGGCGGCTTCTTCACCGGAATCGCCGCTGGCTCAAAATCTGGCCATAGATGTTGGGATTTCTAAAGTTCAGATCCTCATCGTGAGACCACGATCTGCTCGGACGATCGTACGAATTTACCATCAACTAAAAAGACAAATTTGCCAGGAAAACAAAGGGGAGCTGCCTGCTTGGCCCTGCAAACATAGATAGATTGCACTGGGACCAACAAAGATTTTTTGACCTGGCCGATCAATTTCCTGACAGATGTCGGCCAAAAAATCATAAGATGTACGATCGTTCGAATCCCACTAACCGCACGATAATTTCGAAGAATTGGTCAGGCTTCCCTAAAATCGGTCGTTCGGCAAGAAGAATCGTCGCGTCTATGGGGAGCTTAAGAGTCAGCCTGCTCTATACATGCCAGTTCAGAGCTGTCCTTCCCAACATCTTCAGCCAAAATGGCAAATCTGTTGCTTTGGATGAGCTGTGGACCAGCCCCCTACACTTCCGTAAACATAAAATATTACAATTAAAATTGTAAAATTACATACAGTATAACTGCCCGACTGTTGCCTTCGTCCCTGCTTCCTATATTTTCCCTACTATCTTTGCCTTCTCCCTGTCCTCACCCCTCATTGCTTTAGTTGCACCATTGTTGTTTTTTTTCTTTCATTCTGGTGCTTTTCTGCCTTATTGATAATGACATACAGCTGTTGGCATGAATTCTGCTTGGTACCCGTTGTGAGCCGGGGGCTTGGGAAGTGCCAGAGGCCGACAGGGAGATATTTCTTTGGACACACTTTAGTCTAAGCAGAGCTCTTGATTTCTTGCTTCCAGTTGCCAAAGAGATGAGAACATGCGTTTAATGCTCTATATCCAAACATCGAGGTAGGTATGATAAATGCCTGTCTGTCACTTGGCAGGAGACTGAATAAACCTTTTCAGATCATTCTAATATCATAGTAACCATTATTGTTATTGCTGTTAATATCTTTGTTCTTATATCATACTGTACGCTACATGCTGAGCCCTACAGAAGTGTTTTGGGTGAAAAGGATAGCTACCACTTTCTCCTAATGTCAGGGCTGTCTGTAAGGGTGGAAAAAAGGGGCAACCGCTCTGTGCTCTGCAAATTGACTAACCTACAAGTTGAAGAAGGCTGTTTGAAGAAGGAAGAGGTTGGGGATGGTAATTGTCATAGATAACATGGAGAAAGTAGGTAAAATGGAAGCAGTAGGGAAAGATAGTATTAGCAAGACAGTGTCAGTAGAGCAAGACAGCAATGGTAGAGTAAGATACCAAGGGCTGCCCATTGCATTCTGGGCATGGAGAATAATTTATATGTAGGGTTTCCATTTTTTGTATTGCAGAGTTGCAGTTATGGGAAGGTATTTCAATAACATTGATGTTATTGAAACACATTATGAAAAGTATTGCCACACACTGAAGTTTTATATGGTGATGAAAAGGTGAGATCTATTGCCTCAAATACCACACAATTACTATACCATTACTGGAGTAGAAAATTAAAATTGATAGCAAATATAAAAAGACTTTGCTTGGAAAAAGCAAGGCTAGCATTAAAGTCTATTCTGAAATAACAATAAAAGAATTGGATTACAGGTGTTTTAACCAAAAGAACCTTTTATTCTTCGTCTTAGATATCATAATATAACATCTCAGTACCATGGGTGACCTCTTTCCGCAAGGTGGGTTCACCAAAACGTTTGCTGTTTAATGAAATATTTAATGAAATGCTTTATAGTAAAAATGATAAAAAACACAATTTGTGCCAGCAGTTGAATGTTTTTTGAGCTCATTGTTGAAAAGGTGTTAACTCTCTCCCAAAGTAGTCCAATATTACATTGGCAACATGTAAAACTATTTTTATTCACCACCCGCCCCCCCCCCCCTTTTGATGTGTATTTCAAAATAAGACTTATGAGTTTCCAGAATCATCTCTGTCCACCACACCCAGAACCATGAAAAAAATGCAGTGAGGCATGAACCCATGCTTGAGATATTTATCCTGTAGGTCTGGTGTGCATTAAATTCAGAGGAGGAGGAGGTGGGTCAGGATGAGTGAAATTCAGGAAACCATTTGAACTATTCAGACATCTTGTCTGTGTAGAACATCATCTTCCCGATGGTGTAAAGGACATCCAACATCAAAGTCGGTCCTGCTTTGATAATGTTTCAACCTAGTCCCAGCAAGAGATATTTTAGGCAGAAATATTTAAAAAATAATACATAGATGTCAACAAACTCCAAGTCAACAGTCAGAAAAAACAATACTACTGGTTCTAGTAATGGTTCTTGAACTGGTAAGAATCACAGGCATAATGGTGACCATTGGTTTGTTCAGTAAACTTGCTCACTCACTGGTCTAAAACTCACAACAGCCTTTAGCTTTTAGGGTGTGAGTGGAGTTGTAGCATGGTGCCAGCTAGAGGACCAATGTGTAAAGACCAATATGACCAAGAGAGATGCATATGATGTTAATATGATTGGCTTGTGGATACACAGTTTTCTTCCACCATGTCAACAAAGAGTTTGAGCACACCGATAATCACTTGCTGCTATGATTGCCCTGAGATACATGACCGCCAAAGGTCAAACCATACTTTAGGGGGCAAATTCATCAAGGGTCAAATATTGAGGGTTAATTAACCCTTGATATTCGACTGGGAATTAAAATATCGAAGTCGAAGGATTTTTACGCAAATAGTTCGATCGAAAGAATAATCATTCGATTGAACGATTAAACCCTTTGAATCGAACGATTCGAAGGATTTTAATCCAACGATCGAAGGATTATCCTTCAACCAAAAAAACTTAGCCAAGCCTATGTGGACCTTCCCCATAGGCTAACATTGGGTTCGGTAGCTTTTAGGTGGTGAACTAGGGGGTCGAAGCTTTTTCTTAAAGAGACAGTACTTCGACTATCAAATAGTCGAATAGTCGAACGATTTTTAGTTTGAATCCTTCGATTTGAAGTCGAAGTCGTAGTCGAAGGTCGAAGTAGCCCATTCCATGGTCGAACTAGCCCAAAAAACACTTCGAAAAGTTTTTTTACTTTGAATGCTTCACTCGAGCTTGGTGAATGGGCCCCTAGGTGTAGTAAGGAAAGATGACAGTAACAGGATAAAATGGGGACATTAGAGCAAGATGTCAACAGTAAAAAATAACAGTGACAGTAATTTAGGATGGTGATAGTAAGGCACAATGACACCTGTATGGCCACAGGTCCTTTGTACAGCAGCTCTACGAGGAGTAAGAGGCACAAAATTGCACCTGCAGGCCAAATTTCAGGGATAATTCCACTCCAAAAAACAAAACCTTTCAAGCGAGATACGTTTTATATCTATGGTGGGCTATATAGTTTTGGAGTGTCCACAACACAATTACAAATATATATATGCAGCACTGCTTGTTTTAAATGTTTTTATCTACGTATGGCATGGTGATAAATAAATATTGCTTTTTAACTTAAGCTAATTCAGCTATTTTGTGATTGGTTACATTGATCTATTGGGGGACTATCGGATTGGAGTAGAAGTCCCATTCTGGATAATTTCACTCCTTTACAGAAAACACCACCAAGTTAAACTTAAAATGATTATTTCGTCATTTTTATGATGTTGTTTTTATTTCTAAATTACACTGCAAATAATTCACTCTACAATATAAAATGTAATTCCTGAACCAATAAGTATTTTTTTTTAGTTGTAATATTGGTGTGTAGGCAGCCATCTCAGTTAATTTTGCCTGGTCATGTGCTTTCAGAAAGAGCCAGCACTTTAGGATGGAACTGCTTTCAGGCAGGCTGTTGTTACTCCTACTCAATGTAAATGAATGTATCGCAGTGGGACCTGGATTTTACTATTAAGTGCTGTTCTTAGATCTCCCAGGCAGCTGTTATCTTGTATTAGGGAGCTGCTATTTGGTTACCTTCCCATTGTTCTGTTGTTAGGCTGCTGGAGGGGAGGGAGGGGGTGATACAACTTTAACTTGTAGTACAGCAGTAGAGAGTGACTTAAGTTTATCAAAGGACAAGACTGGGGGCAGCTGGGAAACTGACAAAATGTCTAGCCCCCATGTCAGATTTTAAAATGAAATATAAAAAAAATAGTTTTGCTGTTTTGAGAAATGGATTTCAGTGCAGAATTTTGCTGGATCAGCACTATTAACTGATGCATTTTGAAAAAAACATTTTTTCCCATGACAGTATCATTTTAATAAACCTGAGATTGGTCAAGGGGTCATGTCCTGCTCTCAGCATGCTTTGCATGTTTAGCTTGTTCCTTTGGGTACAGAGGCATATAGACAAACTGGTCCATTAACTAAAAGCAGTTGAGCACCAAAAAATGTACTTTGTAGCGGCTCCAAATGGCTATGTACCATTATCTCCCAGGCAGATGGGAGATAAAGATTTGCATTGTTTTTATTTGGCCAAAGCATTCAATCTTTCAAGTCCATCCTTCAGGAAGGAAATCGTGTTTGTCCTGCCTCTGGAACAACACATTTAGAATGCATAGGAATAGCTTGAAACTAATGGGCCACCTCCACCGTTAGGCAACAATAGGTAGGACACAGGGTAGAGACTGAAGTTGCTTTGCAAAGTACCTGTGGTTTGGCAACTGACTGGATCCATGTCATCTCTTTCCTGTATATCATATTGTACAGACTTTTTTTTACATTAATGCCTATCTGTTATCGCTTTCTAGCCTTGATCACCCAACCTATCTCAATGTTCTTTAAGTTCCTTTGTGTTCTTATTTTCGATCAGATTATTCCCAGTCTATGACCTGCTGATGGAGGGTGATCATTCCTGTCTCAGCGGGACGCTGAAGCGTTTGGACTGTGTTTAATCACTTCAAAGCCTTGTGTCTTGTTTCCAGCCCTGCAGATTAGTCTCGTGAACATCAGCAATGCAGACGCTCAGTTTATCTGAATCCAACTCTGTGTTTTATCTGCCCGTTCCTGACATGTTATGCAGTACAATTCATCTGTAGTAGGGCAGTCATATTGAAAGGTTCTATTCAGACAGCAATTCGAAATAAATAGATAGATGATAGATAGATAGATAGATAGATAGATAGATAGATAGATAGATAGATAGATAGATAGATAGATAGATAGATAGATAGATAGATAGATAGATAGATAGATACAGTAGATAGATACAGTAGATAAGAGAAAGAAAGAAAGAAAGAAAGAAAGAAAGAAAGAAAGAAAGAAAGAAAGAAAGAAAGAAAGAAAGAAAGAAAGATGATAAAGTTCCAAGAAAACATTGAATGTGTCCATAGATAAAAGGAAAATATTGCATTTCTAAGGAAATTGTTTTTTTTCAGGATAATTAGCCACCCACTTATTTTGCTGTTAAGTCTCTCTTTGTACATTTCATAATATATGATGGGAAAGACAAGCTAGAATAATGAAAACAGACATGTGATTGGTTACTGGACTATTATAAACTTGGATTTGTAGCTATAACACCTATTAATACCACTGGTGGTTGGACACTATACTTGTACTCCTTGGTGCATACAGTTTCAGACTCATAACAGGCTTAGGGTAATATTTACTTTATTGTCTAAATGTCTGTCATGGTGTGCTGCGATATTAACAATAGGGATGCACCGAAATCCATTATTCGGTTCTGAATTCAGCCAGGAATCGAGCATTTTCAGCAGGATTCGGATTCAGCAGAATCCTTGTTCCTGGCCGAACCGAATCCGAATCCTTAAAATCATGTGACTTTTCGTCACAAAACAAGGAAGTTAAAAAAAATGTAGCCACGCACTTCATGCACGGCTCTCTTTTTCCCTCCGACTCACTGATTTGCATATGCAAATTAGGGTTTGGACTCAGTTTGGTATCGGCCGAATCTTTAACAAAGGATTTGGGGATTCGGCCAAATCCAAAAAAGTGGATTCGGTGCATCCCTAATTAACAATAGGGTTTCTGCTTCCATCTTGCCTGTCTCTAACTTGATCTTTGGTCACCATCTTGCCCTACTGTCTCCATTTTGTCCTACTATTTTATCTTGTCCTGCCTCCGTCTTGCCTTCCAACTTCTATCTTGCCTTACTGTTTGCATATTTACCTACTGTCTCTGTCTTGCCTTGCTGGTTTTTTTCCACCTGTCTCCATTAATTTTATCTTGATTTTGCCACATTATATGTATCTTTTCTATAGTCACAATCTTGGCCTGCTGTCTCCATCCTGTCTTATTGACTCAGTCACACCCAACAGTCACCATCTTTCCCTACTGTCTCCATCTTGCCTTGCTGTTCTCATCTTTTGTTACATAGATCTTTTGCTACTGCCATGGTCTTGCCCCATTGTCGCCATTTCGTCCTATGGTCTCTGTCTTGTCCTATTGCCCCATCTTGTCCTACTGTCTCCAACTTACCCTATTATCTCCATCTTTTTTTTTTTTGTCTAAACCTTGTCTGCAACTTTCCGTACTGGCAATATTTACTGCAGTTGTCATCATGCTCTACTGTCTTCATCATGTCCTGTTGACTCCATGGTGCCCTGAAGTCATTATTTTCCCTACTGTATCCAACAAGCTCTACAGTCTCCACCTTGCCCTACTGTCTCCATATTGCTCATACATACATCATACATGTTATCCACCCATATCACTCAATAACAGGTGAATGTATAACGATTTCCCTTTTGCTACCCATTGTGATTTCGGAAGGGATTACTGATTGAACCCCTTGTATTAGTCTTACCCAACCATCTTGTATTTAGGCTTACTGGCCACAACCTCAACTTTACTGTTATTGTTATGTTAGCTCTCTCTCTCTCTCTCTCTCTCTCTCTCTCTCTCTCTCTCTCTCTCTCTCTCTCTATATATATATATATATATATATATATATATATATATATATATATCTAGACAAATACAAAAGTCCTCTGCACTCAACCTATTATCAATATATTTAAGACAGAGACATTTTGTGCATACTGCTACTGAACAATGCCTTACCCTTTAAACAAAACAGGGATTGTTTGTCCATATATTGCAATATATTCAAGCTGGCCAACTACGTCAAAGTCATCCCATATCTGGCCAGTCCTACGCTCAATTGTATCTGATTCATTAAGAATTCTATTGCTTCATTATACATTTTACAAAGGGACAAAGTTTTATCTGCAACTTACTTGCTGCTTTCAAAGTAAAACTCCCATACTTGGCTGCCCTTTTATTAGACACCAGTGGGATCACCTGACTATAGCTGGGGGGGGGTGATATATATATATATATGAAGCATAATCATAATTAACAGGTGCAGTTTAGCAGGAACAGCTATGTTTGCATATGGTCTGTACATAGATACTGTAAGACTGGCTGATAGCTAACTAGCAATGCAAGCAAAAACTAATAAATTCAAGCAAAAACTAGTAAATACAAGCAAAACATCAAGTCCTCAGAATGAAGGAGCCCCTACATCACAAGACCCACTTTATATGCGCAACTTGCTTATTCTATCATGACCAGTTGTTCCTCGTTAAACCACGGCTGACAAACAATACAAACATGCCACAATAATTCAGAGCTTTAATTGCTGACTTTTATTAAATCTCTCTGATGTGCCATTCCTGGTGCCAATGAAACCCTGCCATCAATTAGTTGCTGTTCAATCAGAGCGAACCAGTTGTGCTAATGACGGCACTGGCAACAATTTGTATTTCTGCAGATATTATCGACAGAAAATTTGAGGCTGGTTTATGGCTGCCAGTTGGTTTCAGAAAGAACATTCCTCTGGAATCCCATTACAATCGTGTTCTGTTAGCGCTTGCAGATAAAACATACATATATGAACTCTTTTATCCCAAAAGCCTCGGAAAGTTTAAGCAGAGAGCGCTGTCACGGTGTGTTTAATCTCAAGTATTATTGTCTGTAAATAACCGAGGCACAAAGTTAGTACCAGAGATTCAGGCAGATAAAGATGTTGGGACACCACCTTTGATGGAAAAAGTACAACTTAATATGTAGAATATTTTCAAATAAAAATTATACAAGGAGAGCGTGTACTATGTTTTTTAAGTGATTAAATCATTTTTAAAGGTCTTGCTAGGTTACAGTATCAATTCCACTTTCAAAAAAGTGGAATATCAACCACCAGTGCTGGCAGCTGCAAGGCAAACTGGCGATTGATCACCTTTGACAACAAAATATATTAGGGTTAATTTACTACAGTATGTTCCCCATAGTGCTAGGTCCATAAAGGGTGCAAAAGCGTGCCCCTTATTGCTTTTTTAAAAAAGCACTTGCATCCAGGGTCTGGCTACCTAATGCTGGATTTCAAATCTGCCTCTGGGTGCAAAGCACTGCACTGGGCACAAGGCTATAGCAGGCAGCAAATACAATAATTCAAAGCAGCTTACTCCAACCTTCACTCGCTAACTTGCATGCACCTATGTGCCATACCACATGAACAAAATGTGGCTTAACACAGGCAGCACTGTATTCATTGAGCACATGCAGAGTCCTGCAGAAATGCAGAATAGTGTAGGCCAGTATGTAAAGAGCAAAAGCACACTGGTTTGTGCTCATTTTTGCTGTTCCACCCTGTCCTGCTCTTTGTAAATGACCCCTATTGCATACGCTTTTGTTACTGTTGGTCACATCAATGGACTTGGATTTTGTGCAGAACATTCAGATTCACAAAACACTTTATGCAGTAAAGTCAGAACCAATCAATGCCATGGGGGCAGTGATATAACTGAGCCCATGACTAAGCACCCTGAGGGGTGCGAAACGCGTAGGGTGGATGCAGCTATATTTTGAACTTTTCTACCAATAAATTTATTTTTTAACTAAATATCTCTGGTCTTGTGGATCCGTTCGAGTGCCGGTCAGCTCTGCTTCCTTATCCTCTTCTGTACCGCTCCCCTAAGCTGGGGTTCTGGGGCTGGTGCACCCGGACCACTTTCACTGTTTGGTGAGTTACTGTACAATTAATTCTGGAGCACCTTGTCCTCCCCTAACTATTTGAAGTGATATAACTAACATACCGCAGACCCCCACAGGGGGGGGGGGCAGGGCAAAGAGCAACCTGGATCATGGGGTCTGATTCATGTTCTGACTCACCACCCTCCAAAGATTGTTTTGCGGCAGTGGGGTCTGGTGCGATAAAGGATGTATAATGCTGCATGGGGGTCTGTTTGCACATGGGGGTCTCGTTTCATGGTATTCTGTACAGGTGAACTGGCTTGTGACTCCTTGAGTGTTGGGTCGGTTTGGACCAAAGCTTCTGCATCTACTTTTGATTATTTAAATAGTATTGCATAGCATGCATGAAGCTCCCCATCTTTTAGAGAGGCAACATTTCCCCTAAATTTATGTAGCCTGTGGGGAGAGTGACATTTTTGCTTGGGGAAGCTTCCACCTAGAAGTCTTTGTGCAGATGGTTTGCTCAGAGCAAATGAATGGTACCGCAGAACTGCACTTATTGTCATTAATGACGCCCTACGGGTTTCAGATACAATCTCAGGCCGCTACCATTTGAATACCATATCCAGCGACTCCAACTTTTTATTCAAAAAATCTATATTTTGGGAATCATCTTCCAAATGTTCCATCGATCTTACTTTAAATATGAGATATTTTGTGTGCACTACAAAGAATTTTCATAAGATAAGACTATGAGCTGTTAGAATGATGTAACTTCATGTTTTCTCAGTGTGAGCTGCCCTAGACACAAACATATTTGCATCTCCGTAGCCTGGATTGCGAGATGATTGTTTTGCGTTGGCTGCCAACTCTTCTCCTCTGAGCACCTCCTCAGAAATCTGATATGAATTGTGTGACCCAGAGAACAAGCCCAAATTCCCTGCCAAGACATAAGGTGAACCATCATTTATACTGCAGCCTTGCAACACGGCTTCTTCTCTCCTTGCTGCTCGAGTTTTAAATAGAATTACTGAGAAGTGTCTGCCCTTTTCATTTAAATGTTTGTCATTTTTGGCAGGCGCATACGGAAGTGACCGTTACTCCATATTTCTCTCGCATTTGCCTTTGATTTCTTTAAAAAATATCTAATTTGATGGTTCTATCATAATGTGGTGAAACTCATCCTCTCAGTTGTTGGCACAGGAAAGCGGGACAATTTGGGTGATCTTTTCCCAAAAAGCTTTTTTGTTGGGTTCTGGCTCAGAGGAGAATGTAGGGGCTCGGCTTTTGACAGATTTATGTTTTAGTCCATTGGAGCAAGTGACTAGATAGATCAGAGCCCTGGAGACAGAAACTTTGGAAAGAAGTTATCATTATGGAATAACAGGAGATCCACGTACTCCTACAATATTGTAGGGGCTTCAAAGAAAAAATACTAACACATTAAGAGGACATGCATCCAAACACACCCCTTGCACTTAGAACATTATTACAGTTCAGCCGAGTGCCATTTTGTCTGTCCTGCTTCTTCTATTGAATCATGCGCAAGTGCACCTATTGGCGCTGGGAACCCTGAATCTTGGTAACGCAATAGGCACATCAAACTTGCAGTAAATAAAATATCAAACGTGAACGATGTTTAAACACTGCACACAAAAAACTCAGATTGTAGGTAAAAAAATGTATTTTTTTCCATCCAAAAATGTCACTGCAAGCTCCCTTTATATTACCATATTGCAGAGATTTTTCTTCAGCATTCCAACATAATTGTGCTGGGGGGAAATAGCTTCTATTTATGAGAAGAGATACCCGAGCAAGTTGCTGGGCACATACTATGTAAGAGTCTAGACTAGAATTGGTTAGGATATATAAATGCTGTATCTTCTAGTTGGCCATCAAAGTTGCATCTCACTGGCCTGGACCACAAAGCAGTGGTTCTCAAACCTTCAGGTGAAACTCCTCTTGAATGTTCAACCTCCCTCCTTGAAAGTTCAAACTTTGGCCAGGACTTCCCTTGAAGTTCATGAAATATGTACAACTGTGGAAAAATAGCTGTGTATCAGTAATTCAGTCATTGGGGCAGATTTACTTACGTCCAAATTTTCTTTACACTTTGCAACTACGTCAGATGTTAATTTGTGACAACTATTCATCGTATTCATCAAAATGTGAAATTTCGTCTCGGCGGATGAACTTTTGCCAATGAAAATTTGTCAGCACGAAAGTTTCTGAGCAAATTTTCTCTAGCGTTAACAATATTCCTTGCAAAACTTCGTTAACATGCTTACATTTACGTCAATTTAAATATGGTGGCTACATAAAGGTCATAGGTATATATTTATTAGTCCATACATTCCAACTGTCCCATTTTCTGCCGGACAGTCTGGATTTTGACAGCTCAGCCCACAGTCCCAGATTTTTATTAAAAAGTCCAGAGTTTCTCTTTGATCTGATGCCAGAAAAAGGCACAAAGTTTCTAAAACTTAATTAAATTAGAGGCTTTTTGGCAGAGAGCCCAGAACACTCAACAGCTGCACTTCTATACATTTGTAATAATTTAAGATAAGCAAAGATACAATTCTAACAATTTAAGTTTCTTGGGAGAACCGAGCCTAGCAGCTAAAGGACAATTTCATTATCATTAGCAAAACTGTTATAACAGTACATGTTATACATGACCTTAAAACTCCCAGAAATGTGTTCAAACTTTTCACTGGACGTGGTAATTACGTAGGCGTGGCCATAAAATGGGAGTGGTCGCAAAAAAATTCTGCCTATGACTACGTATCTAGTATACGAAACGCGTCAGGTTTTTGATGCTTTTAAACTGTTATAATAAAGGTAATATTTTGACAATCGAGTGGTCTACGGAAAGTGCTTGCCGTTTCTTTTGGATTTTGACTTCAGCTACGGGTTTGGGGCGATGCACCCAAAAAACTAGTGAAAACAGATAAGTTTGTTATTTTCCTTTTGGAAACCATACTTGTTTGAAGTGTTTGTAAGCCCTAAGCGTGGAGCCTAGGGTTTATACACCCAGGCCGGGGGAGTTTAAGGGTGAGCAATTACCAATACTTATGGAATGGCTACGAGAATGGTGTATTTTAGAAAATGGAGTGGTTGTTGTAGCACACTGAACTATTAAAAATAGTAATATTATTATTAACATCAGATCGAGTGGTGCATAACATATCGTTTTAAGGAAAAAAAATTGCCTCGCTGTGTAGCAGATCTTTTTGTCCCTCTTTCCATTTTTCCAATGTTGGGAGGTATACTACTGATGTTGGCGAAATGCTGGAAGTGGCCACTTATTAAAAATATCCAAGGAAGCAAAATAAAGACAAAAGAGATCCACTATTGTCCTTGACATGAGCCGACCGTAAAAATACTGTGGCGTGACTATGAAATGGTTAAAAAAGTGTAAAAAACATATATTTAACAGTTACAACTTGTATATGTATTATCCCACATTTATAAAAATGACTTTTTTGGAGTACAGGGTATGATGTCACTGACAAAATAATGTTGAGGATGTAGCTTCATCTTATCTATTCGCCAACCAGAACCAGAACGTCTTCAAAGAACATTTGTCTGAAGTTGGACATCTTTAATGTAGACATACCATAGCAGTTGACTGCACTCATAGCAACCTCTATTCTTGCAAAATCAAAATGTGTGGTCATTTCACTCCTAAAATTTTCTCCATTGGAAATACTTCCATAAAATAATTTGTACCAGCTTTACCTCTCCCTGCCGGTGCCAGCTAAAGGCTTGATCTCTGATGAAACAAACCTGCCTGGAATGCTCCACTTTACAGAACCCATTCTTCCCTGCACCCTCAGCCTCATTCATTCAGCTCATCACGGAATTCTACACTAAACCCAGGAAAGTGGGACAATTAAAATTGCCAATACTTCAAATCTGCTCTATTGCAAACCTAACAATGTGCCTGTAGGTGGGCAGACCTAATCCAAGTACCAATAAAGGGGTGGTATGTTGCATACCACCAACACTCGGCTATAACATATTATCCAGGGTACGGCAGCTTTATCCTTACATTGTACCCCACAATTACCTGCAGGAATGGGTATTGGGAGGAACAGTCAATGAATGGCATCTTCTAGTCAGATAACAAACCTGCCACATGCTCCTCCTTGGCTGGCCAAACCACCCCCAACAGATTGGGCAGTACACTCTCAGTAAAGCTATGCAGTGCACTGTGTGTGCCCGTGTAGGCTTTCATATTACCTCAATGGTGCGTGTGCTTAAGACATGCTGTGCAACCAGGAGAAAGGGGTCAATATTTTTAGACAGCAACAATAGTATTATGGGCATGGGGATTGTGTGCTCTTTATCTAGAATATAATAACTGTAAGCCAAACAAAACATTAATATCATTCAAGGACAAGTTGAGAGGAACATCTTACTCCTTTTCCTATGCCAATTGGCTCTGTTCATTGGACAGTCTTGAATGTGCTAATGATTTTATTGGCTACAAGTTGGTCCTAGCCCCATGGTCCTATTAATGATACACTAAATACAAACAAACCCCATAATCTTGTGACCATTAAATGTGGCTTTTAAAGGGGATACACCATTAGTAAAATATTGTTCTTATTCATCTAGTACCGGCATGTATCTAACAATGACTTAAAGGGAGGTGTGCTATTATTCTAAGTTATTATTCCTATGGATTTGGTTTATTTAACATCACTCCCATCTGTTGTGCATACATGTGTTTGGATGAGCGGCCCATTTACTGCAATATATCATACAATATCAAGCTGATGCACAGGACTAAGAGTTGAGCTCCATGTGGACAATGTAACTGCCTGCAGAGAAAGTGAGTGTAACATCTGCCCGGATTATCTCTCTTGGCCCTGTTTGCTGTCATTCATTTCCTCCCTTATCTGGAAAAGACCAATCTGCTGTAATTAGCCTTGTGTAAATTCTAGTGTAAGGTTAACACTTGCAGGGGGCTCCCATCATCCGCTGGGACCTGCTAGGAGCACAGCATTGGTTATGTCCCGAGACAGAGGTTCTTGGCTGTGTGCTGGTGTTCTTAGATAGTAGAGCACACACTGGATTGAGGGCCATTAGAGAATTGGTACTTATACTATGAATAGGCAAGGTCTTCCTTTCTAGGGCACTAATGGAAGCTTCAGGGAGTATTACCCCTTATTAGCCTCTAATTCTATTATATTACCATGTCATTGAGGCAATAATTCCCCTTGGTGGTGTTTTAGGCTGCTAACCACACTTGCTGTACTTCAGTGTATGGATGAAGCCCAGAACTACAGACCCAATCCAACTAAATTTTTGGCCATGCCACTACTTCCAGCTCCAATGGAGGTATAAATATTGTGGCACCCAAACAATCCTAGAGTGAGAGGTCTGCAGCAATGGCAAATCCTTGCTGACCAATAACTTATAATCAAGGTTTATTTTATTCCCATAATATCTTCTGCCTTTCTTATTTTGCACCCACAATCAAGAATATACTCATCCTAACCTATCTACACTAATGCCAAAGCTTGATCCAACTATAGCATGCAAGGAGTTTCAGTGATACCGTGTAACTAGTAGCTGCTTTAAGACACCACAATAATCCTTCTATGGGGCTCATCTTGCACCCAGGGCTCCCATCCATGACAGTGTCACTTGCAGGAAAATGTGCAAATCCCATGAAAAGGTACCCATGAAGTTGGGACCACAAGAGCTGCAATGGGGAAAGTAATGTGATTTAAGTTTTACTCCAGAAACAGTACAGCAGCCTTGTGTACAGAACCAATGTTTTTGCAATTAAATGCCAATTTTGCCTTGTTTATTCAAAATAACTTTACTTCTCAATGCTGTATTCTTGTTTTATTGGGTAACGCAAATGGGTTTTTTTTGGAAAAATAATATCAACAGCCTTCAAGTCTAATATGCCCGGAGCCCAATGTCACAGCTTTCCCTGATTTGTTTGAAACGGCACAGCGGCTTTATATTCTCTCGTACAGACCATCCATTTTTTAGACCCCTGACACATTTACTCTGGTTGCAAGAGTAGGATAAGTGGCTGAAATCCAGATGCGTCTCTGGCCCTTCGAGGTGCTGGGTTACACTGGGGATCTGGAAGTGTCTGCAGTTCACCCAGAGGAAGTTAGAGCTTCTGTACTACATCAGATTGGAGATGTAATGTTCCACAATTCACCTTTTCTGGGACTTACAGAACATGGATGCCATGTTACTTTCCACACCCTGGAAAGAGAGGAAATATTTCAAATACAGTGACGATGCTCAATGTTTGAAATGTAGAGCAGACGCACATATAAATACAGTATTTGTCAGGAATTATCAGCCATTTTCTCAGCAAAGGAAAATGACTCATTAGAAATATTTTCAAAGAGTGTAAAAAGAATTTTCAGCAAATTTTCATATCAATATTGAGATAGAATTCCAGTAATATTATACCAATCTCTATACCAAAAGTTTATAATGGAGCTGGCACATGCTTACTTGGTAAATAATAAAAACAAAAAATAGGCAACTGAATGAATGACATGAATGTCACTAGACCACCAGTAAAGACGCAGACTTGCAAAATATGCCTTAGTACAGTATTCAGTGGTGTATGTAGTCAGGACCAGCAATGTAAAGAAAAGCAAAGAACAGATAGTTTTTGCAGTAGTGATTGCATTAAAAAATACTGTATTAAAGCCAATTAATAGCTATAATTTGGAAGGAAAGTTATTTAGAATGGGAAACAGTACAGAAGAGACGCGTGACACCCACATAAGAAGGACACAACAAATTTGTCTTTCTTCTGTTTACATTCCGTCCATTCATTCTATTCTGTCATCATGTTTTCAGGTTCCTGGCTCACTATGTGCCCTGCTGAATTACAGCTCCGGCACATGGGCCTTTGTCATCGGGAGTGACAGGAATAGAAGGCATGGAACGTGTTGGGAGAGGGCAGCTGCCAGTGACCTTGGGACACCACGTGCCACCTCCATCCAGGGGGACTCAGAGGAGAGTGAAAATGGCTGAGCGCCTGTCAAGCAGCAATATGAGGTATGAAGGTGAAAAATCTCATGCATGTGGGGTGTGCTTGCTAATACAGAGGCTTAATGCCTCACATAGCATCTCCTCTCAGAAATGAGGCCCGGTCATTATTGGTCTCAGGTCCACCAAAAAGAAACAGCCCTCCTGTCAGCTGATCGGGGCAATTGACAGTTGGATGTCTCATTTCAGGCATCCTAACATTCCTCAATGTATGTAATACATAGCCATTCCAGCCAGGGGGGCTGACTTATAAAGTGTGAACAAGCACCAAGGTCTTTTAAGGGATAATGCAACTCGATTGTATTACTCATGTATTATAAGAGTTAATGTACCCCCTACTGTAAATTATAAGGATATTAGAAGTCACTGAGGGGTTCTGTGACCATATAAAGGCACAAGGCTGCAGGCTGAGTTATACAGGGAACTCTGAGTATCACTCATGTATTATAAGGGATAATGTACCCCCTACTGTAAATTATAAGGATATTAGAAGTCACTGAGGGGCTCTGTGACCATATAAAGGCACAAGGCTGCAGGCTGAGTTATACAGGGAACTTTGAGTATTACTCATGTATTCTAAGGTATAATGTACACCCAACTGTAAGGTATATTATAAATAAAATATCAGAATAAAGTGTGTGTGTAGTCCAGTGAAGTACAGCACTCAGCCGGTCTTCTGCAAACAAAATAAGGTTTTATATTTAAAGGGGAACTCTACGAAAACATAACTTAAGCTTTTTGAAAAGTAAACATAATTTCATTGCAATATACATCAATTAAAAAATATGCAGACTTTTCATGATTTTTAATGGTTCCTGACAGTTTCCTGAGCCTAGCCCCCTGCTCTTGTGCTGATCTGACTACTTTGCTGAGCTGGCTGACTACTGTTACTTTGTATCAACAGCCATCTGTCCTCAGCCTGCATCCTCCAAACCCCACAATTCCCTGCACACGTGATTTCAATAAGGAAAGGAACATCACAGTGCAATGCATTCTGGGTTATGTAGTTCCTGCATGCTGTCTGTAAGCTGTGGAGAAGTTGTTACAATTTGGAACATTAGTGTTTAGTCCCTCCTTGCCTGCCAGGATTTCAAATGATGCAAAAATAGAATAACTGTTAAACAGCTGGATTTCAGCATAGAAAATGGCATTTAGTCATATTTATTGAAGAAACAGGTAACTGTAATGGGTATATTAGGGGTCTCTGTGTTATGTGGGCCTCTTTATCCAATTTTGGTTTGGAAGCCGGAGTTCCCTTTAATTTACAAACGCAACCTTTCAGTCACTGCCTGTGACCATTCTCAAGGGAATACTTGAGGAAGGTCACAGGCAGTGACCAAAATGTCTGGTTTGTAAATTAAATTAAAAAAACTTATTTTTATTTACACAAGACCTGTTGAGTGCTGTACTTCACTGGACTATTACATTATTTGTTTTATATATATATATATATATATATGTATATATAGTGTCTATAAAACAGACACTGTCTTAACTGACTTAACACCAAAAGGGTTAAGGCGCTGAGTATTTAAGGGAAGGTGGCAGCTGAATTGTACTTGATAGATCTCTAGTGCCCCTTTATCTGCAGATGCAGAACGTTACAAACAGAGCAATGCGAGGAGGTGCGAGTAGTTGAGTCTCACCCCCGCCTTGGATATCTGGTCTGTGTCTGCAGAATGGCTATTTAAAAACAGAGGACTAAATAAACCTTTTTTTTTAACTGGTTACCTTTATACGTTAGCGATTTATTTCAGCTAAACAGCTTGCCAGCTTTGCTTCTCCTTCCCTCCTGACCATTAATTTTCGGGCAGGATGTGACATCTTCAGAAGGAGCAGCAGGTACAATTCATCAGGGTTGGTAGTTTAAACAAAAGTGATGTGTTTTCATTTTCCAAAATAATTTAGGGCCCTTGCCGGTGTTAGTGGGAGGTCAGCCAAGTGTAGGTATGAAATGCCACCCATTCTGGCGGAATTATGGGCGGCCAACGGATATTTTTTTTTTTTCAAACAACTATTAAAGCTCAGGGACGGGGGAAGTGTGAGCGGAGATCTTAATAATTCAAGGTTAAACAGTGTAAGTGACCCTTGTATCATGTTGATTAACATGTAGCGTAGTTACAAAATAAGTCATCCTCTCCACAGATCACTATTGTTCCAACCACTGTGGGTGATTTAACCTAACAAAATTACAAATTTGCACTGATTTGCCATTTGACAGATAAGCTTAATGGGATTAATACAATAAATCCACAATTAGGGCTTCACTGTATTACATGGTAAAGGGACACCTATCTATTGCTGCCAATTTCTGCTTAGGGAACTGAAAGCAGAGCTCAAATTATAACATGCAAATTGTAGCATGCCACATCTAAAAGTAAGCAGTTGGTTCTCAATTACCCCTAAGTAATGAGCAGAGTTGGGGCATTACTGGACCCTTGGGTATAATAACATAACCCTTTCCTATCTAGTGCTACCAATCCCTATTTATGTAGGGGGAATGAGGGCAGAGCAGGCACTGCAGGCAGTAACCCTTCCAACACTTTCACCTTGTTTACTTCACTATATATTAGGTAGCTATCAGCTAACTACCAATCCCTATTTCTGTAGGGGAAAATAAAGGCAGAGCAGGCAGTAACCCTTCCTACACTCTCCCCTTGCCCTACTGCACTTTACAGCTATATATGAAACCTATATAATATATTGTTTTACAGGCAACAAAGTACCTACATTCTCTGCTGGTAATTTCTGTCCAGCACCAGACTTGCCTAATGATCACAAGGACGTGAGCCCCCTAAAGTGGAGAACAGGATAATAAGGAGAATAAGAAGAAGTGGAACGCGGCTGTAATACAAAAGTTTTATAGCCCATATAGAGAGAAGTAACATTTAGAGAACACGATGCAAGCAGCACTGCCAAGACATTGGACAGGGAACGGTGACTAATGACATTATCAGACAATGGACTCAGAGCCCCATACTTAATGATACATAAACAAGCAGAGAAAAGCAAAATTATGTATCCCCCCCAACGGTACAAAGTGCCAGATGTTAAGAGATGTAAAAAAATATTTACAGAGCCATGAAGAGTGAAATGTTGCAATACATTGTATACTAGTGTTTATACATGAACTGCCATATTGTTTCATACAGTACAATATGAGGGTATAGCTTACTATAAGCATTTGTCTTTTTATATAAAGGTGGTAGCTGCATTATCCTTTCCTCTATATTTAGAAGGTATTGCTGTTCAATAATTCTGCCTATGAAATTATCCAGGATATCTATATTCTGAATAGTTATCATATCTATAGGTTCACTTACTAATAAGGGGGTTTGGGAATGCATTAAATAAGCTAAGTGTGGTTTTGTTTGCGTGGACTAAAGTGTCAGCCATGAAAACTTTACATTTTGGGGTCTCTCCATGTCATATAGTTGGGTAATGCTGTGTATATGGGGCGTCTAACTGTCAAGAAGTAGGTTTAGAAAAGCTATCTCTTTCGAAAGAGAATTTGACTGTTATGAATTCTTTAGAAAGTGTAGTTTCTAAAAATTAGATGTTTGTATGGGTAAATTAGAATGTTTAGTGTATCTTCTGTACAATAAATGCTGGTATTTGCTGTACTTTCAGGTGCTGGTATGTCCACCTTAATAATTATAAGGCACCATTTCAGGGTCTCTACTTACCACATACCTTTGGGCATTAAATTGTAATGTCCCTTGGCATTCATAATTATAGTGTTTGATCTTTAAACCTAATGAAATGTGGGATATCAAATGCTGTAAAGTGCAAGCTTTAAGGTGATTCCAAAATGTTATTGCAGATGGATGTTTGGAATAGAAAGACTTACCTGTTTTGCATTCATCACTTTCCAAAAATATATAAATCACTGAGATCAACTTACCGTTTGTGGTTTTTATCATACAAAATGCAAGCAATGGGTTGATTCTGCAGTAACTAAAGTGATAGCTATTACAATTCTTATGCAATAAATGTTGGGTAGTGATGAGCGAATAAATTCGCCAGACACAAATTCATTGCGAATTTCCACATTTTGGCACAAGAGAATTAACTGCGGCGTCAATTTGCCAGCGAAATTGCGTCCAAAAAAATTTGACATGCATAAAAATTGTTGCGTGTTGAAATTATTCCAACACCCATTGATTTTATTGTTTTTGGACCAAATAGTCACACATATAAAAATTGTCATTTGAGTCAAAATTATTTTGATGCCCATTGACTTCAATGCACAGATTCGCCCATCACTAATTTTGGGGTCTCTACATGCCATAAACTTTAGCAATCATATACATATGGGGCATCAAATTGTTCAGAAGCCCCCTGGTGTTCATGTTAAGAATGTTTTATCTTAGTACCTAATGACATGTAGGAGAAAAGATTCTGTAAATTCTAAACTGAGATGATTTTTAGAAATCTTTAAAAAGCCAGTAGCTAAACATTAATCAGCTTATTTATCAAAAATTTAATTGTGAGCCTTTCGAGGATTTTTTTCTACTTCAAATAAACTCACAATTGAAAAAAACTTGAATGTTTGCTTATTTATTGAAAAATCTGAATATTAAAAACTCAATTACATACAATCATGAAAAAAATATTGAATACCTAGAATCTGAGAGTTTATAAACTCGAATTTGTTAGTTTATAAGCTCACAACCCCAAAAAAACTTAAAAATATTGAATTGAAAGCAATGGCTTGAATTTGGGCTAGGACAACTCTCATTGGCTTCTACATGAACTTAACAGCTTTTAGATGCCAGAGTTTTAAAGTCAAGTTTTTTGAGTTTTGTGTGTTTAAAATATACCAAACGTTTTTGAAAATATCATTTGAATTTGTGATTTTTAGGCAAAAAATTCAAATTGTGGCAACAATTTTAATTAACACATTGATAAATCACCCCCTAAGACATCCAAAATTAAGAACAGACAGTAGAGCCCAATGGTAGAAGAGTATGGACAATGGGGATAAAGAGAGGAATAAAGGTAGCCATTAAGATTTTTAAAAGATCTTTTCGTTATTGGAGGCCCAAGCGTATCTTGAAAGATCGTTTAAATGTACAATTTTTCCATCAGCAAAAAAAACCATTGGACAATTGATACATTTCACTGTGACCATTGAAAATCTTCTAACCTACCCGATGCATTACATGCACGATCATTGATTGCCCACTAACCTCAAGATAATTTGACGGATCTGTTGGATCAAACTAAAATCAGTTGTTAAGGAGAGAAAAATTGTAGTCTATGGTGAGCTGAAAGGTGGCCATACACGTAGAGATACTCTCATTTGGTGATTTCGCCAAACGAGCGAATCTCTCCCCGATATGCCCACATTGAGGTGGGCGATATCGGGCTGATCCAATCGTGGGCCCTTGGGCCCAACGATCGGATCATAGTGTAGGCAAAATGGGCGGTCAAATTGCAGGACCGTATCAACGAACAGATGTGGCTTCAATCCGACGGGATTTTTATCGAACGGGGAAGCCCGTCGGAGGGCCCACACACGGGCCAATAGGCTCCTGACTCAGTTTGTTGTCAGCTTTTATCGGCTCGTGTATGGCCAGCTTAAGAGAGGGGATTTTTATTATAAAAAAAAAAAAAAATACATTTTACATTACTTCATCAAAATATAACATAATATTAGTAAATCCAAAAGCCACAAACCCACCCATACACCCTCCTGCCCGCAGAGTCCATCCCTCTGTCCATAGGCAAAAGTCCGAAGAAAAACCCTCCAACCCACCAATTCAGAAGGCCAAACTCGCAAAGTCTTGTTTTTGTCCATATGGCCTTTAAATCACCCCAAAACACAAAAACAGTAGCCAGTCCTCGTACTAGCTTAAGAGAGGTGAGCAGAGAAAGGGATGAAAGGCTTACAGAAAAGGGGAAGAGAGAACGAGAGCAAAGTAGTGCTTAAGTAGACCAAATGCCATATATCAATGCACCATGTAAAACAAGCGCATTCTCTGTAAAATAACCCGCAGCAATTCATTTCTCCTCGATTTAAAATTTAAACAAGCATCTCAAAATAGTAGTGTGGCGCTGATACAGTCGCACCTTGGAGCGGATTTAGGAGCAGGAAAAACATCGTCATAGTGGAAAAATAAGACAAACAGAATAATTCTTGTCAAGATTCCCATGTATAAATAGCTCAGGAATGGAAATAATGGTTATGCTTGGCATTCAAGCTGGTAAATGCTGCAGTGTTTGCCAGTTTTCGCTGTTATCAGGGGATGTTACTGCAGCCAGTTATATATGCTTATGTCATTAGTGACAGAGGTATAACAGCGCCACCCTGGTGGCAAAAGGTTGGTAAAAGCAGCGTTTTTTAAAAATGAATATTAAACCCTTGTTTAGCCAGTGTGATAAAGTGAGTGAGGGGTCACCTACTGGAGAGCAGGGAGCATTGCAGCTAAGGAGCAGACAAAATGCACACTACTTTCCCATGGAGAGACAAACCAGTTTTAGTATTAGAAGGGATGTTGTTTCCAATCACTTCCTCGTTTTTTGTCGTTGTTGAATTTACATTTTTGTTGTGCGGTTGTCAGGCTTCTAAATGTACCCTTTTGCTTTATTTTATTTCTTTTTTTTATACTAAAACCAGGCAGTATTTTTGACGTGAGAAATGACGATGTACAGTGGAGCCTGAATAAAAGATAAGCAATAAAAAATAATAAAACTGAAGCCTTACAGGCCTGGGTCAGTGACCTCCCAACAGACATTATGTTTAGTTTCAGGCCAGAATAAGATGTCTAATAAATGTAAAAACATACTGTAGAGTTAGAATAGGTCTGTGGTAGTGTAGCGCAGACTGATGCAAAACACACAGTTCCCCCAATTTTGGGTTGGTGCAACACTCTTGTGTCAGGTTGGGGTGGGCCCTAATGGCCCTCGCCAGCTGCAGCTACAGCATGCACCACACTTACTTTATTCCCTAGATGGTCACCTCTTGGCATTTATATACCTGTGCCTGTCTCTCTTCCTCTAGTGATGTCACCAAAGGGATGAATAGTGTGCAGGTATATAAGCAAAGATGTCGCATGGGGGCACTGGACAGGGTTAGGGTCAGGTTTGGGAAAACTAGTTGTTTCAAGGTTAACATTAACTTGCAGTGCAGATAAGATAATGTGTAGCATAGTTTTTTATGAACCATATTAATACTTTACAATAGTCATCATACAAGTTCTGCCCTGTCATTCACTCCTCATATCCAGTCACTTATTAAATAATGTCACTTCCACCTAAGGAACATATCCAAAATACGATCATTTATCACCCAAAATGCTGCCAAAATTCTTATTCACTCTCTCGTCATATCATGTCTAGACTACTGTAACTCTCTATTAATTAGCCTTCCCCGCCAGAGACTGTCACCTCTCCAGTCCTTAATGAACACTGCCACCAGGCTTATATGCCTTAGTAACCGCTCCTCCTCTGCCATGCCATTCTGTCAATCCCTAAACTGGCTTCCCCTACCTTTTAGAATAAAATTCAAATGAATAACCCTGACATTCAAAGCACTTCATAACTCTGCCCCACCCTACATCTCTGAACTCATCTCTATATACTCACCCAAACGCTTACTACGCTCCTCTACTGTCCTGCTACTCAACTCTTCTCTCATTACCTCCTCACATGCTCGCATTCAAGACTTTGCAAGGGCTGCACCCCTCCTCTGGAACGCTCTCCCACGGTCTGTCCAACTTTCTCCCAAACTTTCTGCCTTCAAAAGATCTCTTAAAACACACTTATTTTGAGAAGCCTACCCTCACTCTGCTTAACTACCAAATGCAACACCACATACAGTACCACATCTCTCACCCACTTAATTTGATCTTGCCCACTCCCACACCTTGTGTCTTATTCCCTTCCCTTTAAATTGTAAGCTCTTTTTTCTCAGGGCCTTCCTGACAGTACCTTTTGTACCGCTATTGGTTGTGATGTATGTAACTCTTTATGTTCTATGTATGTAATTCATATGATTTAGTTGTATAAACATATTTACTTTACAGCACTGTGAAATATGTTGGTGCTATATAAATACATGTTAATTATAAAATAATAATAATACACCAAAGTGGTCTGAGAGAAACAGAGCTGCACCAAGTAGTATTATTGCCAAAGGCAATACTATTTGGCGTGGCTCCCTTCTTGCCTGCCCTCTTAACCTCCCAATTTTGTCAGCCCCCTGATACTCCCTTCCTACTGACCCTAGCTGCTCCCTTATTGAGCCCCTGCCCTATTGTGACAAAGGCACTTGCCTGTGCAGCATGTCCCTATTTCTGTTCCTGGAGGGAAACCTTTCCACAAGCACATCTCCCTTCCTAATAAGAGCCCTTTTGTCTTCCATAAAGAACCAAAAAGGATATAAGACGTACAGCACAGTGTTTCTTCCCCCCAGTGTGTCTCTAACCTTCCATGTGGCTTAGCATCAGTGCATAGTTAATAGGAATTAATAGCTGTGGCTATGTTTCACTGGAAGTGGAAAATGGAATAGGCTTTATTTTAAAGTAGAACCAGATTTCTAGCCCGTTAATGTTATCTTGCTGGCAGGGAAGGGGTTAATGGTTCCCAGTCTCACCACAACATACAAGTTCCAGTGGGCTGAGCCTTTGCAATAGAGGTGGGACAGGCCGCTGCAGGGAACATAATTGGTCTAATTCAGAGATTCCCAGACGAAGGGTCAAGGCTTTTGTGGGAAAAAGCTTGAGATTTCTGTACACCCGTCATTTCTGTCAGGGTGATAAAAATAAGAGAGAACTATAGTGTGTGCTGGGGTGGGGGGACAGGGGACACCTTAGTTTTTTTTTTTATTTGTTTTTGTGTGGGTTTGGTTCATTTTATCCTTAAAGGAGACATTTCAATACAGAAGGACTGGAAAGACACACAAAAATTGCGGAGAATGGGTTTTACCAAACATTCACAGATTTTTTTTTATTTTCTGTTTTTTTAAAGACACAGGAAACTTCACGTTGAATATTCTATTTGCCTGAAATGTCGATTTCTCTTTAGTAAAGTTATATTTTCCTGTAATCCGCTGTATACATATTTTATTATAAATTAAGGTGTGTGCCAACATTGCTTAGGGATTATGAGAGCCAGTACCTGGTACATGACTTGAAATTATGTCATTTTTTATTTAAAGTCCAATGTAATCTTTGCATTGCTTTGGACTGGGCTCATATCAATTAACTGGGTCTGTAAGGAATGCAGCTGCAAATGTGGTTGAGCAAGAATAGGCACAAATTAATACTTTTACTCAGCCGCTCCTAAATTAGAACTAATCCCACCCAGAATGCAGTCCTTGTATTAAATACCTGCTACTGCGCTGCCCGTCTCTAATGTCTATTGTAGGTATGGTTGCCACCTAGCCGGTAAAACACCTGTCAAGGCCGGCGCCTGTATTACAATGTAGTTGCCGGTAAATTTGTAATACCCTTAACAAAAGTCCTTGGCCCGCTCAAAACATAACTTTTCTCCGTTCTTCTGGCAATCGTGTGATGTGGCTCCACCCCCTTTTACATCATGGCCCATCCCCTTTTACCCCTTTAATGACATGGCCCTCCCCTTTTGTTCCCGCCCCCCACCACCGGCCGGTATGAAAAGGTGGCAATCCTACTAGAAGGGGTACATATATAAATGAACAATGGCCATTGGAAGGTGGAGAAATCAAAGGGATCTGGCGCTGAGGGACCACTACTCGCCAGCAGCCTGCTGGACGTGTGCTTTGCTGGCCCGCACCTTCCCTACCTGTGGGTTTGAGCCTGGCCTGTTTAATACAAGTTTATTGATACTGGCTTATAGTAACGGTACTTGTGTCCAAAAACATTGCACTTATGATACAATAAAACCTTTGTGTCCGTCATACCTCTTGTGCAGAATTGTGAAAAAGTGACACTAGGGAAAGCTGGAGCATTAGGCGATTTGCGTCCAAATATGACCTTTAGCATATGACACTGCATTCTTAAGGACCCTTTAAGACTTCTTGGAGCCACCATTAAGATAGCAGTTTAATTAAACAGGGGTTTGCAGTGATTCAGAAAGTGGTGTTAGGGTTAAAATATAAATATACACCTGCATAAGCCCTTTAATTGGTTCATGATGAACATATTGTACTTCCTTTGCAGGTAGGAGCCTTGTGTTATTGTAAATCACAATACATGACTCTGGAGAACCATTGCATTCAAACACATGCGTTATTCCTGTTCCTGCGGTCCCATCAGAGTTTAAGTACAGTTGTTAGAGATAATGTCTGTAAAATATCTCCCTCCGCTGCCACCAGGGTGAAAAAGGGCATTTGGGCAAAGTTAAAACATGGGAACTCAGTTATAAATTGTGAGTTAATGTCTTTTCTCCATCCCTCTGACCCATCCCCAGACACCTATCAAACTGATAGTAAAAAAAGGCAGTTTTCACACACAGAAATGTACTTAAATCTGTCGGGAAAGAGCAGCAAATGGAAGGAGAAATCTCTTATCTAGACAAGTGGCGGCTCTGATAGGGGAGGTGTGTGAATGGCGCTTATCTTGTCTAATGTCACAAAAGGATCAGTCAATTAGGCTACTGGCATGGAATTCCAATCCTAGGTCTCCTTCCCCTTTATTTCTCCAAGAGAACTGGTTCAGTGCTGTAATAATATTGTACTGAGTCTTAAGCTGGCCATACACCGGCCGATAAAAGCTGCCAAAGTCAGAAACATATTGGCCCATGTGTGGGGCCCTCCCACAGGCTTCCCTGATCGATATGTGGCCGATAGTCAGCAGGTTTTAAAATCCAGTCGGATCGCAACTGCATCTGGTCGATGATGCGGTCCTGCAATCCGACTGCCCATAGTGCATACATTATGATTCGATCATTGGGCCCTAGGGCTCAGCCCGATATTGACCTCCTCAATATGGTGAAAACCGCCAAACAAGCTGATCTCTACGTGTATGGGCACCTTTAAACTGTCTGATGTAGACCCCCTACCCCTGGGCACCCAAGCACTCCCACATATCAGCATAACTCCATTAGCTCATAACAAGGTTACAGATATATAGAAATAGTAACAGTCACCCTGCTATAGTTCCAGGGGTACCCTGGGTACATATAAGCACTCACCCCAAATCTCACCCTAACAGGCCTTCAGAGTGGGCCCCCTTAGCTCATAACAGGGTTAAGGATATATAGAAACATTTGGGTAACAGTTACCCTGCTATAGTTCCAGGGGTACCCAGGGTACAAATAAACACTCACCCCAAATCTCACCCTAACTGGCCTTCGGGCTGGGCCCCCTTAGCTCATAACAAGGTTACAGATATATAGAAACATTGGGGTAACAGTCACCCTGATATAGTTCCAGGGGTACCCAGGGTACAAATAAACATTCACCCCAAATCTCACCCTAACTGGCCTTCGGGCTGGGCCCCCTTAGCTCATAACAAGGTTACAGATATATAGAAACATTGATATAACAGTTAACCTGATATAGTTCCAGGGGTACCCAGGGCATAAATAGGCACCCCAAATCTATTGGAGGGAGTTGTAGCTGAAGAATTAGATTGATAGACATTAGTAAGTTCTTATTTAAGAGCTTGCAGGAGGACATGATTAAAGAACATAAGAGGACATTATATAGTGAATAAAGTGCCCCTAATTGTAAAATATAAGGATATTACAAGTCAACGAGGTGTTCCATGACCATATAAAAGCACAAGGCCGAAGGGGTACATTATTTATTATAATACACAAGTTTAAGTGAGTCATCTGACAAAAATGACATCACTACTCACCGTTTATAACTGATGACATTACTACTCATCGTTTATAAGGATGTAATTTCCAAGATATTCGTGGCTTTTGTGTATTATATAGTGCATAAAGTACCCCCTATTGTAAAATATAAGGATATTATAAGTTACCGAGGAGTTTCATGACCATATAAATTGTGCATAATTTTTATACAGGTCATGGAACTCCAAGGTAACCAAATTTCAGTGAGTCATGTGACAGAAATGACATCAGAACTCACTGTTTATAACTTAATGACATCAGATACATTAAATGGTAGATGGAAGACCTTAAAGAATGATTTCAGGGATCTAGGCTCTAAGATCAAGGAAAGGTCTTCCAATGTCATCTTTTCTGAAATTTTGCCTGTGCCACGTGCAAGTTTAGGAAAACAGCGGGAGCTTAGGGAGCTTAATGCGTGGCTCAAGTCTTGGTGCAGGAAGGAAGGGTTTGGGTTCATAGAGCACTGGGCTGACTTTTCGTTGGGGTACAACTTATACAGCCGTGACGGTTTGCACCTCAATGGAAGGGGGTCCGCGGTGCTAGGGGAAAGAATGGCTAAGAGGTTGGAGGAGTGTTTAAACTAGGCAAGGGGGGGGTGGGTGAGAGAAAGGATTATGGGGAAGCTAGTGTAGACGGGGCAGTGGGGTTAGTAAGGGGTCATGGGGGAGGAGTGAGGGGAGCATACAGTTTACCAGCTAAGGAGGTCCCTCTGTTACAAGGAAAACAGAATAATACTAACTTAACGTATAATTCTTTACCAAGTAATGCACATTTCAAAAGTAAAAGTAATAACCTCCGCTGTATGCTGGCAAATGCTCGGAGTTTGTCAGGTAAAATGGGAGACCTAGAATTAATTGCATGCTCTAAAAATTATGATATAATTGGTATCACTGAGACCTGGTGGGATGAAACATGTGACTGGATTGTGAATTTAAATGGTTACACCCTTTTTAGGAGGGATAGAGGGATTAAAAAGGGTGGAGGAGTGTGTTTGTATGTAAAGCCTGAATTAAAGCCATGCGCTAAAGAAATAAAAATAGCTGGCACTGGTGAGGGTGTAGAATCATTCTGGGTAGAGATTTCGACTGGGCAAAAGGTATCAAAAAGAATTATCATTGGTGTATGCTATAAACCACCTCGTATAAGTGTCGAGTATGAAGCCGAGCTACTCTTGCAGATACAAGCGGCTTCACAGCTGGGTCAAGTTGTTGCTATGGGTGACTTCAATTATCCAGACATTGACTGGGGTAATGGGGTTGCTAAGACAGAAAAAGCTAGTAGGTTTGTAAATATGCTGAATGACAACTTTTTATTCCAGGTCGTTCAAGAACCTACTAGGAATAACTCTCTTTTGGACCTTGTAATAACTAACAATACTGAACTCATCTCTAACATTTGTGTGGGTGAGCATTTAGGGAATAGTGATCATAACATGGTCTCCTTTGAGATTCTGTTGCAGAAGCAATTCTATAAGGGAGTAACTAAAACACTAAATTTCAGACGTGCAAACTTTGACAGTATAAGGGCATCTCTGCAACATATTAAGTGGGAAATGCTTTTCACAGGGTTAAACACAGAACAAAAATGGGAAGTCTTTAAAATGCTGCTTAATAAATATACTTGTCAGTATATTCCACTTGTAAGCAAGGAACGTCGTTGCAAAGCAAAACCTTTTTGGTTCAATAGAAGCGTTGGTGTTGAGGTGGGTAAGAAAAGACGTGCTTTTAAGGCTTTCAAGTTAGCTGGTACAGCCGAAACATTTATAAGGTACAAGGAGGCCAATAAATCATGCAAAGAAGCTATAAGGCAAGCTAAAATTGCTATAGAAAAGGATATTGCAGCAAGCAGTAAAAAAAATCCAAAATTATTTTTTAAATATGTCAATAGTAAAAAAATGAAGCAGGAAGGGGTGGGACCCTTACTATCAGAGGGGGGTCAGCTGGTTGATGAAAACAAAATAAATTCTGAACTCGTATTTTTCATCTGTGTACACAAATGAAGACCAGTAAGTGAAGGTTTCCTTCTTAACACTCCCAATTCTAGTAATACAACTAATGATGCATGGTTCACACATGAAGAAATTCAAAAGAGACTTGAACATGTTAAGATTAACAAAGGTCCAGGGCCAGATGGTATTCATCCCAGGGTAATTAGCAAGCTTAGCTCTGTGATTGCCAAACCTCTTTACTTAATTTTTCAGGATTCATTGAGATCTGGCATTGTGCCGAGAGACTGGCGAATTGCTAATGTGGTGCCTCTATTCAAAAAAGGATCCCGTTCTCAGCCTCAAAACTATAGGCCAGTTAGTCTGACGTCAGTATTAGGAAAGCTTTTCGAAGGGTTAATAAAGGATAAGATACTGGACTTCATAGCAAATCATAATACTATGCAAATCATAATACTATGAGTTTGTGTCAGCATGGTTTTATGGATCTTGCCAGACTAACTTAATTTCTTTTTACGAGAATGTAAGTAGAGACCTCGATTCTGGGATGGCAGTGGATGTGATTTACTTAGACTTTGCTAAAGCATTTGATACAGTGCCACACAAAAGGTTACTGGTTAAATTAAGGAATGTTGGCCTGGAACATAGTATTTGTACCTGGATAGAGAACTGGCTAAAAGATAGACTACAAAGAGTGGTGGTAAATGGAACATTTTCTAATTGGACCAGTGTTGTTAGTGGAGTACCGCAGGGCTCTGTACTAGGTCCCTTGCTTTTCAACTTGTTTATTAATGACCTGGAGGTGGGCATTGAAAGTACTGTTTCTATTTTTGCAGATGATACTAAATTGTGCAGAACTATAGGTTCCATGCAGGATGCTGCCACTTTGCAAAGTGATCTGTCTAAACTGGAAAACTGGGCAGCAAACTGGAAAATGAGGTTCAATGTTGATAAATGCAAGGTTATGCACTTTGGCAAAAATAATATAAATGCAAGTTATACACTAAATGGCAGTGTGTTGGGAGTTTCCTTAAATGAAAAGGATCTAGGGGTCTTTGTAGATAACACGTTGTCTAATTCTGGGCAGTGTCATTCTGTGGCTACTAAAGCAAATAAAGTTCTGTCTTGCATAAAAAAGGGCATTAACTCAAGGGATGAAAACATAATTATGCCTCTTTATAGGTCCTTGGTGAGGCCTCATCTGGAGTATGCAGTTCAGTTTTGGACTCCAGTCCTTAAGAGGGATATAAATGAGCTGGAGAGAGTGCAGAGACGTGCAACTAAATTGGTTAGAGGGACGGAAGACTTAAGTTATGAGGGTAGACTGTCAAGGTTGGGGTTGTTTTCTCTGGAAAAAAGGCGCTTGCGAGGGGACATGATTACACTTTACAAGTACATTAGAGGACATTATAGACAAATGGCAGGGGACCTTTTTACCCATGAAGTGGATCACCGTACCAGAGGCCACCCCTTTAGACTAGAAGAAAATAACTTTCATTTGAAGCAACGTAGGGGGTTCTTCACAGTCAGGACAGTGAGGTTGTGGAATGCACTGCCAGGTGATGTTGTGATGCTGATTCAGTTAATGCCTTTAAGAATGGCTTGGATGATTTTTTGGACAGACATAATATCCAAGGTTATTGTGATACTAAACTCTATAGTTAGTATAGGTATGGGTATAAAGAATTTTAATTAAAAGTAGGGAGGGGTGTGTGTATGGATGATGGGTTTTCATTTGGAGGGGTTGAACTTGATGGACTTTGTCTTTTTTCAACCCAATTTAACTATGTAACTATATCAGAACTCACTGTTTATAACTGATTACATCAGAACTCACCGTTTATAAGGATATAATTTACAAGATATTCATGGCTTTTGTGTATTATAAACAGATCTTTGTAAATGTACAGTATAAACGTGTCATTACAGCGTCATAAAAGTGTAATTACAGAGACAAGTTTTCCTTTCTGTTCCTCCTGTGAGTCAGGGATGCCTGTGGATCACATGGAAGGGTTGAACTTGATGAATGATTGTCTTTTTTTGAAGCCAATGTAACTGTGTAACTGATATGAGTTTTGAGGGCAGAATCCATTACTCTCATAGAAATGGGCGATATTTGAGCATTCACATTAGGGACATTTCCTGTGGGAATTTCTAGTTTATTTAAGAATTCATATTTAGAAGAACCAAATCGTTCTACAACTGCCTGAATTTGTGTCATTATTTTTGTTTAAGGGAGAGTCCTCCCCCCCCCCTCCAGTAGTACAGTACTGGATATTGGTTAAGCACACCCCTGAAAAACATTCCTTTTTGTAAAGCCGTTCTACCCTAAACCGCAAAGCTTTGCTTAAATGAGCAGATTTTATGGAATTTCATTAAATATAATAAAGCTCATAGCGTGGATCAGGTAGGTATTCAATCAGGGGTGAGTGCAGGTTTGGAAAGAGGAGGAGTCTGGCAGTGAAAAATGAAGAGACTTGGGAGAAGAACTCCATCGAGAGGGGGGCAGATCTGTCAGGGGTCCCAATTGTCAAGAAACAATTTATATTGACAATCTCAGGTCTAGTTGGGTCTGGATGGGCATGGCCAGGCAGGTGTATGGGGATTTGCTGTTCTATAGGGAAACCTTATGGCTGCTATTCCCAGTGATAATTCCTGTCGTCTCAGTGCAGATATCAGACTTACATCAAGCTTTAGGGGACAAGGACTGATTATGTCTTAATTGTCAGTTTACAGGGGCAAATACCACTGTTTCTCAAGATTTTCTTAGAACATCAAAATGAAGTCTTGGAACCAGCGGCACTATGCACAAACTTGCTTAGTATTCTCCTGTTTTCCCTAGATTTAGGTTTCATCATATTTAAATATATTTACACTAAAGAGACTCATTGGGGTACATAATTCCACCTAAAGAAGTTCAAGTTTTGGCAGTTCCAAAGCAAAATAAACTGGGTGTAGGGGGTTTGAGTAGACGAGGGTGTGTCTTGGTTGGGTCTTAGAATTATTTATTTCCAAATGTTGTGAGACACAGATATCATCATCAAGTATTTATATAGGGAGAAAGATTCCATAGAGCTGCCGTGGAGAGAAGCCCAGCATTACATCATTATAGTGCGGATGGGAAGGAGAATTCTCGTGGGACTCTAACACTCTGTTCCAGGGAGACATTCACAACAGGGCTCAAAAAGAAACCTGACTTTTAACTTGAACTCCCCTCCTGGCCCATTCTGTGCCACAGTCATTTTTAGCAACACAGCAAGCTAAAATAAAACATGAGACTCAAAATAGTTCAGAGAGATTGATTCCGTTAGTCAACGGGAATGGCCTGAGCTCTTTATATAAATGAGACAGATGCAACTTTTAGCTCCAACATAAGCCAAATAATTCCCTGGAAAAGTTTGAAATTTTACAGAAATTTTTCTCCAAATTCACCTACTGTAAGTTTACTTATAGTCTGTACAGAGAGATACCATAAAACTATGGTAGCATAGGTGATCCCTGTACGAAGCACAATTCAGCAGGAACAGCATTTACATAAGAAATACATGTATAGGAGTATAACAGTTGCAGCAGCTAAGTGTAAGTATAATTATTAACACGGTCATGATCAGCATTTCCTCTTCTCACCTATAAGGAGAGCATTACAGATATCCGAAAGCAAAAAAAAAAAGCTAAGAATCCTAGCTGGCTCTGAATTCCATCATTAGTGAGAATACAATGCCTTAGGACATAATTAGGTCATAGGAAAATGACATCATCAGGGCTATTGAACTGAAACCACAAGTTACATAAAAGCGACGCTGGGAGATGACCTCACTTGGTTACATAAAGGTGCAGATTTTGGGTTTCCAATGCAACTGATTATATAAGATCGGAAATATTTCTGCCTCTCAGAGTCCAGTGGTGAATTAGTGCCGATGCAGAGAACCATATGCGTGTCCTATAAGTAATGGAATTAGCAAACTGTATCAGACATGACACTTGCCGTTTTTAGGGGCGGGATTATTGCAGTTTTGCATTGCTCTTATTAAAAAGCTAATTTTGACCATTCTGAGCTCAATGATGTGCGATAAATTTTCTCATTTACATTCTTTGCTAGGAGACACTTTTTATCTAAAACTTCTGTGCTGGAAGCAGACAGGACTGGGCATTATCCATAAGGATGCTAAGTGGGGGGAGATAGGAGCAAATCCCCGGGGGGGGGATGCCATTGTACAATCACTGACTGTCACATTAACTAATGACTAATGGGCCTGCAGTTCAGCTGGGGAACACCTATAATCCCACATGGAAGCACAGGCTTTTATCCCTGGCTGATTGTGTTCTGGGACAAAGCAAGTGAATTCTGAAAGCTGATATATATTCATTTTTACATTTTTATTGATGATCTATTATAACTGGCTTCCTTAAACTTAATTAGCACCTACTTCTCCTTCATTTAAAGTGATGCTAACAAGTTTTCTTTCATTGTCAGCATATCTCTAACATCCATTAGAGCAGTGTTTAATGAGAAAACTTTTAAAATTTTCTTTCCCACCAGTCTCAGCTCTCGGGCCATGGCCATGGGTGCACATTTGCTTTTCCACGCCGGGCCTGGGTCTTAGAGGGCTCGTTTATAAATGCACTCACACTTGTGGGTGTCCTAAATTGGATTCAATGGAGATTGCATATAGAAGCAAGTCAATAAGGTACTGCTTAGACCTTTTTTTCTTGAGCTTCTACATGGTTATCGCCAGACCTGTATTTGCAGCAAAGCCACCAAGGTCGGGCCTAGGGAGGCATGGTGCCCAGCGCGCAGGAAATTTGATTTCGGAGCACTAGGGACTAGGCAGTAGTGCTCCAGTATGAACAAAGGATGCGCATGCTCACGATCCTGTGGGAGGGAGGTAGTGATGGAGGACACCAGCCTCCAGGTGCTCTCAGTGGAAATTGTTATCGCCACTCTGCACCAGGCATTAGCTCTAGGGTTTCCATAGTAGGTTGTGCCAATCGGTACACCTTGTGAATTAGATGCAAACACTGTTCGGTGCATCCCATTCTGGAAGTGGTGCAAACCCAACTCAGTGCTCAACTAAACTTGCATCCAATTTGCATCAATGTGAAGCACAATTGAGTCCATTTTAAAACTTCAGGCACAACTGATGTGAAACAAACAGATCCTTTCAATGAAGGTCCAGTGTTGATTGTAGTATAATAACAGGGTTAACTTACCAATAAGTATGGGGAGGCAGTGTACAAACCCCAGACCTTCAGCTTTTGGGAGGCAATAGATGCATTTAGATATTCATTGTAGGACTTCACTCCAATGCTTGATGCAATTAAAAGTATATTTTATTTAGAAAAAAAACATCTCAAATGATTTAGCTTTACGCATTTCGGCACTTAATCATAGGCTGATGAACTCAGCTCCTTGCATGGTGGAATTATGGTAAAAGAATTTCTGCATTAGGGCTAAAAAATATGCAGATCTGCATCCAAATTTGCATTCTCCACTTGCATCCTTTAAATTTGCCGATGGCTAGATTGCAAAAATCCATGTTAATGTAAAAAAGAAATCTGTTGGGTATTTATTTGTGTTTAAATGTTGTATAACAGCTTGAAGATGCTGTACTTATGGAAAGACCCCTTATCCAGAAACAACACCTAGTTCCACTGAATAGATCCTGTACCCATAGATATTTAAATTCCCAGACCCTTAACTGATATTACATAGAAACCTGATATTATGGAATATTATATGCTTATAATGGCCCATTTAAGCCATAATTTTGTTTTTCCTACTTTGAAAACTGAAGTGGGGGCTGGGGATCCAAGGTGGCATGGTAAGCCAGCAAACCCTGATCATCAGTGCAAGGGTCTCTCCTGCTCGGCTGGAGGAAATGAGTGTTTAGAAGAATAATTTGTTTCCCACAGTAACTGGGCAGCTTTCATTATTCCTGTGAGAGAATTACAGGAATCTGCAACTGATCACTGTCATGGCATACACTGCTTCAGATGCAGTCGCGATCATCAGCAGCAAAAGGTCTCGGAGATCGATGCTTGTGTGTGCAGTGATAGCAGAAATGTTGTTATCTGGAGTTGTGGAGCGGGGATCACACTTAGCTGGGATATAGCTTTGTGGGTAGCCAATGATAGCACTGTAGGATAAGACTGGCTACATTGGATTGTATTCAATACAACATTAAAGGAGAAGAAAAGTCATTCTGCACTTGGGGGTGCCAAATGTTAGGCACCCCCAAGTGATTGTATTGACTTACCTGAAACCCCAGGCTGGTGCTCCTATCAGCAGAAAACTGCACCAGCCCGGTGAGCACCATGGAGCAATCCTCTTCCGTCCTCTTTTTGCTTAAAATTTCCCAGGGGCAGATGCATGTGCAGTTGAACGAAATAGCTGACTTTTTAGTTAAAGTTCGGCTTTTCCTTCCACTGCGCATGCGCAGCCGCATGAAGAGAGTAGAAGACTGAAGAGGGTCGATCCATGGTGCTCACTGGTATAACCCTGCAGTTTTCTGCTGATAGGAGCACTGGCCCGGGGTTTCAGGTAAGTCAATACAATCACTTGGGGTGCCTAACATTTGGCACCCCCAAGTGCAGGATGACTTTCCATCGCCTTTAAATAAACCCAATAGGACTGTTTTGTCACCAATTAGCACCATGCAACTTAGTTACCATCATTTAAGAACTACTGTTTTATTATTGCAGAGTAAAAGAAACAAATTTTTTAAACTAATAACTATTTGCTTATAATAGAGTCTACGGGTAAGAGACTGTAGCCCTCACAAAATTTGGAGCTTTCTGGATAATGGGTTTCCGGGTAACAGATCCCATATGTGTAGTAGGAAACAGATATGGTGTGTGTACAGTTGGTAGTAGCCAGTGTACTGCCATTCTGGCAACTACATGTTTTGAAATCCAGAGGGGCAACCTTTGGCAAACCTATGACCAGTACTCCCTATTCTATAGGAATAACACTGCACGCGTTAGAAGAAATTATATAAAATGCTCAAATGACCCAAAATAAAAATTGTATAGACATGTGATAACGGATATTTTGACCAAAATTCACCGTTTTGGCCTCTTTTTAATACATACTTTAATACCAGCTGTTTGCTGTTGAGAGGATGATGTGAACTCATGATGTTTCTGGGATGTGCCACTCAATAGGTAGAATGAATTGAACAGACAGAGTTTTCCTTTACGAAGGACGCACTCCTCAGCTCACATGGAAGGGGATAACAAATCCAGGTGTAACCCATTAACCAATGTGCTTTTGGGCTGAATCCGAGTGCAGATAATCTCACCGTGTTATCAGATAAATAACCGAATATGCTTATTTTTAACGCCTGAAAGTACGATCTTATCTGCGCCATTTGTAATGTCATGCAAAGTATTTTCGACAAAGTCCATATGCCGGTGTAGAAATACCAATCTCCCAGTTATTTGCATTTTCAAATAAAAATATACAGTTGCCTTAAGTGAAATTCTGATTGTAAACAAGAGTGGATGGGATTATTTTGCGGTTCTTTTCCCAAATATTTATGTTTATAAATTGTTTCTTATTTTTTGTCTGCTGGAGATGCAAATGACATTACCAGCAAGAGTTCAATTCAATTAGTGCTGTTTGTATCAATTAGCTGTGTAAATAACCAGGCCGAAATGAAGCCAGCGTTGCCATTGGGAGGCTCTGCAAGCATTTCATTGGAAGCAGAACGAAAAAATAATGGCCAAAAACAAAATCTGTTGTGAAACTTCATCTGATATTTTGACGTGGGACCAAGGAAGGACATGAGTTTAACTGTAATGAACTTTAAGTTCAAGACCCATGTAAAATAAATATCACTATTTGTATAATCAAGGAAATTAAACACACCAGAACATGTACATTTTAATGGGATTACAAAATATTTTAATTATAGCAGCTCCTGTACATCAAAAAATATCTGGAATATTTTTAATGGAACAAATAATTAAAAAAAAAAAACCTCCATTCTGCCAAGTTTCTATAGAACAGTATACAAAAATTGGGAGTCCACATCTGATTTAAGTTTAGTTAAGCCCAAGGGACTCGCCCCAGTTCACAGGCGATGAACATATAGTAGATTCCTTTTATCCAAAGATAGCTGTCCCAAGGCTTTCTTTTCCATAAAAAATATCTTTATTTAAATTAGCATTAAAAATTCAAATACAAACAGACCCCACCAGGCCAGGCCCAGACCCCACCAGGTGGGCCTGGTGGGGTCTGTTTGTATTTGATTTTTAATGCTAATTTAAATAAAGATATTTTTTATGGAAAAGAAAGCCTTGGGACAGCTATCTTTGGATAAAAGGAATTTACTAAGTTTCTATAGAAGTCAGTGTTATATATATTTTCAACATCCAGACCATTTCATAAAAAAATACAGATTTTTTTAAAAAACGTAATGAAATAATTCGCTTTTTGCGACGATCAAGCTTTTTTCCCTAAATATTCTAGTGGTCAATAAAAAATGAGATCACAAATAAAACTTGGTAGAGATTATTGGAGATCATTTTTTCTAAAAAGTTTCAGAAATGTTTGAATTTGAAATGAATTTTTAAAAAATAGAGCTCCTTAAAAATTAGTCATCTTCACCAAAAATATGGTTTTTTTGCAGTGATTCTAGAAAATTGTTCAAATGATTGCAAATTATTGAAAATTCCAATTCAAATGTGACTTTTCTGAAGTTGAATTTTCAAATTGTGTCTGTTAAATATTTTACGAAAACAAAACGTAACAATTTCATCGCTAGATGAGTTGATTTCTGCGTGTATGGCCACCTTAGGGCAAAAATCCCAAGCTCTATCATTGTCAATAGACACTGGAAGTCATATTTGTGAAGGGGGAAGTAATCAATTTTGCAAACGATAATGTTGAGACGATCGTTCGTCCGACGATCGTCCATACACCATCAACTATCCGATAATTTACTGATATTATCTGAATGTTCTGAAATCGTTCATTTGGCCACCTTAAATTCTCTCGAAGGACAAATAACATGAAAAAAAGTGGCTTAAAGAAATGAAAATTTATTGTAGTGTTGCCTTGCACTGGTAATCTTATCTGTTTGCTTCAGAAACTCTACTATAGTTTATATAAACAAGCTGCTTTGTAGCATGGGGGCAGCTATTCAAGCACAGGATACACAGTAGATAACAGATAAGCTCTTTAGTATACAATGGGATTCTTCAGAACGTATCTGTTATCTAGCCTGTGCTTGGATGGCTGCCCCCATGGTTACACAGCAGCTTGTCTATATAAACTATAGTTGTGCAACTAGAGTAAACACACCAGTTTTATCAATGGAGGGCAACAAGCTACTTCAAGCTACTTAGATTCTTTGGTGTTCTTTGTCCTTTGAGAGAACTTATTGCATGTTTATGTCTCTCCCTGCCCCTTGACAAATATGACTTCCAGTGTCTATTGACAATGATAGAGCTTAGGACTTTAACCCTAAGGTGGCCATACACGTAGAAATTAGCTCATCTAGCGATGTTGCCAAACGAGGATATCTCTCCCGATATGCCCACATTGAGGTGGGCGATATCGGGATGATACCTAGGCCCAACGATCGGTCCATAATTCAGAAAATACAGGCGGTCGAATCACAGGACCACATTAACAAACAGATGCGGCCGTGATCTGATGGGTTTTTTAATCCTGCCTGATCGACATATGGCTGTCTTTGGCCAGATATCGATCAGGGAAGCCCCACACGCACAGGCCAATAAGCTGCCAACTTGGTAACATTAAAATAGCACAGTTCCATTAATAGCGATAGCATAGTGCCATTCCCCAGAAACTTGTAGAACATTGCCATCCAATGTTTTTGAATTGACTCCTAAATGTGGTCTACTGGCAGCTCTGTTCTAATGTCCATCAATGTTTTTTTTTTTATGATCAAATTCTTTGGTGAGAGCATAGAAAAAGAGTAGGGTTTCAAGTTGGAAGCCAAGTTATTATGTAGGTACAGACAATTTCCATGCCCAAGAACTCTCTGTTTACTTTGCCTCTGTGAAACATAACCTCCTGTGAGCTCATGACAATCTGTCTATCTGCAAACCACTCTCTTTATAGGTTTTTGGGCAAACTTAATGCCTTGTATTGCATGGGGGGTAAGTGTTTTGTGGGTTCTCACATTGACTAATGCATTCTGTTCTAATGAAGAATCTATTTTGAGTTGCGATGGCCAATTCAAATTCCGGGGACGTTGTAAGCCCCCATGTCTTTGTAAATAAATAGCTTTTTATAGAACAAGAACATATTTTATAAAACCATTGTATTGAATGAAGCCTTTCATAAGTAACAACAGACTTGGCTCCAGTCAAAAGGAGGAAGCACTGTCGCTTTTTTGCAGCCATATTTTAATATAGTCCAGAAGGCCCTGAAACCGTTGAAAGTCTGAAACTGTAAAATCTTTGTATAAAAATGCAATTTTCACCACAGATATCTCTGGGGCGGCTTTAGTTTGTCTTATTTGTTAGTCCTTGTCAGATACCCTGCCACAACATGCGTTCTTTATTAGGCTGAAACCACAGGGCAATTGAGCGTGACAAAATGGCTTATAATAACAGTGAAATAAAGCCACGCAAAATAATTCATCTTGGTCTTTTTTTCAGGTCGTTTGTCCAACATGAATAAAGGTCAAAGTGAGGTCCAAGTATTACAGTCAGGAAATTGATATTAAAGGCATTAAATTAGAATGCTGGTTTGTCATGTCTGGATGTAACAGTACTAATCTGTTTGGGCTTTTTGTTGCCTAGCCCAGGAAAGCAAATATGGCTGCCTAACCACTGCCTGGAAGAGGAAATGTTAGTGGTTAATGATGTCATGTAGTTTTGGGTGTTTTGGGTGGGTGTTCTGTCCCACCATCTATCTTTAAACACAGTATGTGCACAAGGAAATTGGGTGATTGGAGCAGGTTGCTCTACAAGAAGTCTCACCAACTACATCCATTATATAATGGACTTTTTTTCTTAAGTTCATGTCAATATCATTGTCCCACTGAGAGCTGTTGTCTGCAAAGGCCTCCCTCCTCTTGGATTGTACCACCCACTCCCCTCGATATGGCTCTGCTCCTACATACAGTCTAAGGTACAGCTTGCATGCCTCTTTAAAGACAAAAAATTTTGTGCGATCCCCACTGAACTTTTTGGGGAACACAATTTTGGGTTCATGGGGTCTAATTGAACCCACAGGAGGAGGAAGAGGAGCAGGAACAGGTTGCTGCTGTGAAGCTTGCATAGTCTCCAGCTGTCGGGTTAGGTTGTGGAAACCCTGCAGGAGATAATTTTACTTCTGTTCATGGTCCTCCAATCGCTGTAACAGAGGGGTAAGAAGCGCTTCGGTGGAAGTTGGAGGAGCAGCAGCAGCAGCTTCATCGTGACTTTCGTCCTCCATGGCCCGTGATAATGTCACGGCCGGCACCCAATACCAGAACAAGTGCCAACAAGTGCCAAGTGGTCTCGGCTCGGCTTCACCAGTAGTGTGGCTTTTGGCTTCGGGAGGAGCCCTCAGCTTACTTGGGTGCCACCTGGACTTAACAAGGGGTACAAGGCGAGATGTTCTGGCTGGCAAAGGGGCACGGCTGTTAGCAGAGTCTTTTGGGCCGAAGGTCACGGCACAAAGGATTAGGCAGAAGGATGGTCAGACAGGCTGGGTCGAGGCAGGCGGATATCAGAATCGTCAAGCAGGCAAGGGTCAAAACCGGGTTCAAGGGGTTAAGCTGGAAGAGTTGTCGTAGGCAGGCAAGGGTCAGGATACAGAATGCAGAATAGTCAAGGAACAAGCAGGAGTCAAAACCGGATAATCAGGACAAACAGATTCAGGATCAGATGCACAAGGCTCAGGAAACCATTAGAAACCAAGTTCTATCACGGGCACCTGTCTGCAATCAGAATGGGCCTTTTATAGGGAAAAGAATTTGCGCCAAAAAACATGCAATTTTGCGCCAAAGCACACTGGAGCAAACACACCAGCGTGCCTGCGCCTATAAACAACACGCAGGCGCAGCACGCACGCCCTAAGGAAGGCAAGATGGCGCAGGAAGAGGACCACGCAGCGGGCATTCCCGCCGCCCAACTAGACCACCAGGGCTGGTAGGTTTTGTTATAGTAAGGCAAAGCAGCAGTACATACCATACCTCAGGATGTATTAGGACGTAACGGCCATTGAGAACTAGTGTAAACCCTGAGAAAGTTGCCCCTTCTGGATTCTTCCTGTTAATAGGAAAACAAAAGTGTAAAGGTGGCCATAGACGTAGAGATGACGCCAAACGAGCGGATATCTCCCCTATATGCCCACATTGAATTGGGAGATATCGGGATGATCCGATCGTGGGTCCTAAGGCCCAACGATCGGATCATGATGGATCCAATATGGGTGGTCGCGGGACCGCAGAGACACACAGATCCGACCAGATTTTTTAACCTGTGTGATCGAGAACTGGCCAGAACTTTCGGACAGATATCAATCAGGGAACCAGTTGGATGGCCCCAATAAGCTGCCGACTGTTGGTAGCTTTTATCGGCCAGTGTATGGAGGCCTTAAGACTCCAGAAATGTAGTGAGGATTGGCGGTACATTCAGACTATGGATATGCCCCACCCTCGCTGCACCTCGCTATATAAACAAAGTGTACTAAAAGTTAATCTTTGCAGGAAAATGTTTACTCTGCCGCCAGACATTCAGCAAACGTTTCTAACAGAGCATGTCGTATTTGTTTTTATTCTCTCATTTCTCCTGTTTTGCTGTGGGATTTTTGACAGTTCGGCTTATTTATGTAGCAGTAAATATTATTGTGTATTATATGTGCGGGCTTGCAGGGAATGCGGCTCGGAAAATGAGTCCGAAAAAAAAAAAGGTTTTTCTGTGAGTGTTAAGAAAATCTATCAACAATGACTGGAAACTCACAATGTGCCACAAGTGGAAATGAATTTATTCCACATCTGCTCTGAATAAGCCCTAAAGAAATGTCAGCGGCCCACTGCATCACGAACATAGACTGGATGTTTGCAGGTGGGCAAGATGCATTGCTGCCAATTTAATGGTTAATATGAGACAGGCCCATTTGAATACCTACTGCCTGAGTTATAGTAATACCTTTGCCGCCCCTAGTTTGATGGTCCCACTGCACTATGCTTAATACAGGGGAATAAACAATCGTAGGTTATGTGTTACCTGCATGAAACCACCCAGCAGCCACCTTGGGTGCAGCTACTCTATGTTATTTTAAAGAAATAATACAGCTTGAGGGAAAACACTATTTTAATTAAAAAAAAATCCTTCTGCCTTATCCTCTTCTTTCAGGCAAATATTCTGTTTCTAACATCACTGCTTTTCTCAAGCGCCGGCTACAGAAGGGCTTGTGCTGGGCGCGGTACCAGTGATCCCAGATTAGGGGATGTCTGAAGTAGAACCATTTTATTTGTTTTTCCTTACTTCAAAGATGATGGAACTCTGCAGCTTCAAATACCAGCCCTTTCCTTTAGTCTCAGAATAGTGCACTTCTTTTATCTGCAACGTAACCTTGTTGAGGATTTCGGCAACTTGGTGGACACATTGGTAGCCTCAGAAATAATATTAATATATAATAATCAAGAATTTAATCAAAGGTCAGACCTTCTTGCCCTGCTGTCTCCATTCTGTTGCTCCCATCTTGCCTTAATCTCACTATATGGCCCTACAGTCTTCATCTTCACCTACTGACATCATCTTGCCTTGATAATACCACCTTCTTCTAGCCCTATTTTGGCCTTTTGCTCTACTGTCTCTCACACTCTACTATTGCCACCTTGCCCTACACTCTCTATATGGTCTTATTGCCTCCACCTTGCCCTACTTTCTCCATTTGTAGTGTACCCATTTTACTCCTTAGGGCAAGGCCTGACGTGGCGTTTTTACCTTGCATTTTTATAAAAGCTAAGTTGGGTGTAAATACGCATAAACTGCACTACCACTAAAACTAATGGAAAAAGCACTATGGCAATTCTCACAGGGCACTTGCAAGCCGGCATCCGCCACGGGACGCCAATATTGGCGTTTTTTTAACAGAAACGCCAATACGTCAAGAAACTACCAAATCAGTAGACTCTATGGGATCTATAAGTTTGAAACCACACTTTATGTAATTATAATAATGTATATATATATATATATATATATATATATATATAAATATTTATATATAATAATGTATTTTAAAAATGTCGTCCAAATTCTCGCCAGACAAATGACGCATACAAGTGTTTAGAGCCGGTGGCAATTACATTGCGTATTGACGATCATTCCTGCTCGATTTTGCATGTAAATAGTTTTTCAATTTCTAAATAGCTTTTCTATTTGCTATTTCCAGCCAGCGGAATTATGGGCAATGAGAACAATGAGAAGTGCATGCGTATGCGTATTTACGTCCGACGGAGCGTTTTTAAAAACGCAATGTAAAAATGCCCGTTAGTAATCATCTTGCCTTATCTGTCTCTATATTTCTCTGTTGTCCTCATCTCTCTCAGTTTCACCATCTTGCTCTACTGTCACCATCTTACACTGTTGCCACCACCTTGTACTTCTGTTTCCATCTAGCCCTACTTTTGGCATCTTGCTCTACTGTCTCCTTCTTTGCTCTGTTGTTTCCATCTTACTTTAGCCACATGACACTATTATGTCCATCCACAGTCCAGTCTTTCTCTGTTGTTGCCTATGTAACTTTCATAACTTACCCCACTCTTGCTACCTACCTACCAATTGCTGCTCTGTGAGACCTAGAGACGTTACTCCCAAAGGCAGCGCTGTTCCCTTTAATTAGTTAAACATCACACAGGTTTGCAAGTGGGTCACACAAGGCTAAATCTCTCATCCTCCTTGGACCAAGCAGTGTTGCTATAGATTGTTTCATGTTTTGCTTTTGCTGTATCCCCCTGGCAGCATCTCTATACAGATATTTAAAGAGGCTCCAAGGAGTCTGATCAGCGTAAGCTATACATATAACCAATGGTATTACGGAGTGAGCATGCTGCCTTTCCTGAATAACCAGGTGTCCAAGGGAAAAATCTTCACTGTTTTTTTTCTGGATTTAAAAGGAAAAATAATAATAGAATGTTATGAGATCATATATTTTACATAGCACATTCCTGCACTCCAGCATGGGTAAAACTTGGGCTTATAATGTGTTTTATGAATGCAGGGTGGCAGCCATTATTCTTATGATATTATTCATTTTTTGTTTGCCAAATTGTTCAATGAGAAATTAAACTCATTTAATCAGTATTCCAAATTTTTAATATATTACGTTAATACTAGTGATGGGCAAATCGGTGGCGTTTCGCTTTACAAAACAATTTGCAAAATGCATTGCAGTCGATGGGTGTCAAAATAATTTTGACGCGAGCGTCAGTTTTTATACACGCAGCTATTTTGTCCAAAGGCATTAAAGTCAATGGGCATCTGAATAATTTTGACTTGCTACAATTTTAGAAAAAAAAAAATAATTTTTTAGCCAGCAAATTATGCCCACAGTTTCACGATTTTATTCACGGGCGGCGAAAAGTGGTAATTCGCCGCCACTCCATACCTGCCAAATTCATTCGCCCCGTCACTAGTTATTACAATAAAATTAACAGAATTCATTATTTTATGAAGCAACTGCTGTCACACTGCTGCATCTTCCAAGACAGTTGTACAGCCGTTGTTGGACTGAGCAAATATACTGAATTTGTATTAGTTATTGTAATTAATTGGGTTTTATCTAATGAGGAGATATAGTGGCTTCCCAGCATTAGGCAAAATCTTGCTGTGGCCAACCCTTGTTACAGTTATTAATACAACAATGAATTGCAATTCTTATTCTCATTTATCAATTATCATAGGTGGGTACGGCACAAAGTGCCCAGTTTGGTTGGGAATGCCACCACGTCGCACCTCTATGGCTCTTCCCATTAGTGGCCTTAATTGTCTTGGAATATTTCTTATTTAGTCTGTGTCTGTAGGGAACAAATTCTGTAAATGCCATTTGTCTCTCATTATGCACATTTCTGATCCTGGGAAGGTACCTTGGAATTGATCTTAAGTGGGTAAGAAATTACACATCCACACAAAATACTGAAATCTGAATATATTGTCACTGTCCTGCCAAATTGTGCTTTGTACAGAGGAATACCTGTGCTACCACAGTTTTATAGCATCCCTCTGTACAGGCTATGAGCAAATGTAGGGGCTGCTCTTGCTGAATTAGAATGTATCCTATGGTGCAAGACAGGCTAATTATCAGTGGGAAGATGTGGAGAGGCTGGTGTGTTGGGAGTCGTATCATTCAGACTTTTTATTTCAGTACCTGAAACAGCTGCAGGCCCATTCCTGCCAAAGGACCTTTCCTGACTGACAGGCTGATGCACGTCTGAAAAACAGAATCTGATGCGCCGAGCCAAGAACACACTCGCTGCTACATGGACGTGAAGCCTTCGAGCGTGATTAATAAGAAAAGTGAGGAGTGGAATTTTAACGACATTATCTAAACTTGTAAGTGAAGGAAATCCGAATTGGGACGTCCAAGTGTAGCTCCGGGGGCAACATTTTGGGGGAAATATTTGAACAATGCGTGAATTTATTTAGTTTGCGCGGAACACAAAAGGCTGATACATTAATCATGAAAAGAAGAAGGAATGTTCCCATACTTTTATTTCCCAATCGTTAACCTCCTAAGCATATCCGTGGTTCACTATGATTACACAGTACTAGTTATTGTGTGCAGAAGTATGCAAGTCCTTGCCAACAGAGCTTGCAGTCTGACATAGATACATGAAGCACAGGGAATCAAACGCAGGATTCCATGGGGCTCATTTATCAACTATTATCAACTATGAATATGGCCACTATGCCTAAATGATGACAAATGACATTCCCAATTGAAACATTGGGGATTTTAGGCCATGCCTCCAATCTTTCCTAGCAATGCCCCAAACTATCCTATCCTAAATCTGAATTAGTGATGTGTGGGCCAAGCAATGCCCCAAACCATCCTATCCTAAATCTGAATTAGTGATGTGTGGGCCAAGCAATGCCCCAAACCATCCTATCCTAAATCTGAATTAGTGATGTGTGGGCCAAGCAATGCCCCAAACCATCCTATCCTAAATCTGAATTAGTGCTGGTCAGGTGGATTTGAGCTGGCCAGTTAGCCAGTGTTCCCCCTTCATCGTCATTGCTGTTTAGCTCAGTTCCATCAGATTCCTGCTAACCACTTTCTTTTATAAACTTGTGCCTATTGACATCAGACATGGGCAAGTTGGTTGCAGGTTTATAAGGCATGTTGGCATAGTGGGATGAGCTGGGTTTTGGGTTGGGCACAGGCAGCTATGGGTATTCACAAGTTAATAAATGATCAACTTCGGCATCACTAATTCCAATCCATCACAACCCCCACCCAAATTGCATAAGACACACCTTTTTTTGGTCTGCATACAGGCATTCATTACAAGATCAGTTAATTTGGTGACTTCAGCAAACTATTGGATCTCGCATGGTTAATCCAATTGGGAAGACACAATGGTCTGGCCTCTGAGCATCTTTGTTCAACAGGATTTTATGACCACCCTATAGAATAGGGATGTGGCCAGCGTTGGGCAGTTAATAAGCTTTCGCATTTAATAATTTCACATTGCTTGCACCTATTTCACAGGTCAATGGGGAGAATTACAGCTGGAGAAACTCCCCCCCCCTCCCCTTATTCACTAATATTGGTCCCGACTGTGTTTATATGTAAAGCCATCTAGCAAAGGCCTCTGGGAGAATCAATTAGCATGATTTTTCCTTAGAAAAACAATGGTCGATCCCAGAGAGTAAAAGATTCCCACTCTCCCATTCTCCCACGCAGTCACACAGTAGCCATATGAGAAGTTGTGCGTTTCAGATGAAATGGCCTGGATAATTAGTCCAGAAAGAGTGAATTCACTGGTTGTATGTCAATAAACATGCCTTGCCCTGGGTCCCACAGACCAAGTAGTTACTGTACAAATTTGTTTTGTGGGTGAATTAAAATAAGCTGCACCCAGGCTGTGGCTTTTAAACCAAACAAGATTATAAATGGGATTTTAACACCAGTAAGTCGGTTTTCTGGTATTTAGCATCAAAGAATCATTAAGCCTTGAAGTTGCATCTGCGCTGTAATCACTACTTCCAGTATTATGCATTCTCGCAGTTCAACATGGGTCATGAGGCTGGTCCTACTGCCCTTTTTCAAGTCAGGCATTTGGAATCAGGATGGAATTTCCTTTCAATTATTCTCACTTTTCATTGTACTTCTTTTCTGTGATCCTTCCATCAAATAGCATTCAAATAACACATAGCAGACTTCAACACAGACATGACCCATCTGTTTGAAATGTTTCTGAACATGTAAGTAAACCTGTACTGTTCCTCTTACTAGAGATCACAGATGAGTCTATGGGTCTAGCACTCTTAAACTGGCATTGTTCACTACTTGGGCATCTAGCAGAGTGATGTGTCTGTATTAAAGAGCCAGGCTTCTCTTGCTGGCCAAGCTATGTAGAGGTTCATGGATAGTCTCTCTCCTTGTTTTCTGTGTGGGTGGTGGTAACCTGGCTCTGTTCTATTGAGGGTCTCTCCTTGCAATTAGTCCTTTCATGTAGCCCCCACTGCTATGACTCAGACACGGAGGCTAGTGAGGTTTTCCTAACTTGATAACTAGCTTTTATTAATTGGATGGATATCTCTGCCTTCTGTTGCTTTAATATTTAGTGTCCCTGATGTAGAACAATTCAGTGGCCAATGGAGCTAATGCAGCCAATTATGCATGCCCACAAGTGTTGATCCTTGCGATGTAATTCCATGTATTAGACCTCTTTACTTTATACACTTGTCCATGAGTATTTTAAGGGGGGAAAAGTATTCAAGGCACTCATGGTGGCTTCCATTTTTAATGACTGCCCTCCTGTCTTTTCCCAAATATTCAGCAATTCCATCTCCTTATCTACAACTAAATTTCTCTTACTTCTTCTCACCTGTGAGGGGTTTGCAAAAAATGGCACTTTCAGTACACAGTGCCACCTTCGGCACTCCTTAAAGCTGGCCACCAGGGATTAGTTCCACCAACATTTTTAACATTTCCATAAATTATTTCATGGTGGAGCTACCCCTAATGTTGACCCCCTACCCTGACTGATACCACCTATATATGAGTCATCAAAGGGAGACGTCATAAAGTAGTAGCAGGTTGCAGGTTAGGGTCAGTTCTGCCACGCTTTCTTGTATTTCAAAAATATTTTACTTATATTCACAATACTCAATTTATATGCCCCTCCCAGTCATGGCCCTTCTTTCTTCAGTGAGAATCTCCAAAATTCTTACTATGATTCATCATTTTGGTATGCACTGAACCTGATATGGGGTTGGCAACTGACTTCCACTGGGGAAGAGCCACTTGTGTGGCTAAATGGTGGAAATATACGCACTCAGTATGATTTTACACGGCAATCATATCTTGTGTGTATGGTCAACTTAAATTAGGGGGCTTAAATCTGCTCAGAGGCCCTCAGACACTCATCTTTAATATCCATCTGTCCACTTCAGCAGCCAGACCAAGTTGTAATATACACAGACTTCCTGGAAGATCCTTCAGGAAATTATATCCTTAAAAAACCACAGATGATTCCCATCCATGTTCCCTACAGATGACCTGTGTTAAGAGCCTTCTGTCATTCTGCAGACCAGGGGACCCAAGACCCAGACCCAATAACATAAACGAACCAGCGGATGTCTGGTCAGTGTGTATGGAGACAGATTTACTGTAATACCCCAGTAAATCCCAAACATATAAGCAATGACTGGTTTATTAGGCTTTAAACTGTAACCTTTTAAACTATGAGAGGTGCAGAAGTGTGGTTGGGGATCTGTGGTTTTATTGATGATACACTTTATTAGTGACAAAAAAATTATTATAGTTCATAGATAAATTTCTGTGGGAGTCAGTTAAATATCACCTAAATCATCTAGGGGATCTACAATATGAGGGTATAACTTATTGTGTGCCCAGAACATTCCTTCTCTGTATAATTGCATTTATACATGTGGAAAGGAGGAGCCATATTGTTTCAGTATGAGGGTATAGCTTATATTATGGCCAGAACATTCCTTCTCTTTGTATTCATACATATCGGAAGAGCTGCCTTATTGTGCTCAGAGCATTCCTTCGTTGTATATTTGTATTAATACACATGGGAGGGAGCAGCAATATTTTTTCCATTTGACAGTAGAGTATGAGAGTATAGTTTATTGTGTGCCCAGAACATTCATTCTTTGTATATCTGTATTTATGCATCTGAGCAGGAGTTAACGTATTGTTTCCCTTAGACAATATAAGGGTATAGCTTATTGTGTGCCCAGAACATTCCTTCTCTGTATATTTGTTTTTATACATAAAAGTGAGAGCTGCCATATTGTTTGCCAAATTAGCCAATACTTACATTTAGAATCTTCTCTAAACCAGTTTACCATATATTTAACATTATGTGCCCATAAATACCCAGACCTGTGAGCCCCAGTCTTTAAATTGCCATTAGCCCTTAATAATAAGTCTATATTACCTTTATACCACTTGGCACTGCCTCCGTCGAATTGTTGTGAGAGTGGTCCCTGGATGTCGGGTTCTCTGGTGGGCCCTAGGAGGCTCTTTCCGATACTGAGTAGGGCAGATACTGAAGGGCAGTGCCTTTGGCAAACAGACTAGCTAAGCTCTCGGCTCTGTTCAGTATAAACAGCCTGCTTGAATTTCGGAGAGGTCAGGAGGAGAGGACTGGGGGTGGGGGTTGTCGAGCTTACTCTTGGCTTTTCAGGAAACATGACCATGGCTATAATAATAAAAATAGTTCTGCCACAAAAGCTCGGTTTGCTTATCTAAATATTTGTATGCTGCAAATGAAGCGATAACCACAGTTTATACTACAGGGGGAATGAAGTGTGGCAGAGTGTTTTACAGGAATACAGAGGAGACAGAGTAGACATGAAACAGGGGACCGTGGAGCCACTACATTATGTCTCCTCATTGTTATGTTGCCAGAAGAACTGCGGGTTCCCCCATTTCTGCACCCCAGAGATACTCATCATTCAATCATTTCATTCATTCCTTCCCTAGGCTTCCAATCATATTTCATAGTTGTCCAATTAGGCATTATGTACACTATTTAAAGCTGCATGATATCTTCACCTTTTCCCTCCGTTCTGTACTGGTTGGTATTGGTATATTTTATGTGCTTTTTTTATCCACATATCTTGTACCCTATTCGTTCATAAATAATAATATGTATTTTAATAAAAAACACATTCTTGTTTCAGAATGTTTTTTTGCATGCTTATTACATATGGCTGCTCCCTGACAGCTGGAGGTACCTGAACAATTTCAATGGCAGGCAGCCGGTATAAGTCATCTCTCACTCACAACAGCCTGCCTTCAGCAGAACAACTAACATCCCTTTGAGTCCTGAGTGCCAACATTAGTCCGTTATCTATCCCTCCTTTAGGGTTAATACCGTTCATAAGATTAAATTCAATGTTCTCCAGAAGGCAGGGTGCAGTGAGTCAGTGCCGACTTAAACAGCATTCTTGGCTTTGGAATTGTTTTGGTGCCTCCAGGAGAAAGAAATGGATGCAGTTTCTTCAGCACAGCTAAGATGTGGCTTCTTGGTTCTTTGTGGGCTGATGTGACTCCTGTTAAGGAAAGGTGATATTGTTACCTATAATTCAGATGTAGCAGAGTTGGTTTTGGAAAGGAAAGTCAAGCATGAGTTTAAAGAGAGGCCAGAGTGACTAATTTGCCTCGCCTACAGACAGGTGGAGAAATGAACAGCTGTGGTATGTTCTGATCAAGTTAACTTCATATGTCTCTGTAGGATTTCCAGGGCTGAAGACACTACACCCAATCAGGCCTGTCACATCTTGAGCATTTTGGCCCCCATGGACAGGCTGTACACAGTGGCATAACTACAGGGAAAGCACAGCCTATAGGTTGCAGTGGGAATTAGTTGTTGCTGAGTATTTGATGTTTTAATAAAGATCAAATCAATATGATATACAGTTTAAAAGAAGGCAGATCATTGTTTCTATTGTTACAGATCTACATCAGGGTAGAGGACAGGGCTCTATAATCCCAGGGGGGACTTGGGAGGAAGGATATTTAAAAAAAAGAAAAAAAGCTCAAAGAGCATGCAGTTTGGCAAAGACATGGCCATATGCTTCTTCAATCGTTTGGAAACAGATACGCACACACGCAAATTGATGCAGTCGGGGGATTGACCCCTTTTATAATGCCACCAGAAAATCAACGTTTCAAACCCTCCCTTCATCTGGATACAATTCTAAGTGTACAGGCCTATTTAAACTCAACAGACCCTGCCTGCGGTGGAATAATTACTAGGGCCAGATTCACATAGCGGTGCCCTTAGGCCCGCTGCTGTTCGTCACCCCTGTCCCCTCCCATTTCCTTGCACAGATGCACAAATTTTCATCTTTAGGCCGGGAGCACTGGGAAATTTAAAAAACTATTGTATCTCATGATCAGCCCCAGAGCTTCCAAACCAATGTGGGTGTGGTTGGGATTCATGTCATCCCCTAAAATCCTGCCACCCTAGGCCTGGGCCTTGGTGGCCTTTTCACAAATCCGGGCCTGATAATTACATTGCATTTAAGTTGTGGCCATGCTTTTTGACTTATCACATAATCAGCTATTTTGTCTCTCTCTCTGCTCTTGAGCCCATACCACACTTTATACAGAAGACTTGATAAGATAATGTGGAAGGGAAACATGTTTATAGAGCCTGGTTTGAGCCAAGTTTGGAAGACCAGGTGGCTGAAACCAGGGTAAAAGTTCTAGTCCAACAAAAACTAAAGACAAGACAAGCAGCAACAAAGTGTTTTGACAGGGCAATTATCTAGTGGAAATCACCATGGTAGGGACTAGGCTATTAAGGGTAGAGGTTGTGTTAAGTCTTTTGAGATGGACCAGATGAGCACCAAGAGGACATCTATCAGTACCTCTGGGGAGAACCATTGTTATAATTATCCTTGTGGTTGCTAATAAGTATATAGGAGTCCATCACTGGACAAAATCATCCAAATTGCCCAACCGTATTTAGCCACCAATCCTACTGAAGCTTCAGTACAAACCATAGACTGTAAGCTCTACTGGTCTACATATCATTTATGGGAACCTCTCTTTATTTGTCAATGATCCAACCTCTATAGACATTGTAATAGGGCAGGGGACTTTGTCACAGCTCGTATGTGTAGCACGCAGATGTCACATCCGAAACCAATTTGTTTAATCAGATCCTTCTGGGTTTTTGTCAGTTCTAAACCAACTCACAGATCAGAACAATTAGCTTATCAGAGCGTTATCTCTGAATTTGAAGCTGATACCAAGGGTTTCTGGAAGTAATTACACAAATACTTCTAACAAGTTTATGAGAAGAGTCATGCCTGTTACACATGAGGTGGACTCATCAAGAAAGGCTATGTATTGGACGGAAATGGTAGTCAAAATGTCATTAGCCTTAAAGCTTAAATTCTAGCAGTCACAGAGATCATATCTGATCAGCCATTGTGGGGACAGCATGGTATATGAACATAGTGACCAAGACAATGGAGCTTAGCAATGCAATGGAAACAACTCTGCAGCAGCTTTAAAATATGCATTTGTATGGATCCTCACTCAATATATAATAGCAAATATCTGAAAAAGGGTATTTTTAAGATGAGAATATACCTTTAATATATACCTGTACCTTTAATTTCCCTCCAAGAACATTACCTGCATTCCATCCATGAAGCAGATCCCAGTTCCTCGCTGCACTTGATGTTTCTGCCAGCTTCAGATGAACAATAGTTTCTTGATCATCTTGGCCAATGATTCTACTTTTATGAATAAAAAGGCTGTTTTTATTGTAAATGCTGAATGCAATGTCCTGTGGGTTTGTTTGAAAAGAAAAAAAGGCACCCAACATGTTGACACCACAGCTACCAAAGTGCTTTGTCTCACCTGGCTTTCTCCAGGAGATCTATTTAGGGATGAATTTATTTTTGCAGGAGTTGAAAATTTAGGGCCTTCTATGTAAAAAATGGTGAAGGAGGAAAATAAGACTGCCTGACCATACTACTCAGAAGTCCCCTTTGTGGTTCTTTTGTTCACCAACAATTAGAAATACTCAATATGGCTGCACACTAGGTTTTCTGAACAAGCCGTAACTCCTATTCTCCAAGCTGGTCAGATGAGCTGAACTTAGTGACTGTTATTTTCTGTGTTATGTTATAAAACCTGCATCCCATTTTTTATCCATTTCCTATCACAGGGTGTGCCTCCATTGTTAGAAAATAACCTCAAGTGGAGACAACTTAGTTTTTGAATCAGGAGAGACAAGCACAAAAGACATTTGTTCATGATGCCAATCTGAATCGAGTACATTTACATTTTCGTACGATAAATTGCAAATTGGGTCCCATATGGAAGCTCTTTTCTAAGAATGTCAGAAATGTAAAAAAAAAAGTATCCAACAAATGGATACTTCCACCTTTTGTATTGTAGGAAGGCCTTTATGTAATGGCCATATGAGCCATTACATAAAACTTGATATTTCGGTCTTTGCATGTGGTTGATATAAATCTCTGGAACCTAATCTTGGGATTGTTTGAATTATTATAAATTTTCTTGTTGAAGAACGCAATTTTAGCCACTGATATTTATTGAAACTTGTGATTTGTGGAAGAGTTTCCATGGAAATAACCTGTACTTGTCTAACTGAATTATAGAGTTATAATTAGAAATACTGTCATTAAATAGGACCTCAGTGCGAGTTTTTCAGGGTAGATGCTATTACTACACTGGAATTAAAAAATGCTTAGTAATGGGGAGGCTAGGTAGGTTATAGTGAATAAGAAGAGAGACATGAGGTGGGAAGGGAGAATAAACAAAGGGACAGGGGGAAAGATGTTTTGGATGATAAAAGAGTCTGGAGTTAAGGGTAGAGAAACAAGACCTATCTGGGAGGGAAGAGAGACATGGGGTGGAAAGGTGGAATGGATACAGGAGCAGGATATAGAGTTGGCAAGAGAAAAGAGACATGAGATCTGGGAAAGGGGAGCAGATACAGAGATGAGTCAAGAAAGGAAGAAAAAGGAGACATATCTAGGAAGGAAGAGAGACATATGGTGGAAAGGTGGCACGGATACAAGAACTGGATATAGAGGCGGGAAAGATGAAGAGAAACAGAGAGGCTTTAAGGGCAGAGGAAGGAGACATGTCAGGGAGGGGAATAGTGAATATAATCTGGTAATAAATTAATAGAATGTAGGTTTTTAGGAAGAATACAACAGACTCACATGTGCACAGAATAATACGCCAGCAACGCAGAGAGCATTTACATACCCACACACACACTTATTATAACCCTGTGTTTCTCTGATTTATAGAATCTTCCTGAAAATAAAGCAGTTGATGAGTTGATCCCATTATTTCCTTTTCACTTGACTGCTCTCTGCTGTATGGAATTCAAACGCAATAAGCTGAATAGTGTTTCATCCCCAGGTGATCCTTGCATAATAGTCCAATATGCATGAGTGTGCACGGACTGGAGTAATCACCTCTTCCCTCAACAGGGGGGTCACACCAACTCTTATTATTTAACACCTGTCTTTCTCGGGTTTAAAATCAAGGTGCAATGCTGTTCTGTGTTCAGTGGGGCTCATTCACAAATGTGCTTATTTCTGCCAATCGGAACAATTCCCAAATTGAGCTCATCCACTAATAAATAGTCCTTGTTTGCTTCCAAATCCCTTCTGTTGGCTGGATCCAAACCTCACTTTGTATTTGTAGCCTGGACATAAGTGGTTGGCAAACCTGGAATTAATTAACAAAACAATTAAATTGTCCTCCGTGCATGAAATACATGTTGCATGAAAATGAATGTAATCTTCCTATATATAGTACAGGTACTAAACATTTTCACTGTGTTTGGTATTGACAGCACTAACTAGCTGGCTGGCTGTTTATAATATCTTTATCTTTAAAATCATTGAAAATCTGCAATATTCCTTGGAAATGCATTTTCTTTGTTTATGCAAAACCGGCTATTTTTGGGGTTTGCAAGACAAACCGTTTTTAAGATGATAACTTTCCTACATATTGAATTTATTTTCCTTAGAATTACATTCTCTTTGTTGATTTTGGGTGGAACTTAAATTTGCTATTATATCTTAAAATGATCTCCAAAACGTTGACCTATTTTGGTTGTGTTCCTTCGAGACCTTCACTCAGAATTTCTAAATATTTTCCTGCTTTTCATGATTCATGAAATGGATTTACCAAAGGCTGACAGAGAGACAGAAAAAGCACATCATTCTGCATATTTTCAGCCCCTTTGACCCTCCTCCTCCTCCTTCTCTTCCATCCAGTCATTTTTCTATAATGGGGGTTTAAGCACGAGACATATGTCCCAAAATCATAAGTGAGACATTGTCCTTATGGAGCAGCAGCAAGCAGCGAGTAGCAGTTCAGGAGCCATGTCCCCCTGGAGAGTCCTTCTAAAAGCAGTGCAGGAAGGCTGGAGCTGCTTTAAACAATCCCTACAGTTTATGTGTCACTGACAAGATATAATGTTTCCAGGGCATGGAAAGAACAGATTTACGGTATCTGTACTGTATCTCCTCCTAACAACAGCCCTTTCTATCAGGGATATCTAACCTGTTGGCTTCAAGTTGTTCAAGAGTAATTCCCTGCAGCCTACTGACAGCTCAGGTTTGCACATAGTCTATACAGAGATATAATATAATACTGTGGCTGCATAGGTATCCCCTTATACTAAGCACAATTCAGCAGGAATGGCCCATAGGTTTATTGATCTCAGGGCCCTCTGTACCTCCTCTATCCATCATTTCTGTGCAGCAGGCCCGGACTGGCAATCTGTGGGTTCTGGCAAATGCTAGAGGGGCTGCTATAAGGTCCTAGAAAGGTCATAGAAAGTCAGTATTTAGTGGGCTGGTGGGGGTTGTTTGGGCCTCTACTGTATGTGGGCTGATTGGGCCTCTGTGTACCTGAAATACCAGGGCCTATTTTAATTCTCAGTCCGGACCTGCTGTGCAGGTATGGAATCCGTTATCCAAGAAAGCTCCATTATCCGGAGGTCACTTTAATCAAATAAATACCTTGTACTGGATTGCAACTAACTGCATTAGAGGCAAAGTATTCTTATTGGGGTTATTTAAAGGGTTGTTCACCTTTACATTAACTTTTAGTCGGGTCATTCTGGCAAATGCCCTTTGGCCGCTATTTTAATGGGCAGGGGAAGTGGAATCGAAGCTGAACGGGAGCAGAAGCCATGCTGAAGCTGTGCCGAAGCCAAATGGGAGCCGAAGCTAAAAGGTAAGTTTCCACTTAACACCCCATTACTTTAATGGGGGGCGCGGGCCACCAATGTTTTTTTTAACTTGGAGACTGGCCACCAGTGACTTTTTAACTTGGGGGCAATGGCCACCAGTGATTCTTTTAACTTGGGGGACGCAGGCCACCGTTCATTTTTTTTTTAACTTTAGGGGGGTGGCCACCAGTAATTTTTTTTAACTTTTTTTAAATTGAGTCTTAATTTGAATGGGGGCTGGCTTACAAATTTATATGTGGGCTGCTTTCGGGGTTTTTTTTTTTTTTTTTTGCAAGGCTGCTTTTTACTCCCAGTCCAGCCCTGCTGCTGTAAATGTTCACACTTTATAAATATCTGTTAATAATAGATATACCTTTTCTATACGGGATGAGCTACTTCTTATGTGACTGGGAAGGTAATTGAGAATGTTATTCTTCATTTATGAAACTGTTGCTAATAAATGACTTTCTGTGAGTAAAAGAGCTCATTTAATTATGTGAATCTTTCTAATAATAAAGCTATTGTGTGTGTGAGGGCCAGGCTCCTTTTCAAACGAGCGTTGTTACGTAGCAGATTAGTCTTTTTCGTGGGCAGGACAGTTTATTGCTCTTAGGGTAGGGATTAGGAATGAAATGAAGCAATTGGCCCTCAGAACAGCAGACCGAGTCTCATTCAGCTTTTACATCATAAAGAAAATGGCTCTGCAAAATATTTGTGGTTACTAATTTCCCCATTTCTGGTTTGTTTGTTTTTGTGGAGTGAATGTGCCCACAGGTTATTGGCTAATAGGCGCCTAAGTGAAATTACACAGAGATCCCCCACAAACAGCTGCAGGTATTAATCAGATGGCAACTCTCTGATCCAACTGTCTGCTAACAAAAGCATCTGTTGTGCTCTGCCACACGACATCCTTGCAATGAGACTGGAAGCTTTGTACATGGGAAAAGTGCTGGATTTGTGGCCTTCGTGGACATGGGAGAGGAAACAACAGGTAGTTCCTCTGGGTGGAAATGTATAGGTGCAGCTAGTGCATATTATAGATACAGGGTAAAGCTTAGGGAGGGGTTGTTGGGAACAGAGAAAGGAATGGTATTATTTAGATTACTAATATAGGTTGAAAGGAAAGGGCACCCCCAGCGTCAGACAGGCTGGATGGAGGCCCACCAGGGCAGTTGTTACTATCATTCTACAAGGGCTGATGTACTTCTATCCTACAACACCAGCTCTATGATAGGAATGCACACAGAGTCACACAGTCATTAGGATTAAAAAAAAAAATCTTCAAGTTTACCCTTGTACATGTATTTAATATAGATCCCTTTTAGGTTGGCTCTGACTTTTAGTTTCGAGTAGAATTGAAAGGGCACATTCTTTCTGTGTGATGTCGATGTTGAGGTCATTTGAAGTTGGGCTTTGCTTTTTATGTGGTTGTTTTATCTTCTGCCTTTTTGGGCAAACCTGTCGGGCCCCCCGTGGCCATGTTTTATCATTACAGGTATTGAGAATCCACGAGAACTTAATGATGGCCGTCCAAAAACAAAATCAGGATTATTGAGAATATACTGCTTTCAAATAGATGAACACCAAAATTCAATATTTAAAGGAGGATGAAAGTTAAAATCAGTGGGGGTGGCAATCAGTTAGGCACTCGCCAGTGACTCTTTAATAACTAACCTGCTATACCTCCTCTGGATAAAACTTCCCTGGCCTGGGGTGATTTTCATAGGTTGTGCATACAGTTTCTCTGGGGCTGGGGGTACTTTCTTCAATCTTTTTTTCTGTTCCCAGGGAACCCCTGTACCACCCTGGGCTTTAGTTGGTGCAGTGAGTGCAGTTTTAGCCATGAGGCACCTTGTCTCACATAGCACTGTACCAGGGATAAAAACTTTTACCTTAGGTGCCAGCATTCTGAAATACCTAGGAACTGGCAGAAAGTACAAAAAATGACCACACTATCCAGGGTACATTAGCTGGCATGCCCTGTTCCAATTCAAGCTTGGTGCATATACTATAGTCAGTTAAAGGAAAACTATACCCCAAAATGAATAGTTAAGCACAGACAGTTTATATCATATTAAGTGGCATATAAAAGAATCTTACTAAACTGAATATATATATTAAATATTTAAAAACTAGTAAATATTGCCCTTTTACATCTTTTCCCTTGAGCCTCCATTTTATGATATTCTCTGTGCTGCCTCAGAGATCACCTGACCAGAAATACTGCAGCTCTAACTGTAACAGGAAGAAGTGTGGAAGCAAAAGGCAGAACTGTGTCCGTTAATTGGCTCATGTGACCTAACATGTATGGTTTGTTTGCTTTGTTTGTGTGCACCGTGAATCGTAGGATCCCAGGGGGCGGCCCTTATTTCTTAAAATGGCAATTAATTATCCAATGACACATACTACTACAAAAGTATATTATTATTGAAAATGGTTTCTTTACGGGTATATGAAGCAGGGTTATACATATAAGCTTTTATGCAATATATTTACATAGAGACCAGGATATTGCTTTCCTTTAATGTTCAAGGGGCTCAATTAAAGAAAACACTGGGCAAATCTGCACTCGGACAGTAACCTATAGCAACCAATTAGTGATGAGCTTTTTTCAGCAGGTAGAACAACGAAAGCAAATATCTGATTGGTTGTCATGGCTTGGACTGGGCAGACAGGACAGTGCAGAGGAGGGTTCTCAATGACAGTTAGGCTTCTCTGCTGGGATGACAGTCCCCTGTAAGTCCCAAACACCCCAGTCGAAAACTGCATTCTCTTAAAATTTTGCAAGTTGCATCTCCTTTCATAAGCAGCGAAATCTCTGTGCCTTTCTGAAGTTTAGTTCTCTCTCCCTCTCTCTGTCTAGCTCTGAGCTGGGCAGGGAGGCATCCGATTGGCTGGGTCCTATTTCGGTGGTGATGAGGAGGATCAGATATCAAACTGATGTTTGTAGACAGTGACATCAGCCTGAAACAAACTGAGGGTGATAGTAGTAAAGTCAGTGGGAGGAGGTTCCTCTGGGAAGTTAATTAGCCCCTGCTCTGCTGGGAGAACAGCATTTGCTCACAATTGCTGGACAGAGTTGCATGGGACCAAATTTCCACAATTTGCCTCACACTTCTCCCCTCGGCTGCACCACTTGAAGCAGCTGAGTCTCCCCCTGTGGCTGCGGATGACAAATTTCTCTCTCTCTTGCTCTTCCTCATGGTTTCACCCAGGGATACACTTTGTGAGATAAACCATTAAACCAGAAAAGCTGGACATCTGCTCCGTGCCGCAACATGACTCTCTTGGGTTCCGAACACTCGCTGTTGATCCGGAACAAGTTCAGATCAGGTAGGATGAAGGCTGATCAAAGTGTAATCTATTCCAATTTGTATATCCATTTTCTTTTTTATATTTATTCCACCTCTCCCGAAAATATGGAGAATCTCCCAGAAACTAGATTCGCAGGTGACGCACCAACGCTGATTTCTTCCAAACATTGTTTGAAATTCTAAAATGTGACTTTTTGGGCAGCTTATTACATTTTTTTTTCATTTGAACTAAAATGTATTCATTTTATATTTTTTGCACAAGATTATATTAGAAAATATATTATTTTGAATCCTATTAATGATTCCAACCCCTCAAAATTACCAATACTGAAGCAATTTTGGACCAAATAATAATTTGGTCCCATTATTATATATATATATTTATTTGTATATTTTTATTACATTTTTTTACGATTTTATATATTTTTGAAATGTATTTACTCAAATTTATAATAGGAATATATATATATGTGTGTGTGTGTATATATATATATATATATATATATATATATATATATATATAGTTCATGATTTTATATATTCTATTTTTTTATTAATAACAGAAATATTTTTTTTACATCCCCCCATCATGTGACAGCTGCATGTCAAATTTTCATACAGATGGTCAAATTATTGTATACTTGGAAACTTAATTGACCTGGTTGGCATAAATATACCCTTAGCCAAAGCTGTTCTGCAGCAGCTGAAGTCATTGTGTTACATGTCATCCTAGTTGGGGTGGATTTAACTGTTGCTGTTATTTTGTATAAGGAGAGATTATAGAGATAACCATCCTTGTTGATTTTGAAGATCTGCCTATTTTTCTTCTTTTACCTGTCTCTTTAATGTTAACCAAATTTTTTGTAATAAATAAAAGTATAAATGGCCCCTACTAATCTGACACCGGAAATTAACGAAGCCCCAGTAGATAATTAGCCTGTATAAAACTAAATGAAAGCCTGCTTTACGTTTTTCCACATTTTTTGACTATTTGCGAGCTATTTAAAGTTCAGTTATCCTGGGGGGAGAAAATAAAATTTCTTGCTGCAATCACATTAATCTTTTCAAATGGAATCAAATTTTTCGCTGGGGAAATCTACCAGGGTCTGTCTATAAACCAATGGTGCAGGTGGATCCTGTATATAAGTATAAAGCTATTGTGCTGAGTATATTTTATCTCATCAGTTATCTTTGTCTGTCATTGACTGTCGCTTAATTACGTTTTTTTAACATTTAATTTAAAATCATTGTTGTTTATTTAAATTGTATTCAAAGAGTTTGCACACCGCAAAAGTTCATGGTAAGAGTATATTTTAATCCAGTGTTTGTCCCCTTTAATAAAATAACAATTGTTTAAAAAAATATATGAATTGTTATGAAATTTAAAAGTTAAAATAATGTCCCAGGTGCATTTTGGGTAAATTTTATTGAAAGTTCTATAAGGTTTTGTATGATTTCAATAACTTTGAACTGTATGATAAGGTAGAGGTCGTACAGGTGACCTTGGGAATTAACTCTGTAACGTCCGGGGTGATATTAATGCATGACGAATGTACTGACTTTAAAATCAGATGCTGAATGATAATACATTAATAACGAACTTGAGTTTTGTGTTTATAACTATTACTAAATCATAATGGGAATGGGAATGATCCCGGCCGTTCCTTCTGCATGGCGCAAGGTGTATGTAACTCGTGGATAATAATAATCAGCATTTATAAAATGTTAGATTACAAAGATTGTATGGTTTATTGGATTTTTGAATCAATTGACACAAGAATTGTTTTCTTTAATAATATCGTTTTTTTTATAATAATAATTTTATAATAAAAGTTACTAATTCCTATTCATTAGTTACTGATTGAAGATCAGCGTTTGCTTTAATTTCTATATATTTTTTCAAAGTAGATAAAGGGCAGAGAGGGGGGTTAAGCCAAGTGACAAACATTCGGGTGACAGTTGGATAAGGGAATGCTGGTTTCTGTCACTCACATTACACACTGCTTGTGTCATGTGAGGATTAATGATGTAATGAAACAAGGGTCTGGCGGATTTAACAAGCACGGACTGCAGCTCAACACTGCCCCCTGTCTGTAGAGAGTGAATATTGTGTACTGGGCTTGGTACCACTTAATAAGTATTAAATTATAGTATGTTTTTTTTTTAAATCAATAAACCAGTTGCCATGTATCACCCTGCAAACCTACAAACAAACCGTGCTCGTAAGAGCTTGCAATCTAATTGGTGCTAGCTGTATTTGGTGTTTATATACATTTATACGCTTATAGAAAGGTAAATCACGCTGATTTTATTAAACACGCTATTTATCAGATGTGTATATTAATGGCTTTGGTTAATCAGCGTATTGTTATTATAAGCAGAATGGTTGTGTCGTAAGTCGCAATTGGTAGATGAGATGTGTATGGGCAGCCATCGGGCACAAGGGGCTATAGTCGCTGTACATTTGTTGGCATACTAGAACATTATCACTCTGCCAGGCTTTTCCTACTCAATCTATCAGAATTATAAATAATTCAGAATATGAAAGACGCTTTGCTCTAACTCTTTTACTCAATGGTGAATTTTTGTCAAAATTAAGGGTTCCCAAAAGTATCAAAAGGTTAATATATATATATAACCCTGTATTCTATTCATGTAGCGTCTTACGGCAGAAACTCCCCATCAATCTTTTTGTTGAGACCTCTTCTTCCAGTCAAGTGTTTCCTCATTTAGTGACATTGATAATATATTTTATTTTATATGTAGAGCCTTCGGAGTCAGGGACCTGTATGTCTGTCTGTACAGAGTCAGGTGTAAATTATCGGGATCTACCAGTAGACCTTTAGCTGATCAGTAGAGCTCAAGACACTGTCAACAAACAGCTTGTCTAAATTAAAAGTCTGTTTTATTCTTTTCATTCAGATATTTATTATTTATGGTTACATAAGAATGGCATAATATTATTAATAAGAAAATTCTCTTATAAATTAATATTATATATAAGTAATATTTTCCATGGAGCAGAATGCTAACAGTGATATTATGGATGTAGATTATAATGGGGCAAGATTGCATTAGTAAAGTATGGGCATTCCTGATGGATTGTCATGAAGAATAATAATAAGTGAATATTTGTTTTTCTAGATTATTGATATAGTGACAGTTTTACTTGCTCATATCCATTTTTTGGGGTGGTCACCCCGGTGTGTTCCAGTTCTCTATTCTATATGCCAGTTTTTTTCACAACAGACTTGACTCCAATAAACTATTGTTGTACAGCTGTAAATGTATATTAAGAACCTTGCACCATGCACTCTGGTGGCTTTCATCACACACAGAGCTGTTCAAGGGAAGTTACCGAAATACATTTGAGTCTTTGACTTAAAGGAAATTGCTGTTACTTGCAGAGATATAATATATCAGGAGAGAGCCGTCCGGAGCTCTGCCGGCTGGTAAGCAGCTGGGTTGTGTTCTTTTGGTGTGTGTGTGGGTGTAAAAAATGTGGTCATTGCAGGTTACTGAATTCAGGACTGACTGAAATGAGAAGGAAAGCTATGGAATCATTTTATTGTCATTTTATTGCCAATAGATTAGCTGCAATAGTTCAAGCTAGAATGCTATATTTATTCTGTAGAATGTTTTCATACCTGAGTAAAATGCTCTAGAAGCTCTCTGTTTGTTTAGCTGCCATATTAGCTTGGTGTGACATCACTTGCTGCCTGTGTCTCTCCCTGCTCACTTATAGCTCTGGGCTCAGATTACAGCAGAGAAGGGAGGGGAGGAGGTAAAAGGGAGGGGGGGGAGAAGCACAAACTGAGCATGCTCAAGCCCTAGCCCTGGAGGTTTATGCTGAAAACAGGAAGTCTGATACAGAAGCCCATGTATACACAATAGAAGGAAAGAAATGCAGCGTTTCTTTTGATAGAGAACTACATTACAGGGTGTACTGGTACATTTAGGTGGACTTTTCTGATAAGGCTTACTTCGTTTTAACCTTTCCTTCTACTTTAATGGTGTTTCTATTAGGGGTGGCAGTTTGCCCTGTGCACCATAGGTAGTGATGACCACTAAAGTAAAGTAGTGCAAGATAGCAAGAGTAGTGAAACATGGAGACAGTAGGGCAAAATGGTAACAATAGGGCAAGATGGATACAGTCCTGGAAGATTGAGACAGAAGGGCAAGATGGATACAGTATAGGAAGATGGAGACAGTAGGGCAAGAAGATGACAGTAGGGCAGGGTAGATATAGTACAGGAAAATGGACAGTAGGGTAGATGGATAAAATAAAACAAGATACAGTAGATGAACAGACAGTAGATGAAGATGCAATAGAGGAGGCAGGGGTGCTTCACAATGAGGCAAGTTGAGGCTGTCGCCTCAGACAGCAGAACCCTGCTAGGTACCAGGGGCAGCAAAAATGCTGCTCCTGGTACTTTAAGAGCGAATTTCCGGGGGAGATCAAATCTAAAGGCAGTCCCAGTGGCATAGCTACTATATTTCTACTATATTTTCCTCCTCTGCCCCCCCCAACCAGCTGCCCACCCGTCAGCTTGTTTGCAGCAGGGGTTGAAACTTTAACCAACAGAAGAGGCTAATGAGAGGATTACAATGCAGCAGACAGCATGACCTGGGCCCCACTGTCTCCCCCCTTCCCTCATAGTTATGGTAGTACTGGTCAGCTCTGGATAGAAGGTAGAACACGGGGGTGTTCTATATTATATACATATATTCTACTTGAGAAGCAAAATTGAACACTTTGGTCCCAAACTACCCCTAGACCATCCCTTTACTTGACCCTTTTTTTTTTCATTAAAAATAAAGAAAGTTGACGTAATGTTTTAGTTTTCTGGTAAATACTTTATAAACATTTCTGATGTGAATTACATGAATATCTACACGGCAGCTCTTTAATGGTTTGTTATATATACACTGCAAGTCTGTGTATACAAACACACATGTATCTGCAACAACAACAAAAAGCCACGGTTTCCAAAAGGCGCGGCGAGGAGAAATTGGACTTGAAATTTGTCCAGTAAGGTCCGACGTCGGGTTTTGGTTTGGTCACGGCATAGCGATAACGAGCAAACGCTGCAATTCTAGCGACAGTGTTGGCTTATGTCTTGTAGTAAGGCTTTTTATGTTTTTTATTGAAAAATATGAACATAATTTACACTAACATTACAATAACATACAGAACCAAAATAAGGGCGGCAAATGTTGGGACTCGTGTCCAGAGGCTGCCGGGAGTTGCACATGTATGAAAACTATAGATCGTTTGGGGGGGAATATCAGTGTTGTACAATGAGATGTGAGTGGGGAAAGCTTATTTCACTCCTTCTGCTTCCTGTGCTGAGAGCTGTCACTCTGCGGGGTTCCTGTGCGCTTAAAAGGAGATACAGCTGCTCGCTTGTCATTCTGACCATATGTTTTCAACTTGTGGCCAAACATCAAAAAAAGAGGAAATGTCATAGAGGGGGGATTAGGCTCCAGCCAGTTGAGCGATGGTCTGTAAAATACCCCTCCCAGCAGCTGAAAGTGGCTGCCGTATGTACAGAGCAGCTGGGTGCGTCACGCACATGAGGATGCAATGGCTGTGATACCTCTGGAGGTGAAAGGGTTAACTACAAATATATAAGCATTTTCTGCAGACACTGACTGTACAACCGCAAAAGTTACTTTTTGTTGTTGTTGTTTTTATCCTTCCTGTTTCAACCTTTCCCATCCCATCACAATTCATAACGGTCCCTTATTTAGGTATGTGACTGTCAGCTTCTGAACATGATTCAGTCTCCCAGAAACAATGTGCCATTGTGTTGCATTAATGATGTGTTGGTCAGGGCTTCACCCCGTACTTGTCCAAGGTAGTGATGAGCGGGTTGCCCCATAACTGGCGGTTTGGGTGGTTTCTTGCTGACATTTGCACAGGATTTGTGGGTCAGAGGACCGGTTTGGACTGAGCTCGCCCTACTGACCTCCCCTGCCTGGCTTCTGCCTCCTACATGCAAAAACAATTCCATTTTCCCCAGCCTCTCCAACTCTCCAGCCCTGGGTTTAGAAAAGAGATCAGCGCCTCTCCACAATATAGAAAAGCAAAAAATGTGCAGCGGGGCGAACCCCTGCGTGTTTATTTCACGCCAATGATGTAACGTTTCGGGGGCGGACCCCTTCGTCAGACCCCCAGACATTCTGCATCCTACAGCCTCTATTTATAGGCTCATGCCTGCCCGCATGAGGGTAGTTCGGGTTTGGTTGGTCGGGTTGGGTGCAAGTTGGGAGCATTCAGGTTAGGGTCGGGTGTGGGTTGATTTTTAATCAGCCCAAATAACACTAGTATAAGGGGAACAGCATGGCAGCTTCCTTCTACGTGTATAAATACAAGTATTCAGAAAAGGGAATGTTCTGGGCACATGATAAGCTATAACCTTATTCTGTACTACTTGGCACCTTTGACCCATGTATAATTTTCTGTTGTTGCAAAAGCTTAGTACAGAAAAATGTTAAACATAGTCATGTATTAGATCTTAGAATTCACTATATAATATACAGTATGAACACTACTGTGAGCAGCAGTCCTGCCCTGCTTTATGGCTGAGATTCTATCTATCTTTATAACAGAGCATTCTGTCACAGTGGCACATATCCCATCTGATCCCCATTGTAAGCAGCAGTCCTGTCCTGCTTTATGGCTGAGATTCTAGCTATCTTTATAACAGAGCATTCTGTCACAGTGACACAGATCCTATCTGATACCCATTGTAAGCAGCAGTCCTGTCCTGCTTTATGGCTGAGATTCTAGCTATCTTTATAACAGAGCATTCTGTCACAGTGACACAGATCCTATCTGATACCCATTGTAAGCAGCAGTCCTGTCCTGCTTTATGGCTGAGATTCTAGCTATTCACACTCATACTAAAGTGAACATCTGCAAGCCTTTGCTGACCTTGTATTGAGCTCTACAATAACAAATTAGAAGTGTGATTGAGGCGAATGTAAAATGGAAACAAATCCATAGAGGTGTGTGACTATGTGACTGCATAGTTATTTTATGAAATGGCTAATCTGCACTAATCCTAATAACAGTGCATTCTGTCACAGTTAAAGTAACAAACTCGTATAATACACTCAATGATGTGGATGATGAACAGATCTGAAAGTGCGCTGTGTAACATGTCAGCATTATATAAATAAAGGCCAGTGATTTCCTTATTCAAAAATAATTCAGTAGAAACTATTTATAATATAATGGGGGATAAATCATGGGTTTGAGCAGTGGTGTAAGTGATTTTAAGAATCCTTCCTATCAGTTTAAATCATCTTTTCTGCAGCAGGGATAGCCCAAACATCTGGCTTGTTAGGCAGCTGTCTGGAAATGTTTGAACCGCTAGCATGTGAGGGAGATCAGCTATCAGCTGGGTAAGATGAGGCCAATTGTATAAAAACACATTTCTTCCCTTTAGATACTGTGACTAGTAGAGTGCAAGCTGTTAGGGGCATATTCAATATTTCTGTATAGATATTCACAATTCTCAGGGTTTCAGTCCTTGTGCAAATATATGTGTAACCTTATGAGCTAAGGGGGTCCAGCATGAAGGCCAGTTAGGGTGAGATTTGAGTGCTTATTTGTGCCCTGGGTACCCCTGGAACTTTAGCAGGGTGACTGTTACCCCAATGTTTCTATATATCTGTAACCTTGTTATGAGCTAAGGGGGCCCAGCCAGAAGGCCAGTTAGGTTAAAATTTGGGATGAGCATTTATTTCTGCCCTGGGTACCCCTGGAACTATAGCAGGGTGACTGTTACCCCAAGGTTTCTATATATATATATATATATATATATATATATATATATATATATATATATATATATATATATATATATATATATATATATATACATATATATCTGTAAGAAAGGTGGTCATAATTTTGAGTTATTGCCAGTAGGGATGTAGCGTACCGCCGCCGATGTGTTCGCGAACGCCGTTCGCGAACACCGGCAAAATTTGCGAACAGTTCGCGAACTGTTCGCGAACTTCGAACATCCGAAAATCGTTCGATTCGAACGATCGAAGGATTGAAATCGTTCGATCGAAGGATTTTCGTTCGAATCGAACGATCGAAGCCATTCGATCGAATGATTTCATTCGATCGACTGCTTCGATCGTTCGATTCGAACGAAAATCCTTCGATTTTAGCGGTCGAATGGTCGAACGATCGAACGATTTTGACGCGAACGCCTATTGGCGAACGTCGCGCGACGTTCGCGAACTTGCGGCGGACGCGAACAGTCGAAGTTCGCGCGAACTAGTTCGCCGGCGAACAGTTCGCTACATCCCTAATTGCCAGAGGAACACCCACTGGAGGTGCAGTGAACTGGGGGTACAGTGAACTCGTGATAAAGTGAACTCAGGGTATAGTGAGCAGGAAGGATTCTTATTGAGTAACTCATTTGCATCAAGAGGGCTTTTAGGGATAAGATTTATGGTACAGTGTTGCTTTAAAAAAACAGCTCTAATATTGCTAGACTACAGTTCCCAACATTCTTTAATCCTTGACTGTATGTATCTCCCCCTCAAATTGGAGAGGCTTCAAATGCATCAACTAACAGTTAGACAGGTTATATATAGAGTTTAAAGCTAAAACATGATGGGCATGTTTTTTATCAACTTAACTTACTATGTTACCATGTAAGAGTAGGCTGGTAGCTGTAGCCCCTAAACTACCATTTCGGGGGGGGGGGGAAGCATTTATTTATGAGTTACAGAGCCATTGTGGTCAAGTCAACCACTGAACTAAAACAATGTGTCAAGCCCCCTTTAAGATCAAATAGATTTTGTGTTTTTAACATATTTGTAAAAAGCTGCACAGCCGGGTGGGCAGAATTTGGGATATATCTGCTGTCACGTCCATTATTTCTATGACTGTATCTCCCTGCCTCCGCCTCCCCAGTGTACTGTATATCCAAACTACCAGATTACTGACATCAAAGCTAGAATTATCCTTGGGTCGCTCTGACAAATGTAAAAGAATATACAGCAATTCTGTTAGAGAATTGCATCCCAGGCCCAGAGATTACGCTTGATATATTGCTGTAAATAAAAGTTATCTACCCCAGGAAAAAATCCTAACAAGGTGTAGCATTACAAGACAGATCCTTGCGCCTTTAAATTGTCATAATGACCAACAAAAAAATCCTGGCAGTTTCCAACTGCTGATAATCTCCAAGAGAGTTGCATATTTTCCGCATAGACAAACATTTACTGCTGCTCAGTTAAATTCTCTGCATCTGTAGGAGTGACTCTTTCTTAAAGTTCACATGACCGAAAAGTAGAATTTAAAGGAAAATATACCCCAAAATGAATACTTAAACAACAGATATTATATCAAATTAAGTGGCATATTGAAGAATCTTACCAAACTGGAATATATATTTAAGTAAATATTGCTCTTTTACTTCTGTTGTCTTGAACCACTATTTCATGATGGTCTCTGTGCTGCCTCAGAGATCACCTGACCAGAAATACTACAGCTCTAACTGTAACAGGAAGTGAAGCAAAAGACAGGAACTCTGTCTGTTAATTGGCTCATGTGACCTAACATATAGTTTGTTTGGTTTGTTTGTGTGAACTGTGAATCATACGATCCCAGTGGCACAGTGGTTTCATTACTGCCTTCCAGTTCTGTGGTGTTGGCTTTAGTTCAATCACATACTGGGAAACTAACTGGAAATGAATTGGCAATGCTGTTTTCCCAATAAAAATAATGTTGTTGGTTTTTTTTTGTAGCACCGTGGAGCACTTTTGATTTTAAAAGCAGCTGCTTTGGTAAAGGACCACTTTTTCCACAATGGAAATCTCCACCAGGTTTTCCCTAGGCATACTGCAGCAAAGGTTAGCAAATTGAGGCATGTAGTCAGTGCAGTAACTATATGTTACTGGGCCCCACAGCAAATTAACTTTAGGGCCCCCTATACAGGGGCATAACTACAGAGGAAGCAGACCCTGCGGCTGCAGGGGGGCCCAGGAGGTACAGGGGGCCCCATGAGGCTCTCATTGATGAGCAATTTGAACATATATTGGTAAAACAGGACAAACACTGGATATGTTGGGGGCCCTAAAATTAATTTGATGTGGGGCCCAGCAACATCTAGTTACGGCACTGCCCCTATACCTCCTGAGCCCCCTGCAGCCGCAGAGTCTGCTTCCTCTGTAGTTACACCCCTGCATGTAGTAGCTGTTCTCCTCACCTACATCTGTAATCATTTAGAGGAAATCCTAGGGTGGAAGAAGCAGACTTGTTTCAAAGTTGTGCATTGTGTGTGGAGCTGTCTCTTGGGGTGAGTGCAAATGGATGTGACCATTTTGGGCCCTGAAGGGTGTCATTTGCTGTTGATTACAGGATATAAGAGATGGTAGGTGTAGATAGTCGGTGGGACACGGTGAAGACAGTAAGGGAAAAGAGAAATAGCAAGCCAAAAAGAGACAGTTGCAGATGGTGACAGTAGAACAAGATGGAGACAGTAAGAATTTGTATTAATGTTGGCCGACTGGTTTCCTTTTGCTTCAAGGTCCTATTTTATACAACTAAAAGGGTCGCCATCAGAAGGTGTTGGAACACAAAGTGGACAAGAAAGTATATTGTAAAAGTTACTAGTTGTGCATTTCATAATAATGAATACAGTGATCCCATCCAGACCATCCATAATGTTACCAGTGTAGTAAACATTCGTTAAGAAGTTGAAATTTTTATATAAATCAACACTGTGGGATGTCCCTGGGCCTAAATATTTGCATGGCAGGACTTTACCATGAACACAACACAGACCTTTGTCAGCAGTTAGGAAATAGGATGCGCATTTTAACACTGCTACTGTCCCATTAATACCAACTGTCCCGTTTTCTGCCAGACCATCCAGATTTTGACAGCTCAACCCACAGTCCAGGATTTTTTTTTTTTATTAAAAAGTCCAGTTTCTCTTTGATCTCCTGCACTGATGCAAGAAAAATATACAAAGTTTCTGAAACGTAATTAAAGTAAGAGGCTTTTTGGCAAAGAGCCCAAAACACTAAACACCTGCACTTGGATACATTTGTGACAATTTAAGTTGAGCAAAGAAACAATTGTAACAATTTAAGATATGCAAACATTTTAACAATTTAAGATAAGTCTCTTGGGGGAACTTAACTCACAGTTTAAAGGGCAATTTCGTCTTCATTAGCAAAACTGTTATGACACGTAAAACATGGCCCTAAAACGCTTAGAAATATTTTCAAACTTTCATAACCTGTCAAATTTTGTAAAATGGACATGGTTATCAGGGGTGTGGCCATAAAATAGGCATGGTCATAAAATGTGCTGTGATACACTTGGTTGATGTTTTTGTCCCTCTTACAATATACAGATACAATCCAAGTGCCTTCAGAATGGTGTAATACCACCTTTAGCCATTAGATGGCGTTGTAGCTATCCTTTTGTTATGCTCAGTGATAGTTTTTTTTCAGCTTCTCTTGTTTAAACAAAGAAAGAAATATAATACTTGCAGAGAGGCATAAAATTGTCATGGCTTGCAGAGAAGTACAGCTTCTGAAACATGTTTGTCTTTTACAGCAGCAGGGTTAATACAATCCTTCACATGACTCCATGTCAAACCTCTTTCTCCCTTTTTGGATTTCTGGCAACCCACCATCTTGCTTTTGGCAGAAGGACAGTCTCAACTCTGTTCTATCACTGAAGGTCAGAACTCTGTAGACTAGAAATGCATTGTTCCTGCCAGAAGTGAACTGGTAACATAACAGTGATGAGGAGTAAAGAGTGCCATGCTAGCGGGGGTATTACTGGGCTACCAGGCTGGTCTGTGGAGACTTTGTGTTTGGGGGATGACAAGAAATGGCAACACCAAAGAGAGATTGGCTAGGGCAAAACATAGTAACATAGTAAATTAAGTTGAAAAAAGACACATGCCCATCAAGATCAACCTTTTAACTTTTTTGCCAGTTGAGACTTTTTATTAGAGCAAAACTACATGTTGTATTAGTCCAGAACATGTTGAGGGCTCATGGTCTTGCACACGTTGGGTAACACTGATATCAAATATTACTGCTTATTGCCCTCTTACACTTAATCCATCTTTCCCTACTGCCACATTCTTGTCTTACTGCTGCCATTGTGTCTTACTGTCTCCTACTTTTCCCAGCTTTATCCTACTTCCTACCTAAAAGATGATGGTCTGTGTGACCCTCTATGTTTGTGGCCCAATTGAGGATTTACCAGAATCTTCTTTTTATTCTCTTCTCGTTTATTCTTGGTTTAATAACCCATAGCAACAATGAGATTTTTTTTTTGAGATTTGCTGATTGATTGTAGCAGTGTTCTGACAAGTTCTCAGGCCAAAGACCTAGGTTCATAATCCACTGACTAGGGTTGCCAGTTCATTTAGCCCTACATCTATTCCATTACTACTGTACACACCAAGCTGACGTGCATTCTCCTGCACCCTTAAACCAATTATTTACATAGTTTGCAATTCCTTGTATACCCAAAACACTGCTCTTCCAGCTGTCGCCACTCTCTCCATGTGTTTTTAGTTAAGACATATTTTTTTTCTTTTAGAACACATTCTAAAAATGCAGAATGTATCTAAAGCCACAAAATCGTGTCCCTTTTGTATGGGCATACACGTTCGTTGACGTCTTGCACGTGTCACTCCCAGCAATGCTCATGTCTCTAATCTTTTAAAGGAAATAAATATTGCGAGCCACTCTTTGATGCTGCTCAGTACTTAAATAGGAACATTGGGAAACACTCTCCTGTCATCGGCAGTAAAAACCTTCTTTCTTATCTCTGTAGGGCTTTGTGGTTTCTCAGATATGTAGACTATTTTAGAAGCAGATGTTTCTCCCTGTTTGTGATGGCAATTCCCCCAAAACCTTGCTCGTTACCCTTAACGGATGTTGTCATGAGTTTGCAGCAGAAGATAGTGATGTCCAGCTTAAACATTTTGGGCACCATTTTAAATGTTTGCTATTTGTCTCAGAAATGTAAGAAAAAAAAAGTCTAGTCTATTTTAAAGAAAAAGCTTACTAACAACCTCAGTCTCCTTTGAAAGTAGGGCTGGGCCATTATTTATCATTATGAGATCATTTAATGATCCCAAGCTTTGAAGCTGGCCTTCCTGGGAGGCTTAGAGCAGAAACAGAAGGGGCCCAGCCTGAAGGTCAGTTAAAGCCCAACTTGAAGGTCACTTGAATAGGGTACCTGGTGCCCATTGGTGAACATGACCTCTCAATCATCATCTAACGTGGTTGGATGTTTGTATATCTCTACCAAGCAACATCTTTTGATGAGCACTCAAACACAAGATTATTCTTATTTTATCCAGTAAGTTCATGCAGGATCATAATTACATGGTCATCATCACGGTCCTTTAGAGATTTTGCAACCAATGTGTTTTTTTATTCTATACAGAGCATGAGAGAACATATAAATAATGAATATTCAGAATGTATTTAGATAATACATTTAGTAGTTTAACTCAATATAAATCTGCAAGCTCTAACCTTCAATTACTTTCGGTTTTACCATGACCCAAATAACCGTGTGCTTGGTTTGCATGCAACTACATGATACAATTAACACTTTATAACCATCCAGCTCGCGTTTTTTAATCCTTTTCTTGACATCAGGAAAGATTTGTAACAATGCACGTCACCTGGAACTTTCAGTAGATCCTTCTCCATTGGAGACATGTCTGTAGGGCAGCCGAGGGAACGCTTGATAGCTGATGTGTTTCTTCTAACAGTTTTACAGTTACGTCTTCAGCAGAGGAGAAACCGTGAGCATCTGGTGAACCAAGGACTCATGCCTCGTAAGTATGTTTAGATGAAATATGTTGGGTAGTTATTGGATTCTTCAGAGAAACAACGTCCAAAAGGGAAGGGAAACATACCTTAGAAGGATGACTATGATAACCCCAATAGATCTCCCCAGCAGTATCAACTGTGTATATAGCCTGGATGTTAAACTTTACTTTAATAGTGGAATAACTCTTCAAGGTCTATTCCTTCACGTTATTTCATACACTGATTAGCTGCTAGAGCCTACTTTTACTCCCATTAACCAATATGGGGGCAGTAAGTATGGATGGGGAATTACAATTAAAATGATGAGCAAGATAAGGTTTGGGTTGAATATTAATTTGTTGTTTTTAGCACTTGGAGAATTACAGTATATTGTTGGTTATAGAAATTCTTTATAAACCTATAAGATCATTTTGAAGTAATGGCACATAAAAATTATTGGACCACGGCAAAATGGAGGCTTAAACAGAAAAAAAAGTAAACACCCCCACTTACTATAGTTGACCATTGCAAATTCCTATAAGAATAATATGTATTTTTGCTAGTAAAAATATACCATATTCCTAGCCTCTCCACTTCTACTTGTAATGGGGTCTCCAACACAGGATTGACAATACAAAAAGAGTAATCCCAACCTCTCCTAATTGTCGTCTTTATTAATCAATTTGGTTCATAGCTTTGTATAAATTGTAGCTATGCTAAAGGGTTCATCCATAACTGGTCATATGTACATAACATTAGTTGGGGCATTATATAATTCAGTGGGGCATTGAATTCCATTCAGCAAGTCAATATCATCATCAATGTCTTATCAGGTCCATGGGCCATCTTAGGTAGGAAGTAGACCTACGAAATACAGACTAAGTGGTAGTATAAGTTGATTCTGCCTGATCTAGAGGCTGTCTTCAGGTGCTGGGAGTTGTACTTAAAGAACTGTAGCTCTCCAGGTTGGACAAGTGGTATTATTGCCATCTTCTCCTACTGTCTCCATCTCGCCATACTACTACTGCTGCTACTACTTCTGCTCCACGGAATTAGTGGAAAATTATTCAAAATCCTATTTTATCACATTAGTCAAGCAAAAGGAACTTTAATTACACTATACAAATTATTTGAATCTTGTTTCCTTCAGTCTGGGAATTCATAATTATAGCAAGCAGGCAGCAGCCATTTTATAGACACTGCTATTAAGGCAAGCCTTACATCATCTCAGAATCTTGTTTGTGCACCAGAATGGGGGACCTGATGTCCATCCCCATACCCTGGTTGCACAATTAAATGGTGGGAATGTGTGGAGAGCAGTGACATCCAGGAAGTGCTGAATGGAAAGTGAAAGTAATTGTCTGCCCCTCCTCTGTGCCTAAGGCATAGAGGAGGGGCAGACAATATTTGATTGACAGCTAAGATTACAACAGCTATGAATGCTTTAATAAAAAATAGAAATTTGATTTCATGTTTAATTTGAAAAGGACTGTTATTATACAGCTTTTTGTGTCTGGGTGGCAAGTCCACTTTAAACCATATCATGACATTGACCTTTGTCTGTATATATTTGTGTATTTGTGTAAAGCAATCCCTTTTTTATTTAGGCCTATCTCTAACCAGGCCATACAACATTGCATGTATATTTACAGTAGTGATGTGTCGTCAAAAGGTTGACCTGCAACTGGCCCTAACCCACCCACTCCCAAGCTGTGCCCAACCAAAGCCTCCTCTATTTATTGACCCTCACTTGCCCCTCCCCACCTCTGATGTCAAGAAGATGACAGGCGTAGTTAACATGCTTAAAAATAGGCGGAAGAGCTTGAGTCAAACCCACAAATCTTGTGTGGAAGTCCACACATCACTAATTTATAGTATCATTCTTTAACTCTTTGGTGCGGACTATGGTAAATACATACGTGCAAGATAAATGTGTATTCATGTAAAATATGGATCTTTTTAATTTTGGGAAACTTTATAAAAGCGTATATTGTGGGAACATAAAATACTGCAATTAATAGAGATTCTACTGTAGTTGTCATGCCCATTTGTGTTCTGAATGGAGATTATGACATCAGGGGACTGGGATGTTACTGAGAATGAATGGGTGAGAGTGGGGCAAGTTATGGTGACGGACATGTAAGTTAACATGTCTGAAAAGGAACCCAGCAAAGCAATGCTACTGGGTTTGATTGTAACCTGGGCACCTGCAAGGAATGTTTATGTTCTTCACCTGTCTCCATGCATTTTACTCTGGATACCCTAGTCTCCATTCTTCAAAAACATACAAGCCAGTTAATTGGCTCCTGATAAACCAACTTGTGTGTTATATGAATGTGAATGGGACCTTAGACTGTAAGCTCCATTGGGGCAGGAACTGATTTGAAGGGTGGGCAATCTATGGAAAGAGCTTTTTACAAAATGTCAAACATAAATCTGGTTTTATAGCGGGAACTGGATGGTAGATAAAAGAAAGGACTGTGCTTTTTACACTTTTGTAAGCTGTCTTTTGTATTGTTAGTGGGGGCCCAATGTGCACAGACCATACAGTGACTTAAAACTTATAGACTTTGTGTATTGGGGAAAGATTTTCGTCCCACATTTGTTCTGTTCTCTTGCGTTGGGATCAGGAATTTTCCTCCCTGTATATATACAGAATGCTGCGGTCATTACGTAAGAGATTGCCTAAGAATGTAGATTTAAGAAAAACTCTCACCGTTATTAAAGTGTCTTTCAATTATAGTGAAGAGATGAGCTTTTTTGACAAGTGTTTTCTAGATACAGCCAACGGCGGATCTTGTTGTTTACTGCCAGTATATAAATACAAATACCGTCTGTTTTATATTAATCAGCCTCTTTATCTGCCTGTTTGTACCCCCAGCCCTGAAGAACCCCGCTGCATTCCAGGAGCAGAGGAAGAACGTGGACCGAGCCAAGGTAAGGTCTGAATTTCTCTTCTTTTTCTTTCTAAATCACAAGTTGTGCATCTAGCCTTTCTCTGTCGATCTTAAATACTCTGGTGGGGATTGTGTTTCAGTCAACAATGTACCTTCCAGAAATGATTTTAGGAAGACGTAAGGCAAAAAACCCCTTTGGAAACATTTCTAAGCACACACGTGGAGTGGGGCAGAGTACTAGTGTTTCTAAGAGGGGTGCAAGAAGGGGTAACACCCACTGTGGAGTATTGCAGAGCAACAGGGCAGGAGCTATAAATTTAGGCTAGTATATGTAGTAAGGAATAATGAGTTAGAATAATTGGGCTGTACCAGTGGGATAGTGTTTGTTGTAAGATGGTGCACAGGGAGTTAGCTGCAACATGTACAGATGAGAGATAGTCTTTTGTTAAAATAGACATATCAGCAAACACGAAAGGCATAAGAGACAGTTTGTACTAGTTTGCAGTTTAGTTTAGGAAATTTTTGAAGGGAAAAAAAGCAGAGATGAAGTTATCCAGACCTTGTCAAGGACAGTGTAGATTGGTAAGAAGTTCTGTAGATTTGGGTTGGAAATTTTTCTGGAAGGAGAGTGAGTACAGTGGTGTGGATCGGTTGTCCAGCTGGTCAGATATGAGCCAAATAATCATTTATCTAGGTGAACAGAAGAACACTGTTTAATTTGGCTATTCCTTTGGTCCAAATAAGATGAGAGGAGGAACTGTGGTCAATTTCCTATCCAACAATGGATGGAGAGGTTTGTCCAGATGGTTCACAGTTTGGTGTGTTGCAGTTGCCTCCCCCGTGATTCTATATATATCCAAATGGTAAGGCAGTAAACTTCAAAATTGCCCCACCAAATCTGGGCTACTATGGAAAACTCAAATGCTGTGTCGTTGATGTAACCCAGGAGAATGTTGAGCCAAAGCATGGTAGATGACCATTTTGGTGGAGAAAGCCTATGGGGACAGTGTATGAAGCTGGTTTGTGAATTGAGCCAGGTACAAGAGTCTTGAGCAGGGTTACAAACCATATTACAATTATGTTGAGAGAATTTAAACAATAAGTTCTACTTCTACTACCTAATTGACCTTCAGGGTTAGTTTTAGGTATGGAGATCAAATAGGCATTCTCTACAAGTCTTTTTACTGACTGGCCCTCTGCCTTAAAAATGTTCTAGAATGGCCAATTCTAATCAACTTTACAATTGCTTTTCCTTATTTATGTTTTATAATTTTGTAATTATTTGCCTTTTTCTTCTGACTCTTTGCAACGTTCAAATGGGCATCGCTGACCCCTTCTAAAAAGCAAATGCTCTGTTAGGCTACAAAATTGATTGTTATTGCTACTTTTTACTACTCATCTTTCTATTCAGGCCTCTCCCATTCATATTCCAGTCTCTTTTTCAAATCAATGCATGGTTGCTAGGGTAATTTGGACCCAAGCAACCAGAGAGCTGAAACTGCAAACTGGAGAGCTGCTAAATAACTCAAAAACCACAAATAATAAAAAATTAAAACCAATTGCATATCGTTTCAGAATATCACTCTCTGCATCATACTAAAAGTTATCTCAAAGATGAGCAACCCTTTTAAAGCCCTAGGGAAGCTACACAGTCCTAACCCAAGTCCAATTTCTATAGTGCTTCCCATCATGATGGCATTATTTGGGAGTTTTGCAACTCATGTAATTTTGAATAAATGCAGGAGAAGGAATTGTACCTTTAGCCAAAATTCATGAATGAAGTACCTGTTGGAACCTAATCTGGTTTACAAATTAAGCAACAAATAAATCATAAGGCCAGACAATATCTAATCCTATAAAAAAATAATGCTCTCAGCACAGACCTGCTGACTATGTACAAAGGATAATGTCTGTTCAGGATAAAAGTTGGTTTGAGAAATAGCAGGAAAGAGCAGTGACTTATCCTTTACTTCTCATATTATTACTCTAATGGATTTACAATCAGATGACAAAATATGAGATCATTTCTGAAACCTTAAACCCACAAGCCAAATCTTAAGGGGGAAAAATGAAGGAAACTAAACAAAGTACTTTCAATAAAATGAAATTTCAGCTTTTCGTGCTTTCTCGATAACGAGGCAGTGATGCCAAAGCATAATGACGCCCTACATTAATGTTCACCTGTCATTCTGTAAAAATGTTTTCTTAAGAGAAAATATATAGGGAGAATATTGTCTAAAGTCTCAGCTGCTGCTATAAGATCAATGGAAAACAGCATTTGAAGGAACAAAACTATATATGTTTCTGATGTGTAGAAGTGAGCTGGGTGTGAGATAGAAGGGTCTATAGCAGGGTTGTCCAAAAGATAGATTGGGGTAGACCTTTAGCTGTTGATTGTATTAGCATGATTGGAGCTATGAGGGTTATTAAACCTTCCAGGGAGAGGTGCCAAAACAGCATTGTATGTGGCAGACAATAATGCTAATATAATCAACACCGAACTTCATGACATCCTTCATGATAAACAGATTATTCTGAGCTACATTGCAGAGTATATATTCCTGAAAAAAAATCTTATTTACAAGTCATTCTGAATTGAGAAAGCCAGTTGGATGAGTCTTGAAAAAAAAAAACACAGCAAGTCCAGTTGATATGACTTATTTCTACAGATATCCCATGACCTGGATGAATGAAAACCGTTCTATGCAATCTATTGTGCTGCTGTTACTTCATAGATGCTCTATGATTATTCTATGAAATCCACTGTGTTGTTGTTAGTGCTGATGTTCTATGACTTTTTAATGAAATCCATTGTGTTGCTTTTATTGCATAGATCAGTGGTGTATATAATAGAAGCAGACCTCACAGTCGCATGGGGGCTCAGGGAACCACGGGGTCTTCTTCCTCTATAGCGCTAAAGAATTCCCCCCTTATACCAATGATCGGAGAGGGAGTGCGCAGACAACAAGAAGGGGGTGGTGGGAGGTGGTGAATAGGCAGTCAGGAGGTGGAGAGTGGGTGGGAGGGCCTGCACACATTATTTACGCTGCTGGCATAGATGTTCTATTAAAATTAATTAGCTGAATTTAATAGTTGTTATTACTGCATTCAGACCTGTGAGTCACATAAAAATAGTTGGGGAGCAACACAAGCATGAAAAAAGTTCCTAGTGGTGCTGTGGTTGGCTATTTGGTAACCCCTATGTGGACTGGCAGCCTACAGGAGGCTCTGTTTGGCAGTACATCTGTTTTTTATGCAACCAAAAGCTTGCTTCCAATCTAGGAATTCAAAAATAAACACCTGCTTTAAGGTCACTGGGAGCAACAGCCAATGGGTCGGAGAGCAACATGTTGCTTGCAAGCCATTGGTTGAGGATCACTGCTCTAAGGAACAAGTGTAACTGGATGTAGTACTATTACCTCAACTCAATTTGTCTTGTTCTTGGTGTTTTTTGTTACCCCTGTACTAAATGCTGAATTATATACTGTATGTGATAGTCCTACTGGTCTGTTTTAGCCTACCCTTACTGACCCTCCAAGTTAAACCACTCTTTTAATATATGTTTCATTTCTGTGCTGCCATATTTTCCTTCTGTATTTATTGTAGGCTGAAAACTATCTAAAGCACAAGATTAGAAGCAGGCCTGAATTGCTAAATATGCAAATCTTACAAGGTAAGTTTCACCAGAACTCTTTACATCAACTGGTTTTGTCATAGTATTCATAGTATTCTAGTATTATCTAGTTAATGGCCAATATAAACTTCTTCCCAAAGGCCTAAATCTTAGGTAGCTCAAAAAGATGAGGTGGAACGTCAGGGTGTGCTGGGGGTCTTAAGGTTCCATATGGTTCTGACAGGTCTTTCTGATTGGCCAATATTGCTTACTGCATTGCTGAAATTAAGCACCTATGTTAGACAATTAGCATCAGAACATAGTGAGTATACCCTCCTACCCTGGAATTGATTGAGGGGGAGTGATTAAAAAAACTGAGACTTATGAGTTCTAGTACATTTTGCTTTTAAATTTTGTTTTTAATTTGATTCCTAAAATGGAATATTTTTGTATTCCCTTTTTGGGAGCCTGATCTGTCAAGGAAGGCCAAATGATTAGCCATTGTGTGCATGTGTATAGTCGCCTTGATTTTCTTTTAAACCAGTAAATCTCATGTTAGTGGGTTAGGTACATTCTTAGGGTCTACACAACATGAATCTCTAGGCTGTAGTTGCTCTTCTAGATTCCCCAAAAGCAGATGCTCACAAACTCTTGGACAGGATGGGGAAAAACCTGACAAATAGTCTAATATTGCACATTTCTTTTCCAATATATTTCGTAAAGGCCCATTCATTGGTTTAGAGGAACTGTTTTGTGTTCTTGATATTCTTAGGATTATAGAAGGGTTTCCTTATAAAACCTTGTTATAAGATAAATAGGAAGGCTGGCAAAATGCTGGACCAAAAAGGGCTGTAGACTAGAAGAATGTCTAATACAAATAGGCTTGGGCTAATGATAACACTGGGGATACTAGTTCAACATCTGGAGAATTTCAGGCTGACCATCTGTGGTCTACAAGAAGAGAAGGGTGTAATAACTTTTTTTTCTATGCAGATCCAGCCAATGAGAGCTCAGCTCAGGCTGCCCAGCTGAAATTAAAAAGGGCACGCCTTGCAGATGACTTGAATGAAAGAATTGCTCTTAGACCAGGGCCACTGGAACTGGTAGAGAAGAACATTATTCCCATTGAATCAACTGTGAAAGAGGCAATTAAAGGTAGGAATACTCTTCTCTGATTGAGGCTCCAAGCACATCGTCAGATTAGTAAAACATAAACTTTTTCGAGTTTTCCATCCCTTACTATAAGATGAACCTGCTTTTTACAGTTTTACATTAAAATATTACAATTCAACAGGTTAGCAAAGAGAATCTCCTACACATTACCATCAACTGCTGAGCTCACGGGCAATTCCATTTATGGATGATCGTAACCTGGTTTGTGTAAGGTTTTTCTGACATATGGAATCTCCCTGTTCATGGCTGCTCTTCCATAACAGCTGGTCCAGATACTGTAGCAGCCAAACGATTACTGGTGGCTTTGATTTTTTTTACCTGCTTTTACCATTTTGTCCCAGTCACCTTATTGGCAATTTAGGACTAGCCAAACAGAGCTGGGTGTGCTTTATCACTTCCTTGCCTGAATTGAGTATTGAGACTTGTCCCTGGTTCTCACTCCTCCTGGCTTTCCAGCCTGGTCCTGGCTTGGTCTAGGTTCTGCTTCTAAATCCTTTCCATTCCACTCCAATCCATTGTGCTTCTCCAACCTCACCATCCCATCCCAGTCTGTTCTGTGTGCCCACTCCATAATGTTTCCTTGCATGCTCTTTTCTACTTCTCCACCACTATATACTCTCCTGTTCCAGATCCTCTTCTTTTTGGTTATTTCCTTTTTTTCCTGGTTCTGAACTGTTCGTTGTCTGTAGGACCTCTCTCCTATTAGTTTAAGAGATTTCCCCTTAGAAAATCATTTATGGTGTGGACAAAAACTCCCAGCATCCTCAGTGAGTCAGATATTAGCTGAAAGATAATCTTTAGGGAGCATGCCCCTGCCTCTGATAGAAAGAAATGGAAGTATCTCCCTAATGAGCACCGATATTACTAAAGACATTTCAAAGTTTCCATAACTCCCTCTGGTTTGAAGCATCGGAGGTGCATCTTTCCCTTTGCTGTTGAATATCCAGACATGGGAATTAAAACCATTTGCTGTTCTGCTGTTGATTTGCTTGCTGTCAACTGCCCAGTTATCAAGATGTTTGGACTCTTTTCTGCATTTTTTTTAATCCAAAACAAAAAGCAAACCATCTACCAGCGCTATAAAGTTCTTAGTGGTCCAAAGCAATAAACATGGTCCTTCTGGCAGGAAAATGTTTAGACAATGCAGAGTCGTTAAAGCTATTTAAGTAATCCCTCCCTAATGAAAAGGCACTCGCCAGGTCTCCTAATAATTTCCAAACACCAGACTGGGCAGAGCCTGCAACGAGCAAAGGCTTGATGATGTTGGCCCATCTTAATAGCATGGCAGCCATGGCCACTGCCTGTCAGACTCAACTTGGCAGAAAAGAAAGAACCACCTAATCAGCTCTATAACTTTATATTGTTGATTATTGTTAAACATAAAATTTGATGTAGAGCTTGGTATTTTTAGACCCACTGCAACTTGTCCTATTTATGGGTTTAACTTCAAAACTGGGCCACCTTCCAAAGCCCTACCAATCCATCCAACTAAAGACACGCAGTTCCTCTACCTTGTTCTGTCAAGTAGCGCAGCAGGGTTTGGGCCGAGGCAAAACTGGCTTCAACTGCACATGCTCATTGTCACCGATTACATGAGAAGGTCCTCTTTTTGGCAGTCGCTGACACTGAGCATGGGCAGTAAAAGCCAGCTTTAACACTGTCTTCTCCCATTAGCAGAGAGGAGGGACTTAAGTGGTGCAAGATGGCACCCAACAAAACTAATCTGTTACTTGTTTTACAGGACAAGGCAGAGGAAATGGCCTTGTCTCCAAGTGGTATGGTTTGGCACAATTATTACTAAGGATTTCTTTCTTTAGTTGCTGGCTTGGTCTCTCCTGATTAGATTGGTTGCCCCTTGGGTGGCTTTTAGACACAATGCTGAATATTCACAAAAACAGATCTTTAGGTTAGTTTTCCTTTAATAACATAAGGTAACAGAAGGACCCACTGCTTTGGAGCCAGGACATTCATTCATGCCATTAGCCTTCTCATGTAAACTGCTATCAGTCTGTTATCAGGCACTGGCTGATTGATTCCAGATGCGGGGGGGTCCATTTATATGCCCCCCTTGTGCTTGCTGACATCCAACTGACAGTCTCTAGGGCACTTTAACTAATCATTCATGGCCGCGGTCAAGAGGCGCTGTCATATTAGGGCTATATCGGTACAGAGATAGATACCACTCGTTACCCATAACGTGTCCCAAACGGAAATAAGAAGGCACAAGTAGCAGAGCAGCCAGGACACATGAGTCAGAGATTCACATTACTGGGCCACAGTCACAACTTTTTTTTTGGATAAAAATCCAAAAAAAACATTTTGGCAATTCTAAAAGATTTCCAATATATATATATATATATATATATATATATATATATATATATATATATTTTTTTTTTTTTTTTTTTTTTTTTCAGTTGATGCATTTTGGAAGATAAATGATAAAATATACTGTAGTCTTGTTTCCTGCATTAGAGCACAATTTTAGTGTAACTTTCCCTTTAAATCTGAAATTTAAATAATGATTACAAGAAGTATGTGTATTAGTTTTTGATTACACACACTGTATATATATCTCTTTGAGTGTGTCGTCTTTCCTTTTGTCTCTTCCACACGCGGCACTTGCCAGTTGTTGTGTTTCCTCTCACTAGCGCGTGTCATAGGCACGTTCCAGAAATTGTGGTCACAGCACATAAAAGAAATAAATGAGTGGAAAGTTGGGAGAGCATGAGTCTGGCGTAATCTCTGTAATATTTCACTAGGAATTGACAGGTCATATGGATTCACACTTAACCAAAGTTCCTGTGTACTAGTGTTCCTTCTGCGGGACTGTGTTTCATTTTCCTTTGTTTATGTACATAATGGCTGTGACTGTGTAGATGTTGTTAAACTAGAACGCCTAGCACCCCTGACATCCAGAACAACTAAAAGACTGTATCCTGGAATGTATCTACTTTGTACAACTTTATTCATCTTGTTCGAGTGTCACTAATGTGACTTACTATCTCCATCATGCCCTACAGGCAACATCTTGCGTTATTGTTTCTATCTTGTCCTACTGTCTCCATCTTGCGCTTCTTAATCTTGCCCTATTGCCTTAATTTTTCCCACTTTCTCAATCTTGCCCTACTGTCTCCATCCTGCCTTACTGTATCTATATTGTCCTTCTATCTTCATCTTGCCTTACTGTTTTAATATATTGTCCTACTGTCGCCATTTTGTTTTACTATCTCCATCTTGACGTAGTGTCTCCATCTTGTCTTACTGACTCAACTTGCCCTACTGTCTCCATCTTGTCTTACTGACTCCAACTTGCCCTACTGTCTCCATCTTCCCCTATTAACTCCAACTTGCCCTACTGTCTCCATCTTGCCCTACTGCCTCCATCATGTCCTACTGTCTCCATCTTGCACTTTTTAATCTAGCCCTATTCCCTTCATGTTTTCCCACTTTCTCAATCTTCTGTTTTTATCTTGCCCTACTGTCTCCATCATGTCATAGTGTGTCCAAATTGCCCTACCATACCTGCAGTCCCTTCTTTTTTGGTATCTACAGCTATTGGTCTACAGGGCTCTACTAAGTGTGTGGGTTCAGGGAAGTGGTCTATATTTGCACCCTAAAAACAGTTCTGTCATATACTGTAGATTAAAAAAATGAACACTTGAATGTGTGGCTTTTTTTTGAGGACAGTTTCAAATCTTGGAATTTCCCATTTAAATAGCATTTAGTCAAAATAAATATCCCAGACCTCCAGTGTCAGTAACATTCTGTATCACCCTTTCTCTGACTTATGAAGGAAATCAGGTCAACTTCTCCAAACCTGTAGATGCCTTTGCCTTTGAAGAGGACAGCAGCAATGATGCCCTGTCTCCAGAAAAGGAGTCAAGTGAGAACTCCCTGGTACTCAATAAAGCATCTGTTCAGGAGACCAAAGATTTGGAGACCCTCAACTCCCTTCACTCAGGTCCAACACAGGTAAGATCTGTCAGGCTTTCTTTTCAGAGAAGCTACATGGAAAAGACTACATTGCATCAAAATAAGTCTGTAAGCGTATAGGTCAAATATTTCCTCAACCTAGTCAGTACCTGATCAGGGGTCCTTTGGAATGTTTTAAGTTCTTTACAAAGTGGCACAGACCCTATCTTATCCCCATTGTGAGCAGCAGTCCTGCCCAGCTTTATGGCTGAGATTCTAGCTATCTTTATAACAGAGCATTCTGTCACAGTGACACAGATCCTATCTGATAACCATTGTAAGCAGCAGTCTTGTCCTGCTTTATGGCTGAGATTCCAGCTATCTTTTTAAAAGACACACAAAGTCCAGTAAACAGATGAACAGTTATATGTGGAAGTAGTGAAAATAAGTGATTGTGAAGTAGAACACACTACATTTTACCTAGAAAGCCACTAAAAATGAAAAAAAAACTCCTGTAATATTGGAGTTGGGCTCTATACATAATATTGCGGTACAATGTTAAGTAGCTGGGACAATTGCAGACCCCCAGTATGACAGATCTTTGGCTTGCCAGCCTGTGCTTCATTCCTGCATCTTTGTTACACAGTGTACTTGGCACTAGGGAGGCTGATTTTCCAAGTACTAAGGGCAGGCGGCCAAGGCATTGTTTGCTTGGTATGTCTAATTGCACAGGGCTAATAAAGCACAATTGGTCTCAGAGGCTCCTCAGCTACAGTGAGGGCACCACACACTCATACATACAGTGGTTATGGCTTTCAGGCGGAAAATCATTTTCTAACCAGCGCAACAGCGAGCACATGCACAAATCTGATGGTGGAACTATGGAGCCCACCCATTATGCTTTTCTCCTTTCTGTTATACTGAGCAGTACCACATTCCCATCCAAAGTGCTGACTGATATCAGCTGCCAACTCTGCAGCTCTCACCTTAGGTACAGTTAGGGTTGCTACCTGGTCGGTATTTCACAGGCTGAGCTGGTAAGGCCTGGGCCAATATTACAAATTTACCGTCACTATTGTTCCGCCCCTGGCCCGCGTCAGATCCACCCTGCTCCCCTACTCACCTAAACAAAGAGCTGGAGTCCCATCCTGGTGAAACTCCATGACTCAACCCCTGAAATACTATAACCCTGCCCCTGATACATCATAACCCCACCCCCAAAGTGGCAGAACCCCACCCTCTACGTCACCTTCCGTAGTGCCAGAACTAAAAGGTGGCCTAGGCCCAAACTGTACTAATGACAGTGAAGTGTTTATGGGTCAGTCCCTCCTAGGCCCAAAGTTTACTAATTTGTGCCAGTGACAGCAGTTTTGGTGCATCTTGCAACAGATATTTAAACAGATATAGTTAAAGTAATATAAAATAATAAGCATTTTCTTTCTCCCATTCATTGGTATAGATTTTCCTTCTATTAAGAGAGATCCGGAAGCTAGCAGTAGTCTGGCAGGATTCTCATAACCACGTACTGAACCTCATGAAAATGAAATGGTCCTGGGGGGAAATGTCTGGCAGCTAAGATGTATATTAGGTATTTTTTTTCAGTCTGTGCAAAGCAGAAATCTTGGGCACTGTGTCATGTTCTAGACAGAGGAGAACTCTGCCCTCTGTCATGTTGGTTTCCCAATCATAGTTTAAAGCTTGTGGAGATTAAACTGAAAGGAGCTGCATTTACTGGGGAATAGATTTAGGTGCAAGCAAGACTGATGTCATTTCCACACTAGTGCCTTCACTCATTCCTTCATCTCTGGTTCATTTCTGCATAATCATTACATGATCTGTGGATTTAAACTGTAACCCTGGTAGGCCACAATGCAACAGTCTCTGTAGAAAGAATGGGGCTAACAAGTATTGTAGGACAAGATGGCAACAGCAGGGCTTAATGGCAACACTAGGGAAAGATAGAGACAGTATAACAAGATGGCGACAGAAGCATTGTATTTTTACTTCTTTTGGAAGGTATTAGGGTAAGCAGGTAAGGAAAGGAAGCAATAAGGAAGAAAGAAAAATTAAATAAAGAAAGGAAAGTGGCAAATGGAAGGACAACAAATAAAAGAGGGAAATTTAAGGAATGAAGGTAAGAGAAGAAAAGGAAAAGGAAGGAAGAAGTAGAAGGGAGGGATAACAAGGAAGTAAAAGAAAAGAACAACGGAAGGAAAATCAAGAACCAATGGAGAGAAAGTGAAGGGATGCATGGGAGAAGGAATGAAAGCAAGGTAAATTGAAGACTTAGAGTTGGAATTGGAATTTTCATGTCTGAAAAATATTTATATTTTACTGAATTTTCCTTTGGTAGATCCAGTTATTCCATTGCTGGTGTAAGGCGTCCAGTGTAGTAGCTGGAGCTTTGGTACCAAGCCTGCCTGTGATATATTATAACTGACAGATCCTATTTATTTCCCTAGGCTGGTTTCTTTTTGGACCTCAATTTAAATATACAATTTCAGACACATATTTTTAAACGAGAAGTGGGGGCTTTTGCCAGGGACAATGTATGTAAAGAAATGACGGCTCTGACAAACACTAACAATTTTCAGCAATATTGGATACCCTGATGTTTATTCTAAGCTGCTCTAAGATTCAAAGCAGAGCAGGCGCATAAATCACAAGCTTAAATTCTGGTTTGTGTTTAGCTCTTGCTAATAGTAATTCAGCTTTAATATCTGCAGAGTACTCGGAAACTGTCTCACTCACTGTGTGGCTTCAGGGGGTCACTAAAATAGGTGGTTTTTATTTTTCTGATTTTCAGAACCATTCCCAAGAGCATGATAGTGATGCCCAAGATGGAAGCTCTATCCAAAGTCACTCCTGTTTGCTGCACTCTGAAAGCCAGCTGTCTCCATCTGTGTCTGCAACTGCAGCAGTTAAGGTAGGAATCGAGGGCTGGTTTAGAGCAGGGAAAAAAAGGGTTCCAGGGCCCAAATATAAATTGGGTATTAATATCAAATTATGTTTCTATATAAACGTTTTGGTTAAGTATCTGTTTTTTCTTTATTAGCCTAAATCACCTGTAGAAGCAAAAAACAGACATAAAAAACCAAAGGATATCAAACCAAAGGTGAAAAAACTGAAATATCACCAATACATTCCACCTGACCAGAAGGCAGAAAGGTCCCCACCGCCTATGGACTCAGCTTATGCAAGGCTCCTCCAGCAACAGCAATTGTTTCTCCAGCTTCAGATCTTGAGTCAACAACAGCAGCAGCAACATTTCAGCTACAATGGGATGCACCACTCCCGGCTCAAGTAAGATTCTGTCTCTCCGGACATAATGAACCAAAGTCAGATTAACCACAAAACTATGTTAAGGGGAGCAAGACAATCCAGTTTTTTTGTTGAACAAAATGACTAGGTGGCGTCACATATGAGGGCTTTTCATTTTATATCTGGAAAGTTTTTAATACTAATTTATTTTAGTTTTGGCATGGATCATTGTTCATAGTTGTCTCAAACACCAAGAGATGCCCCAATTCTTTCTACTGCGACTACCTTATTTTTAGCCATGATCTTTAAACTCTCCGTCCAAGCATTTGATCCACCACAATATTTGTTCAAAAACTCGATGGGCATAAAAGGTAATTGTTGAATTGTTAACCCTGAAATATTTACTGAAAAACCTAAATCCTACTTGGAAACATATTTTAATTATCAGGAGATGGACTGCAGAAAAAGCCCAACTGGGGTTGTTATTTTGTGCTCTGAATAATCAGCTAGTCCCAAAAGATCATCTGGTATAGTGTTTTTTGGTTTTTATGACTTTGGTCAATAATCAACCTTGGTTTTCATATTTTATAGACTTCCAAATGATGAGATTATTCGGAATTCCAATACGTCATCTTTCAACAGTCCCTCCTTATCTCCGGTGAAGACCACGTTTTCTGGTCAAGCCAATGTCTCTATGAAACCAGGACTGTTGCCTTCAAATCTAGATGATTTAAAAGTAAGTTTACAGTGGGATTATTCTGTTACGTTTGAAGCCCAGATAAATCAGGCAAAAGATTTTGTTTTTATGGGCAAATGCCACATAATGTTGTGCCACTTTGTGAATAGATACATAAGGGGGATTGGGATTGCTTGACCTTTTTAATTCAAGTCCCCATTAGCAGTTTACCATTCGGTTCAGCCCCCCTTAACTTGTAACAATGCTACAGCTGTAGATAATTTTTTATCCCTATTATTACCTTAACTAACCTTAATGCTGGACTTTCAGGAGTATCTAAGAGCAGATAGATACCAGAACCATTCTAATAATGCGCCCCTTTTTTTTTAAAAAAAAGGTTTCTGAGTTAAGGCAGCAGCTAAGAATAAGAGGTCTACCTGTGTCTGGTACAAAGACATCATTGATGGAAAGATTAAGACCCTTCCAAGAATGTGGCGGTAACACTGTTCCAACCTACGGTGAAATTACAACCGTGACTTTTCCAGTTACACCAAATGGCACTCTCTCAGGCTACCAATCGCATGCTCCTGCAGGCATGTTATCAAATGGATTCTATCAGTTTGGTAGCACCAGTTCCACCCCACCCATATCTCCTGCATCATCTGAACTTTCTGTTAACGGATCCTTAGCAGACACCTTCAGTGACGGACCAATGTCTTCTCCACAGTTTGGCTTGCACCCTTCCCCAATTCAAAGTGCAGAGGAAAGTCTCATGAGTAGCATGAACAGTGGAACTTATGAAGCAGAACTGGAAGGTATTGATGCCGAAAAGGACAAAATGTTGGTAGAAAAACAGAAAGTCATCAATGAGTTGACTTGGAAGCTCAGACAAGAACAGAGGCAGGTGGAAGAGTTAAGGTTTCAGCTTCAGAAGCGAAAGAATGACCCCCAAGACAAACAACTTGCATCTCAACACTTTTTTGGGGTACCCATAAAACAGGAAGATGTATCGAGTTGCCCATTTGCCTCAAAGCAGATTGCTTTGAAAACGCAAGTAAATAATCCAACCGAAAAACTAGGCGCAGGCATGGCACAGCCCATTACTTGCCTGATCAACAATCACTGCATGGATGCATCAACCCAAAACTCAATCATGTCCTCCACTTTTTTGAGTCCTCAGTGCTCTCCACAACACTCACCACTGGGAACTACTTGCAGCCCTCAGCACATAAGTCTTCCCCCGTCACCCAATAACCACTGTCTGCTGTCGGTATCCCCCAATTTACAAGGAGATAGACGTAGTGGTTCCCCGAACGTTAACAACCGTCTTCAACCTGCTCAGGTAAGAGAGCAAGCCAGCCTTTTAAATACAGGATCAAACCCTGGCTTAATGCTTATTTACCCACCTTCACTATGTGTATTAAATGAAGGCAGTTTAATTGTGAGGTTTATAGCTCTGGTGTGAAGATCCAAAGACACATATTGTGATTTGCCATATTGTTTCCCAGATAGCACAGTATTGTGTTTGTGTTGCAGTTCTTAACCTTTACATCAGAAACAAAATAAGTGGAATTTCCATCTGTGCACACATTATCCTTTATTTACACAAACCCCTTCTACTACAGCAGTGACGATAATAAGATTTGTTGTCTCTTTACTCACTACAGCACTAGCTGAGGTCAGACCCGAAATATGTGGAGATATAAACTGTCAGTACAGAGCATTGTGCACATCACTGTTATGGTTACTGCACACATTTTCCTGTTAGAACATTCTGTTTTTAAGCATCACAGTTTATTTTGTGCACCTATTCTGTTTAGTCTGCCTGCGAGAATGGCATCTAAATGTGTAGAAATTGTAGCATCACAATGACCTGTTTATTCAGAGAACAAAAATACTGGTCTTGTGAAGAGTCCCAACTTTTCTACCAATGCCAGAGAAATTAAAGGGTAATTTACTGCGCACCTTTATTCATATGTGCACTTGCCCCATACCTTACCCTAACTGGACTGCAGGCTGGGCCCCCTTAGCTCATAACCAGGTAGCAGATATATAGAAACATTGGGGTTACACACAAAACAAATAAGCACTCACCCCTAATTTCACCCTAACTGGCCTTCAGGCTGGGCCCCCTTAGCTCATAACAAGGTTACAGATATATAGAAACATTGGGGTAACACTCACCCTGCTATAGTTCTAGAGCACAAATAAGAATTCAGCTGAAATGCACCTACCCAAGAACATATGCTCTGCAGGGTTCTTATTAATTTTATGCAACCCATGAAAGGAGCTCGATTTTTTATTTTGTATTACAGGTATGGGACCCGTTATCCAGAATGCTTGGGATCTGGGGTTTTCTGGATAATGTATCTTTCTGTAATAAGTTAGATCTTCATAACTTAAGTCTACTAGAAAATCATGTAAACATTAACTAAACCTTATAGGTTTGTTTTATTTCCAATCAGGATTAATTATATCTTAGTTTGGATCAAATACAATGTATTGTTTAATTATTATAGAGTAAAAAGAATTTATTTAAAAAAAAAATTGGATTATTTGATTATAACAGAGTGTATGGGAGACGGCCTTTCCGTAATTCGGAACTTTCTGGATAATGGGTTTCCGGATAACCTGTAATAATGTTAGCTAATATGCTGAACTAAACCTTTGGGATTGTATTTTATTTGGATATGCTGTATTGTTAAGGGAATGCCTTTAAGCAGATGACATTAAAACTGCATTTAATGTAAGTTATTGTAAGTTACAAGAAAATGTCTATCTAAGCAACATTTCAATATACATTCATAAACTAAAAAACATTTTCCATAGATTTATGTCCCTTGAAAATGTTATTACAACGGAAAGCAGTATTTGCTTATCCTGTGTGTAAAGATATAGGAAAATATATCCTGTTTGTAAAGATACCATGGCTCCATGTTTATACTTATACATATGTTACTTTCGAGCACATTTAAACCAGGTACAATCTATAGAAATTATATGGGTTTCAGTACAGGATAAATTCTAACATAATATACTTCCCCTTTGCAGGGTGCTGGGAGTATGACTCACTTTCCCCCAAATCAGAATAACCTTCCATCATCATACAGTGAACAGACAGAGAAAAAAGGAAACAAGGAGCTTGCCCCACCGAAGAGCCCAAAGGTACGATTCAATGCATCCGCCATATTGCAGCTATATCTTCTATTGTATATGAGTGGAAGTGCAAAATGAGGCTAAATTATCCAGGGATGCACCGAATCCGGCTGAACCCCCGAATCCTTGGCGAAAGATTTGGCGAATGCCAAACCAAAATCCTAATTTGCATATGTTAATTAGGGGTGGGAAGGGGAAAACATTTTTTACCTCTTAACCTTGTTTTGTGACAAAAAGTCACATGATCTCCCACCCGCCCCTAATTTGCATATGCAAATTAGGATTCCGATTCGGTTCGCCCGAAATCCGAATCCTGCTGAAAAAGGCCGAATACCGAACCAAATCCTGGATTCGGTGCATCCCCAAGATTATCACTTACCCATACATTAGGTAATAAAATCAGATTATGTGGAAACTTTGATTTTTTTTAATTTAAAGACGTCTTCCCGATAGGACAAGATTCTCATTTGGATGTCTCCATGGTGATGATAGGAGCTGAGTTAGTTTGGGAATACTTGAAATAAAATGTAAAGCTCCATAGCATATTTAAAACTGTTCTAAAATTTCACTAAGAAGATAACTCCTCCAGATATGAGGGTGGTGGCTGTACACACTTTCCATCATACAATACGTTTCATATTCGCCTTTGTTTGATGGAAGTAGTATGTTCCCACCCTCATTGATTAGCATGGGGCATTTTTCCAGCTTTTAATTAATATACAGAATATCTCACTTGTGTTCCCATACAGATGACTGTTTTACAGCCACTGCCCCAAAAAGGCCCAAAGCTTTCAGTTCCATGTCAGAATTTCACAAAAGCAGCCTCAACTGTTTCAAAGCAGCCACCCACGTATGAGGATGCAGTCAGACAGGTAAATACCCATCACCATGGGATCCAATGATGGAATCTAAAATGAGATTTCTTGTATAGATGAGATTGATTCCTTCTTTTGGGGGTTATTGGCATACTGTGTTGAGTAAGACTGAGTAGTGGTGATGAACAATTCCTAAAGTACAGATAGCACTTAAGTCAAATAATAATGGAAAATTGGCGAGGACTAGAGAGAGTTTGTGGATTTAGATAGGTGATATGCATCTTGGACTGCCATAGAACACTGAACAAGGTTCTAAGCCATTCCTTATTACTTCGAAGATCTTCAGCTTGGTCTGCTGATTGCATTTCCAAAATGGCCAAACTTTGTGTTTCTTTAAGGTGCATGTAGACTGATAGCTTGAAGCACAAGCCCTCACTGTCATGTACTTATTTTGCAGCAAATTACAAGAAGTCAACAGATGGATGAGCTCCTTGATGTCCTCATTGAGAGTGGAGGTAAGAAATCACATGGAGATAATGCATAACACACACATGTTCCATCTTTAAGCTATTTGTGGTAAACTAGAACCCAGTAATGAGTTGCTGTCCATGGCAGGGTGAAAAACAACTGGATCTATATTGTTACATGAAGCATACAGTGTATAAATGTATACATTTTTGGGGTCACCTGTTTTTCTAATTTTAATATTCATGTTGCGTATCATAGGGACTTCCCAAATTTGTATTTGGCAATAAAAAATTACAAAAGGTTGCCCAAAGAGTAACCACCAAAGAAAATCAATGGTATTGACTGGCAGTCTGTCATATACATTCTTTTCTTTGCCCTAGAAATCCCTGCCAATGTCAAAGACGATCGACCATGTGCTCAAAAGCATCATCAGTTGAATGTGCCGACTGCAAACTCAAACCCATCAACTTCAAATGTTCACCTTCCCTATGACAATTGCTCAAGCCATGGTGATGGCCATCTTGAAGTCTTACTAAACTCCCACAGCCCCTTGGGGAGGACCAGTGAACTGCGACTGCTTAAAATCGGTAATGACGATCCTCAGTTTGAAAGCGTGTTGAGTGGATATTCAGGAAAATTATCCAAGGAGATTCTTCCTTCTGGAGAAATCTTAGACGCTTCTCTTTCTTCCATGGATACACAAATGTCTACTTCATCTGCAGAAGGTACAGCCTTACAACATCTGAGTTTCACTGAATCTCCTTGGGAGACTATGGAGTGGTTAGATTTGACACCTCCAAGCTCAGCTACTGGCTTGGGATCACTCAGTACCACTGGTCCGAGTATCTTTAACACCGACTTTCTAGATGTTACTGATCTCAATTTAAACACTGCCATGGATCTTCATCTAGAGCATTGGTAAAAGACTCATCTGAAGAGTTGAGACTGACCATTGGTATCAATTCAAAACGAAACCCTCAAACATGAATTTAAGTAGATGCCAACCAAACTGCCGCCCAACAGTTACAATAATAAGGGTGATTTTTCTAACCTTTTCTCACTTACATGTTTTCTGACATCTTCATGGTATTTGCTTCCAGACAAAGGAATATGTGTCAACCTGAATGGCTAAAACTGTATTATAAGGGATATATATTGATACTTTTGGAATTTTTTGTTTGTTTTACCATTTGGACAAATGGAGCAAATACATAATTACAGGTCCTTTCAACATAACACATTTTTCAGTGTAATTTGGGCATATTTTCTCATTCACATTGACTTGTTTTGCGATTTCTTGGTCAATATAACAGGTATTAAAGAAACCACTATGAATAAAATGGATCCTATGGAGCAATACTCCTCCAGAGCTTTCCCTCATTAATAATATTACACTTTAAAAAAAAATGTTGCCTTTGTCCAGTGCCAGCCTGCCCTTCCTTGAACTAGACAATGGGTAGGGTAAAGCCCATAAAACCGTGCCAACTTTTGACTCATCCTCTAACAGTACTGGGTCTCCTAGTATCCACCAGAAAACCTGACACTTTGAACTCATTCTCACAGCAGATATAGATTTTGTTTTTTTTTTAAAGAACCAGGGTGACAATAAGGATAGGCTGATGGGAACTCTCCTAGGCTGGGCCCACTGGGAGATCCTCAGGTAGGCAAGACCAAGTCCTGAAATGAGAAAGATGCAATCCTTAAATTTAATTATATTTTTATTCTCAAAATAAAAAATTCTCTTAATCTGAAGTTTGATAGCAGTCAACAATGGTCACCCAATATATATCGGTTATTAATGGCTAATGGCCAGAATTAATAATAAACTGCAAGGCAATGTTGCCTTCCAGACCTATGGTACAAGGGAAAATGTGAGTGTATGTATGTATATAAGTGTTATATCTGCTCATCTTCCTGTATAGAATAATGTATGTATGTCCAGTAGGCTGTACCCTGCTGCACTTGTACTGTACTTTACAAACCACCCCTGGATATTTTTTTTGCTAATGGGGTAATTGACTACATTGAAATATTTTGTAACTATTTTACTGGAAAAACAACACTAAATTCTCACTCTCTCTTTTTTAATAACAGAATCCCCCCAACTAAAAAATAGGATTACGTTACATGTTGGTGACGTTTATCTTTTACAGCATGATATCAAATTGTAAAGAAACATTTCTGCACCCAGTTGTATTATATCCATTGTACATAGCTATTTTTGGAAGTTTTTTTTTTATTACGAAACCACGGTATACATTGATACCAGCCGAGGCTTCGCTGCCATTGCTGAGAGACCATACGCTGCATGCTGTACATAGTTAGGAATAGCTAGCTCACCTATTTTTGTAAAAGTGTACAAAAAATAATAAGGTTCACACTGCACTGTTAGTATAGGAAAGTTTCACCTTTTTTTGTAATGTTTTTATATGAATAAAGTTTTATTTTTACGAGAAAAACTTAGAACTCATTCCAGGCAGACTCAGAGTAGCACTTTATGTCAACCATAATTAGTAACCCTTGATTACGGTGTTACTATATCCCTTGATGAGTTGACAAAAAAAATGGTTTGACCCCCCAAATAGTTTACCAAGTACTGTCGGAAAACCAAAAAAGCAATATGACATTGTATTTCCCAGAATCATTAGCTTTCCTTCATTTTTTATCTTGTGGAATAGATGCTATGAAAAGTAGCTGGTCTGGAATTAGTAGCCTGAAAATGTGGCACCATAGTGGTCCCACCTAGACGTGACAGCCACATCACAAAGCTGAAACACAGTACCTAAGTGACAGAAAATAGACTTGATATGCACATGGCAATGCAAACCCAAAAAAAAAAAAAAAAAATATATATATATATATATATATATATATATATATATATATATATATATATATATACTGTATATATATATACACACATAGCTAAAGTGCCCCCATAGACATGATGGAAGCATCATAAAATGTGGTGTCAAAGTGGCCCCGTAGACTTGATGGGAACTTTAATCAAAACATTTTGGAGCCAAAGTGTCCCACATTGACTTGATGGCCACATCAAAAAGTTCTTTTCAATCTGTGTCAGGGGACTTTCATTTTTACCCTATTTTAGTACATTAAAATGTAAGACAGCACAAGTTTAATCAATGACCCGACCAAGACCAGGTATCACCATAAAAATTGACCACAAATGGAGGAACCATATATCTCATTATTAATTTTAACATTATTTTAATTTCAGAATCCGTTTGATTCAAATCATTTTGATTTTTATTTTGTTGAGGAGGAAAGTAGTTTTGTCTATCTCGGGGTATTTACCAGATATTTACTAGCAATAGCTAAGGATGTGGCTACTGAGAAGGGACTATAAAATACTACAAGACACTGTGCCTTAATTCTTCTCCATAAAACAAATGTTCTTAATAAACGATTTTAGAAATATTCTTGGGGGGGGAGGACAAAAAAACCCCAAAGATTTATATTTTTAAATTCCTGTACTGAAAGTTACTAAACTTGTGTACAATACTTTTTGCCTTTTTTGTGAGAAATACAAATTCCATTTTTGAATAAAAACATTTTTTTTTAAAAAAAATGACTTTGCTCCAATCATTCCCTAATGAATCATTTCTTTGACCAATTTTGGATCAAAGTTAATTCCGGAGATAACCGTACAATGTGTATGTGTGTGATTATGTACATTATTAGAAAGAAAAGCCATTTAGAAAAATAAAACAATAGTCTGAATGTCACTGTGTCATTGGTGCTTAGTGATGTCATTTTTGCCACACAATTCATCAAAATGTTTATTATAAGAAATATTGTACCCTAGAGATAAAGGAAAATTATATTTGAAGTTGCCTAAAAATTCCATGGCCTATACAGTGATTGTTGCCACCAGAGCTTGCCATTTATGTCCCCTATTCCACTAAGGCCAGTTTCATCAGGAGCCAATGAATTCCAGAGTTAATTTGGTCCTACAGCAGCCACTGCTGAAACTGTAAACACAGCAGAGATTTTCTCTACGGCATATAAAGGCCCGCCAGATGTATGTGCTAGGAGTAGGGATGTAGCGAACTGCCGATTTGGTGTTCGCGAACACCGTTCGCGAACACCGGCAAAAAATTCGAACGTTCGCAAGCCGTTTGCGAACTTCGAACACCCGCTAAAATCGTTCGATTCGAACAATCGAAGGATTTTAATCATTCGATCGAAGGATTTTCGTTCGATCGAAGGATTTTCATTCGAATCGAACGAACGAAACCATTCGATCGAATGCTTTTCATTAGATCGAATGCTTACAATCGTTCAAACGAATTTTTAGCGGTCGAAGGAATTCGAATGGTCGAATGGTCGAACGAATCGAACGCGAACCCAAATTGGCAAACGTCGCATGACGTTCGCGAACATTCGGCGGACGCAAACGGTCGAAGTTCGCCGGCGAACAGTTCGCTACATCCCTAGCTAGGAGCATAACTGGGAATGGGTGGGTTACAATGGAAAATGCATTGGATTGGCCGTAGGCTTCTCTGCACCCACTTTGGATATCTATTGGGATTACCTGTAAAGTACCTGAAAAGTCTGAAGTTCCAGCAATTATATAGTTACCTGTATTTTAAAGAGCCCCATGGCACCCCATTTAAAAACCTTTCCACTAATCTTAGAGCAAGAGCCCAGCTGAGATCAAGCCATGTGTAATGCATGCTCTGCTGGGAGTTGCACGGAGTAGTGGTGTTTGTGTCCTGAAAATAAAATACACATCTGTAAAGACTGTTATATTTGTTAGGTGAGTTTCCATTTAAAATAACTCCTAGTATTCTCCTTTTATTCTCTGATGGATCTTAGGGTGGTCGTCTCCCCCCACACACTGATTTCTGCTGTTTCTTGTTCCTCTTTGTTTAACATTTGGCTGCACCCACAGGCGAATGAGTAAAAAAGGAGCATTGGAGCTCACAAAGCTGGAACAGAATTGTCAGGGCATCAGCACGGCCCGATCCATTTACATGCTATTTATCATAAGCGCATGGGAAGTCAGAGCAATCCGGCAGGGTTATCACAGGTCCTGGAGGCCAAGTGCAGACATTTCTCTGTTAAATAAGTCAGCTCTAATTGAAATATCACGCATTAAATGCTATGAGGCTTCCCTTCATACTAAACTAAAGACATGTTGCCATTGGGGCTCATATTTTATGTTGGCCACACAGAAAAAGTTCCACCTGTTTGGCAAGGTCCCCAAACTTTCTCCAGGTAGTGGGTAAAATCAGGCTGATCTGGTTGTTTGTTTCCAGGGCCAAGGAATATCTTAAACATAATTTAATTAAAAGGAAGTTGGTAAATTGGTATCTTGTGGTGGATTCCCATAAGGCCTATCTGGAGGACCCAAGGGGAGCCAGCATTGTCTATGGTGGGGCAGGGTGTGGGTAGAGTGGGAGCAGGACCAAGGTAGTGATGGGAGGTGAAAGGTTGAGGCACAGCCTTTGACTCAAATCCACCTCTGGTGCTATACATATACACAAAGTATCGGTTATGGAGTGGCACAATGGATCTGTGCTGAGTGCATTTGCCTTGCATTCTTTGGGTCATGAGATTGATCCTGAGCAGAGGTTTACTGACAAGAAGTGTGTTCTTTAAAAGGCATTAACACTATATATATATGAACAACAAGCGTAGGGCATGGCCTTCTGTGATGGCTTTGGGTAGATGCACCTGGCTTGTATAGGTGAGGCCACATGTTTGAATCTGCCCAGAGCTCATTGTGTAAGGATTTTAAAATAAATTACTCTTCAAGGAGCAGGAATCAACAGTTGCTTTTCAATCACTAAACAATAAAACCATTGCACAGTGGCTGCTGCACAGTGCTTGGGTACTATATTCAATTCCAACCTGAGTGCTATCTTCAAGTATAGGTTGGTTTCTCACAATATATGCTTTTTACAACAGCACACCACTCAACTTACCTATTGGGAGGCCTGCCTGTATGGTTTGGTGGGCTCTGACAACCCACATGGACACAGAGCAAACATAAATACTTCTTCTTAATGACTGCACTCAAGTTGGAATTGAACACAGGCCCCAGGTACTGTTGTGTAGCAGTCCTTCCCTTTGAGCAATGATGCCATCCGAGATTTGGTCTTCAACTCTCCCTATAATTATCATCAACACTTGACATAAAAAAAACTAGACAGCAGCACTAGCCAATGAGTCATCAGAGACAGGGAATAAAATATCGTATAGCGTATAGAGATTGGTATTGGAGGAATTGTGCCAAGATACATAGTGTTAAGAAATAGAAGAATTAATCACTGCGCCTTTCCACCTTCCAGACAGAGTTCTGGATGCATTGTGACTACACTGACAAGGAATGGACCCACCGCAGGTAAGTCACTGATAGACTATGCCAAACAATATTGAATATTATAGAAACATTGCTGAACCCCAGAGCTGTGAGAGATCTCACCTTGGGCAGATGCGCAAACAACACTCCTTCTGATGTCCCACAATATTGCAAAGGTATTTTAGATTTAAAATAGTGTGTCCTAGAGCCTATTCAGTACTGTGTCCCACTGAATGTCCAACCAGTGCAAGGCTGTCACCTCAACCACTTAAGAAAAAAAACGCCTATTACATAGTTACATAGTTAAATCGGGTTAAAAAAAGACAAAAAAAATCTATCAAGTTCAACCCCTCCAAATGAAAACCCAGCATCCATACACACACCCCTCCCTAAATATATACCCATATCTATACTAACTAGGGATGCACCGAATCCACTTTTTTGGATTCGGCCGAACCCCCGAATCCTTCACGAAAGATTCGGCCGAATACCGAACCGAATCCGAACCCTAATTTGCATATGCAAATTATGGGTGGGAAGGGGAAAAAATTTTTTACTTACTTGTTTTCTGACAAAAAGTCACGCAATTTCCCTCCCGCCCCTAATTTGCATATGCAAATTAGGATTCAGATTCGGTTCGGCCAGGCAGAAGGATTCGGCCGAATCCAAATCCTGCTGAAAAAGGCCGAATCCTGGCCGAATCCCGAACCGAATCCTGGATTCGGTGCATCCCTAATACTAACTATAGAGTTTAGTATCACAATAGCCTTTGATATTATGTCTGTCCAAGAAATCATCCAAGCCACTCTTAAAGGCATTAACTGAATCAGCCATCACAACATCACCCGGCAGTGCATTCCACAACCTCACTGTCCTGACTGTGAAGAACCCCCTACGTTGCTTCAAATGAAAGTTCTTTTCTTCTAGTCTAAAGGGGTGGCCTCTGGTACGGTGATCCACTTTATGGGTAAAAAGGTCCCCTGCTATTTGTCTATAATGTCCTCTAATGTACTTGTAAAGTGTAATCATGTCCCCTCGCAAGCCCCTTTTTTCCAGAGAAAACAACCCCAACCTTGACAGTCTACCCTTATAATTTAAGTCTTCCGTCCCTCTAACCAATTTAGTTGCACTTAGTTTCTGCACTCTCTCCAGCTCATTTATATCCCTCTTAAGGACTGGAGTCCAAAACTGCACTGCATACTCCAGATGAGGCCTCACCAGGGACCTATAAAGAGACATAATTATGTTTTCATCCCTTGAGTTAATGCCCTTTTTTATGCAAGACAGAACTTTATTTGCTTTAGTAGCCACAGAATGACACTGCCCAGAATTAGGTCTATGGAGAAGATAAAAGCTACTTCTGAACAGCGCCGTTGGTTGGGTCTCATAAGGCAGCAGCACTGCTCAAGGAGCCACAAACATACCCCAGCTTGACCTAGAATCTTATACCTATATAGTGAAACAGACACATTAGGGTCACTATACTGCTGGTATGTATTTGGAAGGAGCCTGCATGGGGAGGACATGGGGAGAGCCATCAAGTTGGTATCAACACATTAAAGAAATTTTTTACAACTCCAGCCTGTAAGTTCTGGGTAGGGTTGCCACCTGGCCGGTAAAAATGATGATTGATCATACTTGTTATTAATAGGGAAAAAAGATAAATATATACGAAGGCCGGTATTTTTTCCAGAAAAGGTGCCAACCCTAGTTCTGGGAAGGGCCCACATAGCTCGCCGCCTAGTTCAGATTCAACAACAGTATTCAGCTTCCTCCTGATATCCCAGCAAAAAGTGCATCATGTGCCTAAAATGCACCATGTGTCCACAAGATAAAGGTTTATACAGGTATGGGACCTGTTATCCAGAATGCTCGGGACCTGGGGTTTTCCGGATAATGGATCTTTCTGTAATTTGGGTCTTCATGCCTTAAGTCTACTAGAAATTTATTTAAACATTAAATAAACCCAATAGGCTGGATTTGCTTCCAATAAGGATTAATTATATTTTAGTTGGGATCAAGTACAAGCTACTGTTTTATTATTACAGAGAAAAAGGAAATCATTTTTAAAAATTTGGATTATTTGGATAAAATGGAGTCTAATTCAGAAACTTTCTGGATATCGGGTTTCCGGATAAGGGATCATATACCTGTAGTACATTAATGTGGTGACACTGCCCTTATTCTGTATATGCAAAGTTTCCTAATCCCTACCACTAATAAAGCAGAGGGTCATTGGAAGTGGTGTACGTAGACTCAGCAGGGACTGTCCATATTGCACCACTAGAACTCCTCGCAAGTATCCATCAGGCAATATTTCGACATGGAGGTAGGCTGTGAATGCCAGTTGGAACAGGTGCAGGGAGAGTATAACTCAGGTTCAAGTTTCCCTTCTGCAATAGACCCTGCAGTGGTGTGGTTTACTGTATACAAGTTATACCACCTGTTCTTAGATTTGTCTGATCACCAGCAGGGGTTGGACTAGTCTACCTGAGTATATGAGAATTTCCTGGCAGGCCCAGGCCCTAGTAAGCCCTGAGTCTGAGAGTTCCCATCAGCCCTTTCCTGTTTGCACTATAAACCTATATGAATTCTATACCATTTTGCACTGTCTCATCTAATTGATGTGAGAGTGGGCTATGGATGTCTGGTTCTCTGGTGGACCTCAGGGGGCTCAGTCTGACACTGGATTTTGTCTAATAAATGCTCAATGGTTAGATTGGTGGAGGTGGCTCTGGGTTGTTACTATTAAGTTGGTTAGAGTGTGACGTATTGTCTGTGTTGGAGTCGCCTCCCAGAATCCCCGGTGTTACCTTCATAAACTGTTTCACTATAAAACCATATTAGAACACATTTTCCTGCTGCCACTGTTTCTGATAAGAAGCTTCTCTTCCCATGAAATGCATGAAAAACCTTTCAGATCTCCTGTTTTCCCGGGGGGGCGAATTATTCAATCAGGAAAAAGCCTTATAAATCCCCATTACACTATAACAATGGATCAGCATAGACAGACTCACCCAGTGGGAAAGCTTAGGATTCAAATGAAAGAAACAGCTGTTGGGTGGAAAATGATCTGTAAGTAAAGGGTGGGCACCACCTAGTGGCCAAAGGCAGATTTTCTATTCATCAATAGCTTTATTATACAGTTGTATGAACATTTAATAAAGTAATTTATAAAAGTCATCTGCCCTTCTTTATGGCTGATATTTCAGCCTTTTAACAAAACATTCTGTCACAGTGGCACAGATCCTATCTGATCTTTCTCAATGAGGTGGTCCAAACAGCAGGGTTGGTGAATGTGGCTACTGAAGGGGGTAGGAAGGGCAAGCACACCTATTTCTGTGGCTCTCGCAGTAGCAGAATTGATCAGATTTATAATAAGGCTGGTGCTCTTTTTTCAAGGGTTAAGGGGATTGAAGTGATTTTTTTCTGATCCCTTGATTCTTTTCTTTGAATATGGGATGTCTGAAAGTGTGAGGGTTGATAAGGGTCTGTGGAGGTTGGAAATGTTGAATGATGAGTCATTAAAGCCCTTTTGTGAGTTTGCCATCCAGAATATTTAGTCAAAAATTATTTTTTACAATTCATCAACAAAGTGGTGGGAAGTTGCCAAGAGGTAATGTTGGGCTTTCTTCAAGTCCCTATCTGTTAAAAGGGAGGGAAATAGGCAATGACAATACCAGTCCTTAAAAAAGAAGCTATTTTCGGATGAGGTGGAGGGGGGAAAGTTGCCCAGTTAAAGAGTCAAATGAAGAAGCATCAGTACAGCCGCCAGTTCTTGAGAGGGATTCTGGGATAAAAATGTCCCCAGATTCTTTTCGGAACTCGGAAAGCGAAAGACAAGGGAGGAAATACTGGAAGCTGTGAGATCCTACTATGCTGCTTTGTTTTAGAGAAAACGGAGAGGGAAAGGATGACAGTTTACTTAGAGACGACCCCTGGGCCTGACACAAATCATTTTGAAAAATATCATGGAGGAGGAGGTAAAGTTATGTCCTTACAAGTTAAAAAACCCATTGGTGGCCAGTGGAACTTACCTTAGGTTCTTCTTATTTTGTTCTTGTCGATGGCAGATTCTTCAGTTTTCTCCTACAGCATTTGGATCCTTTCAGGCTTCGGGTCTTTCCACCACCACTTCTGGTCTTTGCATGTTCTTAAGGGGGGCCAAGCACAACCTTGCCCCCTTTCACCTTAGATTTTGCCAGGCCCGGGACAACTGTCCTCGCTAATGGCTGCAGGGAAAGTGTTTATGTTTGTGGTCAGGAGAAGCAGGCCACCCCCATAGATCACCAAGATGGACTCACATTCCACTTGGCTCTAGGACAGCGAGTGAATGAACTCCTTGTACAGGATGCTTCTTCTTTGCCATCCAGTACTGCAAGGTGGTCTAATTCCCAGAATACAGGGTAGATTAGTACAGGCAGGCTGGAGCTAAAAGGAACAGTCCTTTGCCATTTTCTTTTCCATGCCTTCTTTTTCTATTATCCATGGTTCTTTCTGCACCTTATAACATACTGTTTAACCTCTTCCTAAATCCAACATGTTGTCCCCTTCTGTCTTCAACCTGATTAAAACAAAACAAACCGTCGGAGGAAGGACTGCAATGCCTAGCCTATGTGGTACTCGATCGGAATGGAAAATCAAAACCTGCCCAATGCATGTTTGGCTGATTTTTCAGTCAGATATTGGTTGGATGGACTCTTCCAAGGGCCCCATACACTGGCAGATAAGCTTCTGAAACATTGTAAAGGGCCCAAATTAGCAGATTAAATCTGCCTGTGTATGGCCACTTTCAGGGTGCTACTTGTCATGGCTACAAAATAGACAATGGTGATAACTGGCTTTACTTAAGGTGGCCATACATGTAGAGATCCGCTCGTTTGGAGATTCCGCCAAATGAGTGGATCTCTTCCCGATATGCCCACATTGAGATGGGCAATATCAGGCTGATCCGAACAGATGCGGCCATGATCCGACGGGCTTTTCAACCCTGCCCGATCGACATCTTCCCGACTTTCGACAAGATATCGCTCAAGATATCCACACATGGGCCAAGAAGCTGACTACTCGATCTGTCTGCAGATTTTATCGGCCTGTGTATGTCCAGTTTAAGACACTACTGGGGAAATGTAATATTGGTCACTAACACAACAATTATTTGCAAAGCGTAACATTTTGCCCCTCACACAGTAGGATAACAATTGTGAATGTTATAGTTTGTATGCAGTGTATGTAATATAACTTATTAATGAAAAAGTTTGCTCCAAAAGTTTATGCCACCTTCAAGCAGGTGTTAAAGGTTCACAATGTGCAATTAAGATTCACAATGCAATAAAAGCCTAATAATGAAGAATATTACATTGCAACATTAGAACTTTTATTCACAAATGTATTCTATTCGCAAATGTTATTACATTTCCCCCTATTTGTGTTTTAGCAGAGGTGATTCTCAGTATTGCCTTTGGCTGGGTATTTTGTAGCCACAAAAAGTAGCTGCTACTTTTAGTAACTTCCCCCCTTCCTTTCTTTCATATCTGGTGCTTCTTTTTATCCACTTCACCCCTAGATCTATTTCGACCCCCTTCTCACCTGGTCTTAAATCAGCCACACCCCTTTGCCTGTCCCATCTCTATCTACCTAGTGTATTTCTTTTGCCACCTGTTCTCCACCATCACCATACTGTGTTGGGGAAGTGGAAAATATATGGAGTCAACCCTTGACTTTGGTGTTGTATGCTATTATAAGCCAACCCACAAGAACTTGGCCCTGATTGAATGGCTGAAATTCCCAACCCCCTGATTATGCTGCCATTAGGATAGAGCTTGTAACATTCATGGGTGGGACCTGAGTGTAGCCAATACTTGGCTCCATTCAGAAGTGTAAATCTATTGGAGCCTTTGTCCTTGAGCCTCTTTGGTGTAATTTCATGGGCTTCTGTGCCCTCCTGTAATTGTACAACAAGGATAAACAATCAGAGATCCTCTAGTTCAGTGGTCCCCAACCAGTAGCTCGTGAGCAACATGTTGCTCTTCAACCCCTTGGATGTTGCTCTCAGTGGCCTCAGAGCAGCAGCTTATTCTTGAATTTCTGGCTTGAAGGCAAGTTTTGGTTGTATAAAAACCAGATGCACTGCCAAACAAAGCCTCAATGTAGGTTGACAATACACATAGGGGCTACCAAATGGCCAATACAAGCAATGATATGGCACCCCAAGAACATTTTTCAAGCTAGTGTTGCTCCCCAACTCTTTTTAATATTGAATGTTGCTCACAGGTTCAAAATATTGTTGATCTCTACACTACAAATACCAGAATGTTCCAGGATTTTTTTAAATTTAAATACAGAGTATAACTCCTTCTTATGGAGTTAAGAAGGCTTTAGTTGGTTCTGTTGATCTTTGGATCTACTATACACCATGAAGCTACAGAAAATTCATCATTGTATCACCACTGCAATCCTCAGGAAAGTTTACGGTCAGCACATCCAACCACATTGCTCCGGCTCAGTTTATTCCATCAATATTGTCGGGCTTTGGGATTCCAATAAATGTAATGTTTGTTTCATACTGGGAAGACTTTGGGATTCTTTGGCTCAGGATGAAAACAGATCATCTGGAGGCAGCATCACAGACCCAAGAAGTGTTTACCCGTGGCTGGGAGACTGCATATCTTGTGTTTCAATCTCATTAACTGTATGCAGCATATTTTGTACCAATATTTGTGTGCTAGGCATCAGTAATAAAAAAAATTAACAAAATAATATAATGTTAAAAATATAACACGAGACTGACTGCTGCCTGGTTGCTAAGATGAGGGAAACAATATCAGCAAGGTAGCTTATATTTCATAGCAGAAGGCAACAGAATGAAAAGTAAAATAACATTAAAAACTCAAAGAATAAAAATAAAGCCCAACTGCAACCTTGACCCTCTAACATGCATGTTCAAACAGAAAGACCCTCTAACTTGTAAACTTCTGGTTGGTCAAATTAAAGACCATCTAACATGCACCTTCTAAATTGCCAGTAACCCTCTGACATGAAAACTTCTGGCCAGTTAAATGAAAGAGCCTGTAATGTGTAAAGGCAACTCCGTTTGTACTCATCCCTATATGTAGAACGGAGCAGGAAGCAACACCAGGCTTCCTATTGTAAAACTACTATAAAATACAACAGAGGGGATGATGCATTTAGTTGAGCTCTTCTCTTTTGTCCCCACTAGACGGAGCAGTTATTCTGAAAAGGCTTGTGTTACAGGCAACGATCTGAGCTAGATCCAAGTATAGGAGAAGGAAGAGGAACTCCAGCAGTATTACTGCAAACAACTTTTTATTCCAGGCAGTGGTAAACACAACATGTTTCGGGTTCAATACCCTTTATCAAGGCAATATTCACTTGATAACTGCTGGAGTTCCTCTTCCTCCTCCTATACTTGGATCTTTGGCAGCAATTGCAGCACAGAGCAACTATTAAGGAATTGGGACGCATATCATTTGGAAAAGCTGTGCTAACCACCATTCCCCTTTTCTATTTTGAACGATCTGAGCTAAACATGGAGCAGCACACTCGCAATAATTGATGACAATCCCTAAGCAGCCCAGACCACACTGAGCATGTGCATGGTCTTGCAGAGATGTAGAACATAGTTACACGACGGTGACCTCCTGTGGCCAACTTTGAAAGAATAAATAATTTGTTTAATTAGGCTTGTGGTGCAGTAAGTTCATGTTTATGTTTAGTATACAAAATACAGCATTTCTAGCCTTATTCTATTTTAGATTTTAGTTTCTCTTTAATTCTGTAGCATATACATTACATAGACACTTTTGTTTGCACCCCTCTGTTGGGGAAGGGGTTTATGGGAATTGTAGTTTGGGTAGGGTTTCCATCCCAACCATTTCAAACTGGGCGCATACTCACATATTGTCATGGCTGCAGGTTTCAGCCCCACATTTTGCTTTTTCCCATCCAGTGATGACCATAAGTAAACAGACACCTGTAAAATATACACACTGCAAGAATGCCAGGTGGCCACCAAACTTCTGGACACATTACATCCACCATTTTTTTTTTTTTTAAACTGAAATACATTCGTATGCAGTAGACTGCACGCAACTAAAATGGTTTCTTGTAGCTGCAATGTACTTCTTTAACCAGTAGGTAGTACTGCTGTTTTATTAAACTGCTACATCTCACCAGGCTGCTTCCCTGAATTCTATCTGTCCCTCCAAAGCTTCTCCAGTAATGATGGATGGTTGGGGGGTCCAGCCCACAAACAGGAACCACATCGCTCTGGATGTGATTCTTGTTAGTAAACCTTACAATCATCTTGCACAAGTTTACACCAAAAAGGATGATATCCAAGCTAGTATTTAAACAGAAACAATAAAAATAAACTGTAAAATAAATGAAAAATAGAACCCTCAAAAATAGAAAAAAGTAATTAAATAGAATCTGAATTTAGAAAATCAGTAATAATAATCGTAATACAGGTATGGGAGCGATTATCCAGAATGCTCAGGACCTGGGGCTTTCCGGATAATGGGTCTTTCTGTAATTTGGATCTTCAGACTAATAGAAAATCATTTAAACAATAAATAAACCCAATAGGCTGGTTTTGCTTAGAATAAGGATTAATGATATCTTAGTTGGGATCAAGTACAAGCTACTGTTTATTACAGTGTGAATTTTGGATTGTTATAGAGATGATAATAGAGTCTATAGGAGCCAGCCTTTCTATAATTTGGAACTTTCTGGATAAGGTGTTTCCGGATAACACATCCCATACCTGTATAGAATTTATATTAAAAAAAAAAAAACCTTCTGAAATAAAAAAAAAACCAGTAATTAAATAGCATTAAAAAAAAATAGCAATAAAATAAAAAACCCTCTAATAAAGTACATTTCAAAAGTGATTTTGAATATTAAAATAAAACTAAACCTTTTATGTAAAAAGAACAGACATTTCTCTTATAAGCAATATTTCATCTCTTAATAGTTTAATGTGAAGATTTCATCAATGCAACATCATATTTTCTTTTTTTAATGTTTGTTGTTTTTTTTTTTTTGGTAAAGAGATATTTCACTATATTTAACAGGATTCCTTACAAATTAAAAAAAAAAAAAAAAATCCACCCACTCTCAAGAACATTAAATAACTAGAATAGCAGAACAGATCTCTTTTTTCCTTTTCAACCATTAACCCTTCTCTGCCTGAGGGGCCAACCGATAAAAAGCGTCCAGAACAGGATCCGTCATCTGACCGCCTGGCGGAGAATCAGTTTCATCTATTGCACTTTGTGAAGGAAACCCCGCCCAAAAAAAAAAAAAAAAAAAAAAAAAAGAAAATGAAATTAAAAAAAGTACTTTTTATTTTCGTTTTTTAAAAAATAATAAAAAATATATATATTTATATAATTCATATTCTTTGCCCAACTCCGGGACATGGTAACGGGTTGTACGATGGCGCCAGATCTCTCCTTTCTAATAAAGATAAAATCTGTTTACTGTTCCATGCAGCATCTAGTTTTTTTTTTTGTTTTGTTTTTTTTTTTAATTCCCCTCCCCCCCAACCCAGTTATGAATAGAGTGTGGACACGCGGCCGTTCCACTGACCCAGACAAGTGTCCCATGAGACCAGCTGTTTCTTTAAAAGGAAGGGGGGATGCGATTTACATGTGACAGTAGCACACAGACACGATGGAAGGGAAATTAAACGAACACCGATCTTATTGCACGTGGCGCTGGAGCGAGGGAGAATAGGCGATCACTGACAGTCGCGGGTTGAAATCTCTCTGCGTCTTGGTTCACTCGCAGCCCTTGTCGCTAGAAGTTCGCATGAGGGCTGTGTCAATCGACGTACATCGGGGAGCTGGGGGAAGCTGGTATCTGATCCAGGATTTTGTCAACATACCCTGCCACGTCTACTGTGCGCTCTTCGTACATCAAGATAAAGGGGTGTTTCTGCGATTGAAAAAAAAAAAAAAAATAATAATCTAAAACTACAAACCCAATATGGGACACCAAGCAGCAGAATGCCCCCCAAGGCACTGTAAGAATCTGGTTAAAGGACCAGTAACAAAAAAAAAAAAAGTGTTTCTTCTTAACGAAAAAAAAACCCACCAAGGCAGTTTTAACTTTAAATTCGCATAGTCTTTATTAAGAGATTACAGATTCTCTGCTTGCGCTCATCTTCAGAAACGGCAACAGGGCGACGATCCATCTTGCGGCGCTTGATTCCTTCTCCCTGGTTATCGCCTATACAAGGCAGAGAGGAGAAAACGAGCGCCGCACGATGGATCGTCGCCGTTTCTGAAGAGGAGCGCAAGCAGAGAATCGGTAAGTAATTTCTTAATAAAGACTTTGCAAATTTAAAGTTAAAACGGCCTTGGTGGGGTTTTTTTTTTCGGTAAGTAGAAACTAATTTTTTTTTTTAAATAACAAAATATGTTACTGGTCCTTTAAAGGCACAGTAACATCAAAAAATATAAGTGTTTTAAAAAGTAACAAGTTTATTAAAGTAATAAAAATATAATGCAGTGTTGCCCTGCACTAATAAAACGGGTGTGTTTGCTTCAGAAACACTACTATTGTTTATATAAATAAAGCTGCTGTGTAGCAATGGGGGAGAACAGGCTCAGGTTGCACAGCAGATAAGCTCTGTAGAACATAATGGTGTTATCTGCAGGGATGGGCGAATTTGACCCGTTTCGCTTCGCCAAAAATTTGCCGCCGGCGAAATGTCGCAGACGCCCATTAAAGTCTATGGGCGTCAAAAAAAATTTGTTGCGCGGCGAAATTATTTTGTTGCACGTCTTTTTTTTTTTTGACGCACGTCTCCATACAAGTCTATGGGCGTCATTTTTTCGGCGAAACGAGGCGAAAAAATTCGCCCATCCCTGGTTATCTGTTATCCACTAATTAACCTGTGCCATATAGCCTTTTTTCAATTTCCGCCATAGCTACACAGCAGCTTGTTTATATGAACTATAGTAGTGTTTCTGAAGCAAACAGATTTTACCAGCGCAGGGCAACACTACATGATATTTTCATGACTTTAAAAACCTTTTATTTTTGGGTGTTACTGTTCCTTTAAAGCCCTGCCATTTAGACAGCTGTAGATGAAAATTCTTCGAAGCTTAGCAGAGACTTAAGTGTCTTGTGGTCTCTTGGTAACAATTTAACGAGTAGCGAGCGGCTCAGAGAATCTTCATTATTGACTCATTGACTTAATTAGAGCTCTATTAAGCAGAAAGACACTAGAAGAAAGAGAATGGTTAATTAAACAGAGAGGGCTACACTCAGGGACCACTAGCAAAATGCTGTGTGTTAGGAGACTGGTGGGAATAAGGGGACATGATGTGGGGTCTTCGCTCTTAGCAACCAGATAACATTGCAGCAAATCCTACTACCATTTAGGCATTATTTTCAGATTGCAAATGATATACCTGTATTTGTTATTCTCTACTGTCCTGAGTCTTTGACCTTTCTCTGCTGCTGGAAAAATTAGGGGCGCAAGACTATAAATGGATTTATTGAGGCTGGTTAGCTGCAGTAAGACTGCTTAAAAGTCAAGTTCTGATTGGTTGCTGTGGGCTATGAGGTTAGTTGGGTGTGATCGCAGGTCATGGATACCAAAATATTCTCACTTACCAAAAGTTCTTTGTATTTTGGTCTTTTTGACTCGTCCTTGGTAAGGCTGGAACAATACAAAAATACAGTGATTAACATCTCAGGGTGGGGGGAAAATCCTACTTAGCAGAATGAGGAAGCCTGTGATTCTTTAGAGGACACTGTACTGCAAGGGCTGTTGAAAGACGTACTACAGCAATATGGGCAATAGTGGAGTAACACCAGCAACCAGATTGAGTCTTTAATTCCGGCCTAATCCTTTCATGATTAAAAAGAACACACTTACAGCTATTGGATCTACCATTTGAAAACACATTATGTATAAAACTCCAAAATAATATCTTATTTAATCAAACATGAGGGGCCCAAACCAGTGGCTTAAGGGCCCCAGACAGAAGTTCAAACCATTAAATATTATTGCTTTACTTTATTGCTGTGGTAATGCAGTAGAAAGAAGACTAATGTGCCATACATCCCACAGCCAGCAGGTGGCAGCATTAACTCCATTAATAAATGTACAAAAGGAAGCTATTTTCTGCCACTCGCCAGCCAGTAGCATAATCAAAGCTTCAACTAACTCTATGTGATGCCCTTTAATCAATTCACTGTTCGTTCTCCTTAAAGTGATACTGACCCTAAAAAACTAATTTTCAAAACATGAATGTACATTAAAAGTTACCTATAGGTCATGTTTTGCAGATCCCTTTGTCAGTAATTGTTACTTGAAGTTCCTAAATCTGACCGTTTTGGGAAAATACTTTATGGCAACATTTTACATATATGATTGATGTTAAATGTGTTTAATTTTGGTGTCAGTATCTCTTAAAGGTTTATCTGTGCCGCACGAATTCTAGCATTGCCCCAGAACTTAACTGACCTTATTGCACTGGGGTGACAAGTGTTCCCATCCCCGGCTTTAAACTTTTAACCCGCCAAATGCCTTTACAGAACTTACCACTGATTCACGAAACTGATGAAGCTCGGGGAGAACTGCCTCTCTTCTGAATTGCTCAGCTGAGGGGGGTCGCCTTTCACAACCTGCGTCAGCTGATCAAATACACTGTTCCACTTGGGGTACGGAAACCGGCCCGTGGCCAACTCATACTGGGGATACGGAGAGAAAGCAACATTTACTATATACTATATATATCTCATTTAATACAAAATTGACAAGTGACCCATTATAAACACCCTTAAAGTTGTCCGCTCAATTTTAATTCCACCACTGTACAACTGCAAATTTAAAGGGATACTGTCATGGGGAAAAAAAAAATTTTCAAAATGAATCAGTTAATAGTGCTGCTCCAGCAGAATTCTGCACTGAAATCCAATTCTCAAAAGAGCAAACAGGTTTTTTTATATTCAATTTTGAAATCTAACATGGGGCTAGACATATTGTCAATTTCCCAGCTGCCCCAAGTCATGTGACTTGTGCTCTGATAAACTTCAATCACTCTTTACTGCTGTACTGCAAAAGTTGGAGTGATATCGCCCCCTCCCTTTCCCCCCCCAGCAGCCAAACAAAAGAACAATAGGAAGGTAACCAGATAACAGCTCCCTTAGGCTAAGGCCACACTAGGCGATAGCGCCGCAATTTGACTCGCGGCGACTTTTCACCGCGACTTTTAAGCCGCAATCGCTGGGGAAACTTTTGCGCTGGCGTCTATGGGGAATCGCGAAAAATCGCCAGCGTAAAAACACACGCGGCGATCTTTTTTCTACTGTCGCTCGAAATTGCCTCGCTAGGCGATTTCGCCTAGTGTGGCCTTAGCCTAACACAAGATAACAGCTGCCTGGTAGATCTAAGAACAACACTCAATAGTAAAAACCCATGTCCCACTGAGACACATTCACATTCAGTTACATTGAGAAGGAAAAACAGCAGCCTGCCAGAAAGCATTTCTCTCCTAAAGTGCAGGCACAAGTCACATGACCAAAGGCAGCTGGGAAATTGACAAAATGTCTAGCCCCATGTCAGACTTCAAAATTGAATATAAAAAAATCTGTTTGCTCTTTTGAGAAATGGATTTCAGTGCAGAATTCTGCTGGAGTAGCACTATTAACTGATGCGTTTTGAAAAAAAATATGTTTTCCGATGACAGGATCCCTTTAATCAGTAATCGTCTATGGTACATTAGTTTAGATACCAGTGCAGCTGACTGGTAACCACCTATGCAGCATATGGATTTCAATGTGGCTCTTATTTAAAGGGAGCGCAAACTAAACAACAGCCATTAAATGACCAACCAGAAGTTTGCCTTTATTATTCAATTGGCAGCAAATCAGTGAAAGCTAACTGCTCATTGGCTGCTCTGGGTGATAAAGCAGCACATGTTTTACTGTATATATTTTGTGTAATTCAGGTTGTAGAGACTCACTAGCGTGATCCCGAGGCTCCACACATCTGACCGGACGTCATATCCTTGTCTGGACGCACTTGGGTCTATCCTTTCTGGCTGTAAAACATAAAAAAAGAGAAATGTCATCACACTGAGCCAATAAGAAAACAGTATGTCACCACACACACACACCTCTACAATTTCTGGGAACTGTAGTTCACCAACAGCTGAATTAACACACAGTTGCCCTCAGACATCACTAACCTAATGACTCACTGTTAAAGGGAAACTATACCCCCAAAATGAATACTTAAGCAACAGATAGTTTATATCAAATTGAATGACATATTAAAGAATCTTACCAAACTGGAATGTATATTTACATAAATATTGCCCTTTTACATCTCTTGCCTTGAACCACCATTTTGTGACTCTATCTGTGCTGCCTCAGAGATCACCTGACCAGAAATACTACAACACTAACTGTAACAGGAAGAAGTGAGGAAGCAAAAGGCAGAACTCTGTCTGTTAATTGGCTCATGTGACCTTACATGTGGTTTGTATGTGTGCACAGTGAATCTTACGATCTCAGGGGGCGGCCCTTATTTTTTAAAATGGCAATTTTCTATTTATGATTACCCAATGGCACATACTACTAAAAAAGTATATTATTATGATAATGGTTCATTTACATGAAGCAGGGTTTTACACATGAGCTGTTTTACTCAGTATCTTTTAATAGAGACCTACATTGTTTGGGGGGTATAGTTTTCCTTTAACTGTAGAAATTCTATTTTTACATAGAAAATAATTTACTTGTAGCTGTAGTAGAGTAATAGAAAACCAACAGTCATGACATGCATGCTGCTGATTCTGTGTAATTGAACCATTAATTGAGGCTTGTTCCAAATAATAGCAGTGTAAAAACAATAATAGCTTGTTCCAAATAATAGCAGTGTTAAGTTCAATTAGTGAGGTCATTCATTGTGAAAAACAGGTGTCAATTACAGCCCTTATTAATGGAAGGAGCAAATGTTGTGCATGTTGGTTATAGTGTATTTCTCTCTGAGAATCTGAGTAAAATGGCTCATCCAAACATTGTTCAGAAGAACATATAAAAACATATAAAGAAAATGATAGGCTGCTCAGCTAAAATGATCGAAAATGCTTTAAAATGGCAACCAAAACTTGAAAAAATGTGGAGGAAAATGGAAAACACCATTCGAATGGATAGAGGAATAACCAAAATGGCAAAGACTAAGCTCTAGAAATATCAAAGAAGGATTGTACTAATGTGAGTTACAATAAGAAGACGCCTATGTGAAGCCAAGCTATCAGCAAGAAGCCCGCGCAAAGTCCCATTGTTGAAAAAAAAAAAAAAAAAAGACATGCTGAAGAGCTTACAATCTGCCAAAGAACACATTGACTGGCCTAAAGAGAAATGGCACAACATTTTGTTGACTGATGAAAGCAAGATTGCTCTTTTTGGGTCTAGAGGCCACAGACAGTTTGTCAGACGACCCCCAAACACTGAATTCAAGTGACAGTACAGTGTGAAGACAGTGAAACATGGTGGCACAAGCATTATGATATAGGGATGTGTCTCATACTCTGGTGTTGGGTCTATTTATCACATACCAGGGATCATGGATCAGTTTCAATACATCAAATACTTGAAGAGGTCATGTTGCCTTATGCTGAAGAGGAAATTCCCTTGAAATGGGAGTTTCAACAAGACAATGACCACAAACACACCAGTAAATGAGCAACATCTTGGTTCCAGACCAACAAGATTGACATTATGGAGTGGCCAGCCCAATCCCTGGACCTTAATCCAATAGAAAACTTGTGGGGTGACATCAAAAATGCTGTTTCTGAGGCAAAAGCAAGAAATGCAGAAGAATTGTGGAATGTAACAGGTGCCAGAAGTTGGTGGACTCCATACAACACAGATCTCAGAAACACTGATTAAACAACTAAATATTAGTTCAGCGATTCAAAGGAAAGCAAAATATTTAAATATTTTTCAGTTTATACAGTGAATGTTTGAGTTGCAAAGAAGAATGCAGACACTGCTCTTTTTTGGAACAGCCTAATATTCCCCTTTCTTCACTTTCTGTAAAGGAATAAAACAAATGTAATCAATTTTTCTTCATGTTTTGATTTGGAATAGAATGTGTAGTGTTTCCAATGCATTGGCATGTATGGAAATAAAAGCTGTTATAAGGATTTTGAGCTTTAGTCACACTGCTATTATTCTGAACACTGCTGTATATAGGGCATGCTAGGAGCTTTAGTCTAGATCTCGAGGGTGGGTGCCATAAAGGGGTACATGGGGTACTACAGTCGGGGACTCTAAGAGGAAACATAATTAACATGTTGTGAAAGATCAGGAGCTTGTGAGTGGGGTTTGCCAGGATGTTGGAATAACTTAGGGTGGCTGGGGGAGGTACTTGCTGAAGGGTTCACTAACCAGGGGGTGCAGATGACCAGTGCGCTTATAATTGGGGTCCTCTGGAGGGACGGCCCAGCTAAGTATGGAGCCACTTGATTACTGGCAGTGGAACTTAGATCCATGTTGTTTGCTTCCACAACTGTAACTGAAACCTCTAAACACTTGGGGGCGCAACGGTGAAATTGCATAGAGGGTTTAGATCCACTTGATGCTTTAAGCGTTCAAGTGAACATGGGCAGAGGTCAGACAGTTGAGAGCCCCATGATAAACCGAGACAAATAGAAGATTTTTAATAACTTCGGGGTTCTTTGCCTTCATTAAATGTGTTTTACCATGTGACCCCATACAAACAGAATGATGCCTTCATTATCCTAACAGCACCAGATCAGCAAAGCACAGCAACCAATCAGCAGGCAGCTTTCACTATTTTAACTGTGTGGATTGCAATGGGTTAATAGAATGGTGCTTACTATGCCCATTTTAGTACATATCCCCAGTGACAGGAGGGAGCAGTAGGTCTTTGCTGATAAAGGTTACAACCGTGCCAACCCTTTCGCTGGGGTGACTAATCCTGTAGTAAAATCCTCAGTTACGTCAGGGCAGTTGAAATATGCACAGGCTTGTTTCTCTACTGAGTCAACCTTGGCCAGTGTCCAACAAGAAGCCGCAGAAAGATCTCACTCCTTTTGTATTTCCTTAAAATGCAGAGTGTGCAGTAGAGAGAAAGCAGGAGGGGTGGGATGTATAAATAACTGGCATTATTTTGGGGAAGGCAGCCGAAGAAAAATGCATGACGAGCACTCTCTGTTATGTCAACCTTGCCTTTAAAGGAACAGTAACACCAAAAAATTGAAGTGTTTTAAAATATTGTGTAGGGTTGCCCTGCACTGGTAAAACTGGTGAGTTTGCTTCAGAAAGACTACTATAGTTCATATAAACAAGCTGCTGTGTAGCAATAGGGGCAGCCATTCAAAGATGAAAAAGGAGAAAAGGCACAGGATACACAGCAAATAAAAGATGAGCTCTGTAGTATACAATGCGATTCTTCGGAAATCTACTGTGCTTGAATGGCTGCCCCCATGGCTACACAACAGCTGGTTTATATAAACTATAGTAGTGTTTCTATAGCAAGCAAATCAGTTTTACCAGGCAGTAGTATATTATACGGTCGTTCCTTTAATTATAATTGAAAATACTTTCATTTTTTGTTGTTACTGTTCCTTTAACTGGTGCAGATGCCACGTAAGGAGTCAGAGGGAAATATAAACCCACATGAGCATTAACCCCCTTAACCCCTTTCAGCCAGGAATGCAATTTGCAGTTATACTTTTTATGGGCACAAATGATCTTGTCTGACCTTGTCCATCATACAGTTAGTAGCACAGTTAGTAGTAGCAAATTTTCAATTGATATCTAGAAACACCTAAGGAGGTAACTGACTGTAACCCCAAGAAGAGCATTAATCAGACAGCAAAGAGTTAGCAGCACAAAAGGAAACTGCTCCTGCCCTCCTACTGCATGGCTACTGTAATCCCCAGCAGTGGAGTATTTAGAGATTATGCTTTAGCAGCACAAAGGGAAACCTGTCTCTGTGAAACTTCAATTGTACCTCCGTTTTCCCTAATTTTACACAATTTTTTCATTTTACAAAAGGCTTTGACATTGGGTGCAATTCGCCAGACACTCCTGTGTATTTGTTTCCTAGTTAATAGCCATATTATTTGCAAGGAGCCTCAGGCTTAATGGACATAAATAGCCCCGGTGTTTCCTTGCAAAAAGGCACTTTCACTTATATGGTGCCTGCTGCTGCCCTGCTCCTTACTGAGCTTCTGCCAGAGGGAACGGTGGCCCCCAAGGGCCAGGCAGAGATAATTATAAGGAGAATTCCAGTATCCCTGGTGGTGGTGGAAATAGCAGGGGGAGGGTGCCTGTGACATCAGTCGCATGCAGAATAATTCATGAGATGCTCAGCTCCTGACTAACAGCCTTCTATCAAAGGGATAGGATGTCGTCACCCAAATTCTTCAGTGCTTTGGGCTGAGAAAATACCTTGGCTTGCTCATTCAGAATTAGCAGGGCAGGCGGGGGGGGGGGGGGAGCTTTATGATGTTATAGCAGCGTGGGACTTCTGGAGGGCTAAATTTAGCCCATGACATCACTTGGGCCGGTGCCCATGCTAATAGCTTCAAAAGGATTAGCTCATGCCTCAGCTTGTGTAACCCCCACGAGGTTCCTATGATAAACATAACATTGCTCAGTCTAATCCTGAGCCCAGCTAACGGCTGTACTGTCAGTGCGAATTACTCCCACAATCCCATCTTCTGATTACACCAATCACATTGTCCCATCTGCACAGATGCCTGCAACCTAGGCTTTGGAAATAGGGGCAAGTAGTAGTATGGTACTGCTAGTGCCATCCCACCGGCAATTTACATTTTAGCCAATGGGAAGGCAGTTCAGGGAGATTAGTTGCCCCGAAGAAAAGGAGTTTTGTCACCGGGCTACTAATATCTTTGAATCTGCCTGTGTGCCCTGACCCTAAAGGAAAACTATACCCCCAGAATGAATACTCAAGCAACAGATAATTTATTTCATATTAAGTGGCCTATTAAAGATTCTTACAAAGTGGAATATATATTTAAAGTAAATATTGCCCTTTTATGTCTTTTCCCTTGAGCCTCCATTTTGTGATTGTCAGGGTGCTGTCTCATAGATCACCTGACCAGAAATACTGCAGCTTGAACTGTAACAGGAAGTTTGAGTACAGTTAGAAGTGTGAAACAGAAAGTTAAGAGTTACAAGTGTGAGTGTAAAAGTCACAGCTTTGTCCATTAATTGACATGTGACCCAACATGTATGCGCGACATTAGCATGCTTGTGTGCACTGTGAGTAGTAGGATCCCAGGGGACGGACCTCAGTACATAATATTTGCAATTTTCTATTTAGGATTAGTACTTCGGATACGAAGAAAGTATAATTTTATTTTGATGAAGGAGGGTTTTTCATACAAGCTGCAATATATTTTTATAGATATCTACATTGTTCCTGGGATAAAGTTATCCTTTAAGCCGAGTATACACTTCAAGGAACAGTCCAGTGTAAATAAAATCTGGGTTAATAAATAAGCTGTGCAAAATAAAAAAATGTTTCCAATATACTAAGGTAGCCAAAAATGTAATGTGCATAAAGGCTGGAGTGAACAGATATCTAACATAATAGCCCGGACACTACTTCCTGCTTATTAGCTCTCTAACTCTGAGTTAGTCTGTGACTTGAAGGGACATAACTGTCCAGTTAGTTTGCTTTTAATCTTTAGCATGCAGGTCAGATTCAAAAAGCAAACAATTATGGCCGATGCGTCGCCCCCCCCCCACCACCACCACCCTTCAAACCATTGATAAATAGGCCAATAAATTGCCAACTTGGTTTAGAAGGGCAAACTGGCAATTTATATTGTCCCATCTATGACACTGATAATCCAATCAGAGTCAAAATGATTAAATGACAACATGATGATGATGCTGCTCTCACATAAGGTGTCCACAAGTGTGGGGCAAATTTTTTATTCAGCAGTGTTGCTTAAAAATGTTCTTAAAGTTGCTGAGCTCCAACTCCCAGCATGCTTTAACCTTTGATAATATATAAAGATATGAACTACATACAGCCTGTTAAAGCTGTATATTAAAAGTTCTTTTCAAAATAAAATCCAAATTCTTTTTTTTTTTTTTTTTTTTAAAGCGTCCATAGCTGTTTTAAACTCATTTTTTTTCTCCCCTCTCTCTTTACCATTTAATTGTGTAGCCAGAGCATGGGGATGGACATCAGGTCACCACTTCTGGTGCACAAACAACAAGGCTTGCCTTAATAACAGTGTCCACAAAAATGGACTCCCCTGCTTGCTATAATTATGAATTCTTATACCAAATGAAACAAAGATTCAAATAATTTAAATAGTGTAATGAAAGTTTATTTTGCTTGATTAACGGGATTAAATAGAATTCAGAATAATTTTTTCAGGTAACCGGTCCCCTTTAAATTCTATACTGCCTATTTTGACCCATGTCTGGATGATTCTAGTTAAGGGTTAACTACTGACTTAACCTTCACAGTAGAGCGCAAGATTTACTGATATAGGAAGTCCTGGCGGCACATTCCTATCCTCTGAACTCATGCTGGGAATTACCCAACGTGTTCCCTGTGACGTGGAGATGCCCCGTCTGAAGCTCTCCCAACTTAGCTCCCAAACGTGGCTTGGAAAGTCACAGGAAGCAGCTTGTCTGCCAAGAGAGAGAGAGAGAGAGCAACACAGCCAGAAATGGAACACATGGGTCAATTCTCTGGGCTAGGAAGGGGAAATTAGACCTCTCACACAGATATAGTGGGAAAATGTCCAGGAACAAATACTGATCTCCATTGTGACATCTACATAAAGTGGCTGATTGGTTACTATGGGCAACATCACCGGTCATGTTTTTCTCCAATGTTTAATGCTGCATGATAAATAGGCCCTATAGCCACTTGTACACACACACACACACACACAGATTTAAGGAGTATGGTGCAAATATCCAACACAATCCACAGTGATCTGTAAAGGTTATACATCATTCCCATCAGTCACTGCCCCAGCAGAGCTTACAGTCTAAGGGCTCTATCACATTCACTCCCCTGGTCAATTATAACAGGAACATGTCTGTATATTTTTTGGGTGTGTGAGGAACTCCTTGCAGATAGTGCCCTGGCTGCAATTGACCTTGGCACCGCAGAACACAGATAGGAGGAGATTATACCGAGTTTAGTATCAGGGAACAGTACTAGCCAAATCCCTTAGAATCATGTTCCAACTAATTGTGCATTATGGAATATTTTTCAGGGAATGACCCCAGTACTGTGTCCTTCATTCATACACAAATATAAAGCATTCTCTGTAAATAAATCTATGAAAATTGAAGACTGCTGGAAGCAAGGTGTGTGGGCAATAAGGTGCCAATTTAGACAACATTAGCAGCTGTATTATTAAACCCCTTTTATTCAGAGATATTTCATTTGCACAGAAGGAATCACTTACTGCCATGTAAGGTCTGCACCCAGCATCTCTGGTCTTGGCAATGGAATCCACCAGCTGCCCGCTAATGCCAAAGTCACAGAGTTTAATGTTTCCATTTGTGTCCAGGAGAATATTGGAAGGTTTGATATCTGTAAGAACAGGAGAGATAAACTCAATATGTTTTAGGTCTTACACACCAAATACTCAGATTACTGTATTAACCAATGGAAGTTTCAGACAAAAGACAAGGCATTGACCTGCTAATGGGACCAATTACCAAAAAATATTTAAATAATATTTAAAAAATATATTGAAAGTCTACCCTTATCACCCTACCACCACCACCACCTGTTTTCCGCTAGTTAAATAGTAAAGGGGAAGTTAAATAGTAAAGGGGAAGCTAACATACATAAAATGAAAACTGCCAGTTAACTGAATGAGATTGCACTGGGTTATCTTCATAGATTTCAGTGGGCTAAAATTAACTTTATGCACACTTGGTAAAGTCACCAACTAACGGATCACTATAGGGCCTGTCGGTAGATGAATGCATCAAAGTGGTAAGCCAGACACCGCCCAACAGGTTTACTAGCCTGCCCTTCAGAAGTGCCCTACATAAGTGCCAATAAGCTTGAGGACCAGTTGTCAGCTTTTATCAACCATGTATACTTTGAAGTGTATAATTTTCAGGTAAACTCCTAGGATAAAGACTGGAGATGCACCAAACACAGGACGATGTGCATGACGAAGCCAAATCCTTGTTTGGTGCATCCCAATTTAAACCCATGTCATTTTAAAAATCTGGACAAATCAAAGCAACAATGGTTAATTCCCAAAATATTACTGTCTAATTTTAAGGGCAACTGCCCTTTTTCAATAGTTTAATAACCCCATAATAAAAAGTAAAGACCAATCTGCTTGCCCATAATTCTCACCAGGCTAAAGTTTAAAAGGGATGTCAATAAAAAAACTGCCTAATGAAATAAAATGTTGTTCAAAGAAGCTTCTCAACACACATTCACACCTTGTACATATATACATTCACACTTATTTACAGTGGTTTTTGAGTGGTCAGTGTAATTTCTGTTGAAAGCAGTGTCTGTCGGTTAGTCCCTTTCTGCACTGCTGGTTTTGACAATGCAGCTGAAGTAAGTTCTCTTCCAGAACCACAAGTGCAGAGAAACAGACTAGATATGTAAATATATTTACACAAATGCAATGAATGTCTATTGGGCAGCTGCTTAGAACAACACTGCCCTTTATTAAACACAATGTAATTTCTGGGTTTACATTGCTTTAAGGCTGGTTAGTTTTCAGAAGCTTGCTGTATCGGTTTATGGGCTGGTAACAGGTTGCTGCTGGAATGTAACTTTCAGAACATACAATCACACTCACCTCTGTGAATGATTTTCAAGTTTTCTTTTAAATGATTTAAGGCTTTCACAGTCTGTGGAATGAGGGGGAGAGAGGAGAAAGATTAACATGGGGGAAAAAACATATAATCCAACTCCCTCCCTCAGGTCACCCTGAAGTTTCTGGGTCACAGGCAGAGGCATTTCCCAGTTTTGGGATCCTGCAAACTGTTCTCAAATGGCTGTTCCAAAAGGGCCGGCTTGAGCGTGTGCCTCAGACATAGAGGCAGAGAAGGCAATACGTGATTGACAGCTGGGATTTTTAAATAAATTTATAACAAGTCTGGATATTAAAAAAAAAGATTTTGGTTTCATGTCTAATTTGAAGGGGACTTGTACAATAAAAAATTACTGAAATTAAAAAGTGGTTATATTTAAAGTTGCATAGATAAGTTGCGTACATTGCCTCCAACCAAAACATGCATAAACACACCTGAAAATTGTGTCACAGTCTGAAGATGCAACAAGCATATTTAGAGGTTTGAGCAGAGCACATACTCACCGCTAAAGTGATTTTGCCTAAGATTTCCTCTGGAATAATGTCATCTAAACTACAATATACATATTTGTAAAACTTGTCAAACGAGGTAGCCATGAGCTCCATACAGATCCAGCAGTCACCCTGCAATGCAAGAAAAGCCACATCATGTTTTGCTCACTACGCCTGCGATAGCTCATCAAAAATAAGATATAATTGGGGCAGGACCTAGCTCTTTGACTTTAGGTATCAGGTACAGGAGGTGCAGGGTTGTACTCAGGAGTCTGGTTGGTGTGGTTAGGGAGGGAAGCCTGTGCAATGGCCTTACACTTTATAAATGGCTTTATTTCTCCTTTAAATTAGAGTGCTCCCTTGAGGATCACCTTACGCCTCAGTTGCACGAACAGGCACAACACTCAAGGTGGCACTAAATACAACAGTTTGTAGCATTTCATTTTGGGGACACTGGAAGCAAAAATTATATTTAATAAAGAGAAGAAAGAAGTAGATAAAGTGAAATATGGACTGATAAAATAGTGTGGGAGGCATGTATACAGGAAGAGGTTTGGAGACTACAACTGGATCATCATAGGTTGTGTGTAGGAGCACAGCACCAACCTCTCTGAATAGCGCCCCGTAGAACTGGACTATATACGGACAGTCACTACTCCTCATCACCACATCCAGATCCATCAGGAGCTGCTTCTGTTCTTTCTCATCCACTGTGGAGCGAATCCTCTGCAATCAACAACCAAAACTTATATTAGCCTACATTTCTGTTACAGGTCTGGAACCAACCAGCTAGAGGCCTGGCTATCTGGGGAAGGGGGGTTTGTGCATGTGGGATAGATATAAGTATACACAATAACGTTCTCTCAGGGCAGTAGGTACATTGTAGCCCTGGGTATTTTCTGTGCAGGAGGGAGAAGAGTTGTGGATACACAGTCACTTCCTCCCAGTGCAGTAGATACAATGGGTTCCCTGGGTATCTAGGGAAGGTACTTTCTGTGCAGGTGGGAGAGAGGTGGGGACACACAGCAGTGCAGTAGGTACAGTGGGTTCCCTGGGTATCTGGGGAAGGTACTTTCTGTGCAGGTGGGAGAGGGGTGGAGGATACACAGTCACTTGCTCCCAGTGCAGTAGGTACAGTGGGTTCCCTGGGTATCTGAGGAATATAATTTCTGTACAGGTGAGTGAGGGTAGGGGATACACGGTCACTTTCTCCAGTGCAGCATAGTTGATACTTTGGGTTAAACTGAGCATCAATAAAGGTGGGGGGGGGGGGAAACTCACCTTAACAGCCATAATCTGCCCGCTGGGAGTATGACTCATTTTATTAACAGAGCCATAAGCGCCTCGGCCAATCTCCCCTAGGTCCTTCAAATCTTCTGCTGTGAAGTCCCAATGTTGTTCTGGAGAGAGCTTTAATTTTCCAGATGATTCAATACTGTGTGTACGCAATCTCTCTCTGATGGGAATGACAAGGTACCAGTGTTATAATTTTGAGTATAAGCCCTACTATAGGAACAAAACAAAGGATTTGTTTGCTCAGAACTGCACATACACGTTTCACATGTAACTAACAGAAACAATATGGCAGCACAATTCATTTAATTAATGCAAATAAAATGAGAAGGAATGGTGTGTACTGCATAATAAAACACATAGCCTATTACTGTGCTGTCTGAGGAAAACAAAAGAGCAGCACTCACCCATGTGTATAAATACAAATGTACAGAGAAGGGATGTTCTATATACACACACCAAACTAGAGGCAGAACACTGCAACTTTATCATTAAACAACTATATATATATATATATATATATATATATATATATATATATATATATATATATATATATATATATATATATATACATATATATACACATACATATATACACATATATACATATAAAGAATCCGACCTGGTGCACTCCACAATAAAGTAGTTAAATGCCTTGGTGCTGGTAAAAATTTACATATATTCAGTGAAAAAAGACCGCACACACAGGACTTTGTATGAAAAAAAAGACACAAGGGCTGTGATTTTATTCCTCAACGTTTCGGCTATCAAACTCTAGCCGTCCTCAGGAGGTGAAACATAACACAAAATATGAGGGACATTTTTAGATGTTTGGAAAAAAAACAGGAGAGGCAGGCGGTTACCCACAGACAGTCATGGGTGAACCATGGCAATAGAGGATCAGTTATAACGCATACAACACAGCACTCACCCCAAATCCACACCACCCTAACTGGCCTTCAGACTGGGCCCTTAGCTCATAACAGGGTTACAGATATATAGAAACATTGGGGTAACAGTTACCCTGCTATAGTTCCAGGGGTACCCAGGGTACAAATAAGCACTCACTCCAAATCTCACCCTAACTGGCCTTCAGACTGGGCCCTTAGCTCACAACAAGGTTACAGATATATAGAAACATTGGGGAATCCCCCTACTATAGTTCACAATTAGCACTTAACCCAAACCTCTTCCTACAGACTGGGTCCAATTAGCTCATAACAAAGTTACAGATATAGGAAAACACGAGCTTATCAATCATTCTGTCATAGTTGCAAAGAATAGCCAATCTCACCCTGCCTAACCTTCAATCTGAGCTAAGCCCACTGCCACTTCTTTAGGCTCCTCCAGAAAGGGCCAGCTAAGCTATTAGGAATTCAGTGGCACTTTAAACCCTTTAAATGCAGTGGTTCCTAGACTGTGGGGCTACACATCGTGGCAGGGGGATATATCCATAACTATTTCACAAGCGACGGGGGCCTTAACCAAAGGTTGGGCCTTTCAGGCTTAAACTTACTTGATAACCACTGCCCTAATGGTAATATCATAAGACAATCACATTGGTTCCATTGTTAAGGCAGGTTTTAGTGGACACTCCTTAGGGCAGGGACAGATGAGAAGATTCGGGGAGGTTTAGTTACCCGACAACAAATTACATCTTCTTCGATCTCCCCGAACGGCTAGAATCGAAATCGGCAGGATGGCACTCCGAGCGCTTCGGACGACTTCAGAAACGAATTGATCCGAGTGCCATCCTGCCGGGATTTAGATTCTAGCCTTTTGGGTAGCTGTTTATTTTTTAGATGACTGGAGGTGCGGATTGTTGTAAAGCCACAGGTAAATATGAATTATATAATATATTGGTTACATAGTGACTACAGTGCCCCCTATTGTAAAATATAAGGATATTATATGTCACCAGGGAGTACCATGAGCTTTTATAAAGGTCATGGAAGTCTTCGGTGACTTTTAATATCCTCAAATTTTCCAACAAGGGGTATTTCATTTATAATAATATACAAGTTTTTGTGAGTCATGTGTCACTGCTCACCGTTTATAACTGATGACATCACTAGTCACCATTTATAAGGATATAATTTACAAGATATTCATGGCTTTTGTGTATTATAATAAGCTTGTAAAAGATATCCTTATAAATAATGAGTACTGATGTCATCAGTTATAAACAGTGAGTAGTGATGTACTTTCTGTCACATGACTCACTGAATCTTGTGTATTACAATAAATAAAGAACCCCCTGTTGCAAAATATGAGGATATTAGAAGTAACCTCGGAGTTCCATGACCTATATAAAAACACTCAGCCTTGTGTTTATATATGGTCATGAAACTTCTCAGTAACTTAAAATATCCTTATAATTTACAAGAGGGGTACTTTATTCACTATATAACCAATTACCGCATCTCTCCTATTCAGTATACCATGCACCAACCAACATCTCATACCTTCCTGATGCTTACAAGTCCCTCCAGAACAAGCTAGCAGCCCAAACATACATGAAGGAACATCCCTCCCTGACATGTTGAAATTGGTTTTCCGGAATTTGCCCCCTGCCCAACCCCCACCCCCGCCAATAAATTTTGTGATTGTTGCAACATGCTTTTTATTTTGCTGTACTCATGGGGTATGGACATTTTTTATTTAGTGTTTCTTCCCCTATTAAGACCCAATGATCGGGGCACATACAGCCTGTTTTTGGTCGCTTGTTCATTTGAGCTTAACACCTTCACGCTAGATGTCCGCAAATCCTGTTTTTGATACGTCGTCTCAAGTTTTCTGATAGGGTCCGGTTTGTGCATCCTTGGAAGACAAATAATCAAGAGAGACAAAGAAAAAGGATTAAATATAGCAATAAAAAAAAACAGCACTGTAATGAAACGGTTCAATAGAAGTTACAGGAACTGAGAACATTTGGATGAACTTGGATCAGCCCCATCAACATCAGAACAATTTTGTTATGTTAAAAAATAATTTTGTTATTTACTAAAATAATGGTGAAATTTTTTTTTATTAAACTGACCTGTATGATTATACACACATTCTACATGGTATTGTAATTCAGAGAATTTCCTACTAGTTTTGCTTCAATGTTCATTATCAGATCCCTCATAGTCTTCAGTGAACCAAGCCACACGGCACATTGGTGTGGAAACAAGATCCTATGAAGATCATATTGAAGCCATTATCTGCTGTCTCATTAAGCTTTGCTAATGTGACAACATATTTTGGAAAGGGTATTTGATAACTACTTTAATCGGTAGACTATTTCTTAAGGCAGAACACAGCGCTCTTTTTAAAGTTGGCTATGGATCACTAGACAGTATCTTTAATACATCCACAGCTTTAATTTTCACACATACAATCCTGGAAGAACAGCTTTCTTTGTCATTAGACTTGGTGCCATAGGTCACAAACTGTATCCTAGCTTCATTCTACACCAGTATTTAGCTGCTGAAGACAGGGGTTTGGGTGATGTCCAAACTGCTGGCTGGGATCCCAGGCAAAACTTAAAAAAGAAAAGAAAAATCTACAAGATCTGGTGACGAATTCCATATTAAGCCTTCATAGTAAAGGTTAAACAGAGGACCTTTGTAAAGGAGAGGCTGCTCAAGAATCCCAATCACATTAACCCAAAAGGGTCTAGTAGATGCTGAAGGTCTTTTCCTTCCCAACCAAATGTCATTGGAAGAAACGCAGTGGGGGGATCAAAAAACAGCAGCCAGGGCCAAACTGATCAACTATCCTCTGCGTGGTCTACTAATAGAGAATTATAAAAAATCACCCAAACTATGATAGTAAAATTCATGGCATGTTGTAACATTCACAGACTTTCATTACTGTAGGTAAAATGTCATTTCTATTTGACTTTTGAAACAGTGCACTTAATCCATGGTAGGTAAATAGCACAAAATGTAAATTTAAGGAGAAACACATCAGTCAATGTATGATGAGATTAAACTAGTCTCCTAGTTAGAATCTATCATTGGATGGCATTTATTCTTCTTCAACCATACTTGTTCAAATAAAAGATGGATGAGTGTATACTTTTTTTCACTGCTAGTGTTAGACCTTTGCCATGGCTTAAAGACAGCAAGCATCATGGGAGGAGGGTGAATGAGGTATCATGTCAACAAATGTGCTAAACTATAAGGGTTTGGCCACATGGGCAGATTAGTCGCCAGGGACAAATTTCCTCTTATTCGCGGCGACTAATCTCGCCGATCTGCCTTCCCCTGCTAAAATGTAAATCGCCTGAGGGCAGGCACACGGAACACTTGGTTTTCCAAAGTCGACCGCAATTGCCTCATGAGTAAACTTCGGAAAACAAAGTGCTCCGTGTGCCTGCCCCCAGGCAATTTAAATTTTAGCCGGCGGAAGGCAGATTGGGGAGATCAGTCGCCGCGAAGAAGAGGAGATTTGTCGCCTGGCGTGTGCCTGCCCCCAGGCAATTTAAATTTTAGCCGGCGGAAGGCAGATTGGGGAGATCAGTCGCCGCGAAGAAGAGGAGATTTGTCGCCTGGCGACTAATATCCCCGATTCTGTCCGTGTGGCCAGACCCTTAGGGTGAAGGCACATGGAGCTACTAGTAGCAGCTACTTGTCATGGCTACAAGAATAGACAATAGTGATAACTGGCTTTGCTAAGACACTATGGGGGGGTCAGGTAATAAAAGGCAGTACGTTTGCTTAGGGGCAGTAATCATGGGCGTCGGCAGAAAATTTTCCGGGGGGGGGGGCAAGGAAGAAAACATATTACACAAATTACTTGTACCCACATTTTGGTTTCCACACAAACCTAACAACAACTTTTCTATAAATATATAGAGTAGTAACTGTTGCATATGTATAGCTAGTCCTCATTAACCTTTTCACTGCCAGCCAATTTGGCCAAGTTGGAACTTCTTTTGCCAGACCGTTTTTGAACATTTTTTGCTCTTTCACTTTAGGGGACTTTCCTGGGGGGGGTCTTTTAGTTTACCCATGAAAACAAGATATTGTTTTTTTCAGGACAACCTAAGCTTTCAAAATATGCTAGAATTTCGTTGTCATTCTAGTCCTGTAAAAAGATATGGGCTTCTAAGTGTATAAAAAAAACCCACATGATACAAACGCATATATCAGAAGCATAATTTATTTTATGCATGAGAACATGGCAGATTTGGAAAGTTCTGTGTCTCCCGAACGCGCCAATACCAAATATATATAATTTTATGGAGATTTCTTACTTCTATAGATCAAAAACTCAGAAGCAGTAAACTACCAAATTTTCAAAGGCAAAGCACCACTCCACAAAACAGCATACATCTGATTTCAAGGCCAAACATTCCACTAACAGTAGGTTTACCCTAAAAAAACTACCCCTTATTGGAAAGAACAGATTCTAACGAGTTCAAAATGGGTAAATATATATTTGTACTCCAAACTACCAATTTGCAATTCTTTCCTAAAGTTAGCAGGTTTTATAAAAATGTGTTACATTTTTTGAAAAATTACCTCAAAGTGTCCAGTCTACAGCATTGTATCTCCCACATATCATTATATACCAAGATACAACACCCCAAATATGAAAGCCCAGGGTCCGCTGAACAGTTTGAAAAAGTACCAAACCGCAAAGCTTTCCTACATTTCGCAATTTTTATGATTTTACCGAAAATCACCTCAATATTGCAACTCTGAAGCATCGTATCTCCCACATATCATTGAATACCAAGATAAAACAACCCAAATATGAAAGCCCAGGGTCCACTCAACAGTTTGATGCCCAATATGCATAGGTGCACCTAAATATGTGGCGTATAGGGGCCTCAGAACGAAGACACCCCATACGAGTTATCAGTTCAGGAATTCCAAATACTGCAAAATCAGCACATTTACAGCATTTTTCAAGGGGCAAAAGTACAAAAATGTATGTTCACCCCAGAAAACCATATGTTTTTGGAAAGTACACATTCTGCCGAATCTAATATGGGTATGCACATCTTTCTACTCCAAAGTACCAAGCCGTAAAGCTTTCCTACATTTTGCAGTTTTTATGACATTACCGAAAATCACCTCTATATTGCAACTCTGAAGCATCGTATAGAAGTATGTCTGCTTTAGCAGAGGCAATGCTCAGTATTGTCTATGGCTGACTATTTACTGGCACTTTATTGCCGTGACAAGTAGCTGCTACTAGTAGTAGTTTGGTCTGACGTCACCCTATAAAGATTGAAGATGGAGCTGCCAAAAGGAAATATTCAGGCTTAAGACATTGCACTTATTTGTGGATTGCTTACCATCTTCTTACAAAGTGCCTTTAGCAATTGTCCAGTGGCAGCCAGATCAGTGTTTGAAATTGTCAAAATGGTAGCCATATTAGTATTTCCCCAAAACATAGTACTCGGCTTTGTAAGACTCCTTTTCCCATTCTCTTTACATCATGCTCCAGACACATTCCTATCTGCACATACCCCTTTCCTAGTAGGTGCTCCTTCCTATGGAGAGGAGATATGGTCAAGAATAGGTTGGAGTACAGAAGCCAATCTTGGCCAGCACCTGTGGCCTGTCCTCACGGTTACCATTGGAGAAGAGGACAATATTTTAAGAAGAACAAAAGTGTACTAACAACCCTGACACAGAGCTAGTGCACCTGAACCCATGTCCAGATCATATTTAACTAAGCATGCTCCTGTTATGGCCACACAGGTACATTCATAAATTAAGTTGTAAGAATCCCCGGTTGGGTGGTTCAGGAGTGGTGGGGAGGACTTTGAGAGGGTCCAAGACTTTTGCAAATCTTTACGCCTTGCTCCACCCACCTCCCAGGGTTAAAATAACACGATAACAAGCTCTGTATAATGAGCGTCTAACCCCTATCCCTAACTCCTCATCCCTGTGCTGCCTATGCTCTCAATAATATTCTCACTCCAGAGAAGGAAATGTAATTAAACTGCTCTAGCACGCGATCTTTTAAAGTCATTGGATGGAACAGGCATACAGTCTGTCCCCAAAGATTTCAAATCCATGTCAGAAACACTCACATGTGGGTACTCTGGATAGTGGTGTTCAGGGTGAATTTTGCAGTCGTTTTGAAGGCTGGGTTGGCAAAATTCAACTTCAGTGCTTTGCGTTTACCTGAATTGGTGGGGGGAAGAAAGTATATTAGTAGTTTTACTGAAACTTATGTTAAAGGACAACTAAAACAAAAAATGAAAATGGTTAATTGCACTTGACATATTATTTAACCCTATCCTGTACAGGTATAAAGGTTTTCTTTAAAGTCCTGGTTATTTACCACAGGGTGTTTGTAATCAATCGCGTCAGCCATCTTTTATCTGAAGCCCCGCGTCCGATAAAGCCTCAGATTATACATATACATGAGCTGCCTTGCACTTCCTAGTAAAGGTGCAACATTTTAAACAGTGCAGGCCAAGTGACCAATACATATAAATGCATTTAGGGCATTTTAATTGCTCACGCCGCTAAGCTTTTTCAATAGTAGCCCAAAGTTGCTGGGCGACTATTGAAAACGTATCGCCTTGTGTGCTTTAGCGCAAGCGACTTTTCATTGTAGCCTATGGGAAAACACGCTGAGGCACTTTGGGGAGATTGTCGCTCAGAAGACGAGGCGATTAGTCGCCAGGCGACAAAATCTCCCAGAATCTCCTCGTGTGGCTTTACCCTTGTAGGATGACAGCTGGCTGGCAATTTCCTTATCACCTCCCACAAGTCTTCTATCTTTTTATAAGCTTATTACAAGAAACCAGAAAGGGCTGTTGCCTAGCAATCATGGCAATGTCAACATGTAATTTTGTTTACAGAGAAATAACATAAAACTATGGCAGCATAGGTATTCCTTTGTATTAACAATTTAGCAGGAACAGCCTATTCGAGTAGTCGGCACAATTCTGAAATGTGTGGGTATATTGCCCCTCTATTTGCATAATTAATATTCACTTGCCTGCTGACTGTTGTTTACACCACTGCAGACAAATTTATAAGAAGAGCTAAAGATTTAATAAACGTACTTTTCTTCTCGAAATAAACAGAATATAAACGTAAACCCAATAAGAACAGAATATCCCCATGTCAGTAAAATTACACAGGTCTAAGCCGGCACAAGCAAGGAACATGGGCCATAAAGGCATTATATATATATATATATATATATATATATATATATATATATATATATATATATATATATATATCACGTGATATTACAAGAATCCTATCTGACAGTTTCCAGCAGCAACACAACAATTGGGAAATAAAGGCGATTGTACAAAGCTATTTACAAGAAGAAGCAAGACAATGTTCATGTGCAGGAATGAAGTATGCCAGGAATCTATCCTATTCTGTGCACAGGCATTGGCCGGGTATATACCCCAGGGGTCAGTGCACAGGGCAGCACAAAAGTTCCAGAGCTCCAATCCAGTAATTTCACTGGGCAGACAATCTTGCACAGTGGTTACACAAGTCACTCATTTATAGGGTGACTCACTCCTGAGCTGGTAAATATGAGCGGACATTACAATAAAAGGGACTGTACCTTTACCATAAAATCATTTAGCATAAATTATTTATCTGCACTCATGCCTGGGATTGCCTTGCACCTGAGCCACCCTAGAAAGCTACAAGGGTATCAAAGGAACAGGAAACAGTGTGACCCCCCCCATGACTTCTTCTGGATACAGACAGCAAAGCAAGGAAATCATACATTATTTATAATTGCACATAAATGATTTAATAGGGAAAAGATAAAGAGCACTAGTATTGGGATATAGCCGGTGGTTCTCTTATACTTGTACCTAGTGATGAGCGAATTTGTCCCGTGAAATTCCTGCGAAATTTGCAAAACAGGTGAAAAATTAGCGAATCGTGAATTTTGACGCCGGCGACAATTCACGAAACGTGAATTTTGACGCCAGAGACAATTCACTGTCATCAATAATGTCAAATGGCATCCATATACATTTTCACGGTAAATATGCAAATTTCTGCGCTGGTTGGAAATTCGCTGCAAAAAAATCGAACCCGGCGAACAAATTCACCCATCACAACTCAAAACCTTTACAAAGTGATACTAACCAGATTTAGCTTATTTTAGTATAGAGTAGGAATGCACTGAATCCGCCATTTGGGATATGCCCGAATCCTTCATGAAGGATTTGGCCGAATAGGGATGGGAAAGGAAAAAGTAGAAAAACACAAATTTGTGAAAGGTGAATTTTGACAGCAGCGACAATTCACGAAAAGCGAATTTTGACGGCAGTGACAATTTACTAATGTCAAAAATGTCAATGTGCGTCCGTTTGTCGCCGACGCCAGCGTCCGAACCGTCGCCGGCTGCAAAAAAAAAAAAACATGATGCCAGTATAGAGTAGGGATTTTGGCCGAATAGAAGTGCGATAGGAAAAAGTGGAAAAACATTTTCTACTTTCTTGTTTTGTGACGATAAGTCACGTGATTTCCCATCCCTAATTTACATACGCAAATTAAGATTCGGATTCGGTTCGGCCACACACAAGGATTTGTCAGAATCTGAATCCTGCTGAAAAAGGCCAAATCCTGGCAGAATCCCGAATCCTGGATGTGGTGCATCCCTAGTATAGAGAGTTAAAAATTGCAATAAAAAGACGTTGCTAACAATTGCACATGGAAATAATAAGAAATCACTGGCCAAAGCTGGGAGTTGTAGTTCTAACATGAATATCCTGTGGGATCAGTTTTCAGTACAATAGTCTGGTGTGCCAGTGCTAAATTGGGGTGGCTGGGCTGCAGCAGGTGGGAGGTTTGCCTTCCGCATACTTCTAGAGATTACTCGGTGCCACTTCCTATAGACTATTTTCTGCCGGCTGCTATAAATATTCTTTATGCTGGAACCCCTGCAATGCAACTGGAACCACAAACAGGAGGGGCTCCTATTCCCAGCACACAGGGACAGATATATTCTTCCTTCTGTACTTTCACAGATGCTAAATGCCAGTCTACGAGGCCTTTTTGAATTCTGTAGCCTTTACATTACTGAGAAACCATTATCACATAAATACTACAGGTGTACCATTACATTCCATTTTTAATAATTCTGTAACTTAACATTTCATTATCTTCCTCGGTTTCTCCAATCTCTTAGCTTCGTCAGTCAATGGCATCCCCAGGCAGCAGTGCCGAAACATCAATGAGTCTTTCTGACAAACAGGCAGCTCATGTGTCTTGCATACTTTCCAATATTTTGGAAATAGAAAGGGGAACAAAAAAACGAGCAGCAAAAGATTTTGATCACGCCCATTTTGTGGCCATAACCCCTAATTACCATGTTCATTTTACAACATTTGGCAGATTATGAAAGTCTGAACACATTTCTGTGTTTTTTTATGCGTTATTACAGTTTTGCTAATGAAGGTGAATTGCCCTTTAAAGGAGAAGGAAACCGCTCCCTCCCCCCTCCCCTGTGTTGCACCCCCCTCCCTCCTCCACCCTGGCCTATCTGTCCCCCCGGGCAAATGCCCCTAATTTCTTACTCACCTCTCTGCGCAGGTCCTGTCCACGGAGCTCACAGGCGCCATCTTCTCCCAGGTGGTCTTCTTCCTGGATTAATCTGCATCTTCTGGCGCATGCGCAGTAGGAGCATTTACCGGTACGGATCTACTGCGCATGCGCCGAATGTCACAAAGTGAAATCGGAAAACTTTGTGACTTTTGGCGCATGTGCAGTAGATCCGTACCAGTAAATGCTCCTACTGCGCATGCGCCTGTGAACTCAGTGGACAGGACTATTGTGACATCACAAAGGACTACCGTATTTATGTTTGATAATGTTTTCATTTAGTCTACGTTATAAAGCACACTTAGCCTTGCCTAGGTTTCCATTGATTCAAAGACCTTTCAAAGACTTCTGGAAGCAAAGAGGGAGTTTTAGTTGATGGTTGCCCATGTGATGCTGGGGGTTGTAGCAATAAATGGAGGCCATCAACTGGCCACACATGGTGAGATCTGTTTGTTTGAGGATGTCCAAACAATCACATCTTGACTTGGCTACCTACTACAGGGGTTACAGGGATCTTTTGGGCAAGCCTGACTGATTTTCATCCAGATAACGGTCGGGTAGGCCAAGCAATGGGCCCCATACAAGCCAATAAGTTGCTGACTCAGCCTAAAGGGTCCAAGTAAGCAGCTTTATTTTATTGGCCCACATACAGTATGGCTAACTTTACGCTATTTATCAAAAGTCGAATGAGAGATATTTTTAACCTCGTTTGATGTCAAAATTTAATGGTATCTTCTTTAAGAAAAAACTTTAATATCTAAAACACAAACAAATATTACCGACCTGAAAACTCGAATCTAATTAGACTAAATTCGAATCAAGTTTTTTCAAGGAAAAAAACTTGAATGTCAGGAAGGCTATTAACATCTTCAAATAGGTCACTGGACCTCTGTCATTGACTTCTACATGAACTGGGCATGTTTTAGGTGGCAAATAGTCGAATTTGAGTTGTTCTAAGGGTCCAAGTATGATAAATCTTGAATTAGAGTTTGGAGTTTTGACCAAAAATCAAACTCCAAAATATGAATTTACTATTTAAACCTTAATAAATGTGCCCCCTAAAGGGATAAGTGGTTAACTTTTAGTATGACAGAGTGAAATTGAGACAATATGTAAATTGTTTTCATTTTTTTTATTTGTGGTTTTTGAATTATTTATCAGCTCCCTAGTTTGCAATGTTAGCAATCTGGTTGCTAGGGCCCAAATTATCCTAGCAACCATGCAGTGATTTGAATAAGAGATTGGAATAGGAGAGGATACCAATAGAAAAAAAGAGTAATAAAAAGTAGAAATAAACAATGAAAATGGGGTCAGTGACCCCCATTTCAAAGCTGGAAAGAGTCAGAAGAAGGAGGCAAATAATTCAAAAACTATAAAAATAAATAAATAAATTAAGGCCAAATGAAACATTGCTTAGAATTAGCCATTCTATAACATACTAAAAGTTAACTTAAAGGTGAACCACCACTTTCAGTTCCGAGATATTGGTGGATTACATCTGCAAGCATGTATTCCCTCTGGGTTATACGTTGAAAAATGCCCAGCAGCATCCCTTGGTTAAGAAACAGGGTTTAAGAACATATGTATCTACTTTATAGCAGAGATCTATAGACCCAAATGACATACAGAAGGATCAGTTACTCTTTATCTGCAAGGCCCATTCACAATCACAGCACTGATGGCTGGAGGTGCTGGTGCCAAATTAGCTAGGAGAGGGCAAAGAAGGCAAAACTATTTACCAAAACCCACGCAAAGTGAAAACAGATTATCAAATCAAATAAAAAGAAGGGATAATATTATGACAATATGGCTTCTAGGCCAATCACAGTCGATAACCTGATATTTCAATTGCCGTTTTCACTTTCTAAGGAGAATAGAAAACAATGACTGTTTTCATCCATGCAAATTAATTGAGAAGTGCGGCTCAGTCCAACTCCGCTGGGAGGCTAATAAAAAGGAATTAACATTGGACATTTAATTAAATTTTAATTCTAAAGTTAATAATTATAATCGTTGGCAAACAATGGAATATAAATGAATGCTGTTATACAGCATGGATTCATATCATGATTGAAAATGACTACTATATTGATAGATAGATAGATAGATAGATAGATAGATAGATAGATAGATAGATAGATAGATAGATAGATAGATAGATAGATAGATAGATAGATAGATAGATGCCTGGATGCCGGCACAACTCGTGTAGAGGTGTAAGTTGCCTGGGTGCAAATAAAGCCCAAAAGGATATGTATATACCAGAAGGAGGCTAGCACTCACAGGTCTTACAAAGAAATAACGGTGCTTATTAGTCAAAACTGAGAACTTGTTCTTATTATTGACTAATAAACACCGTTATTGTGAATGATGTACTAGCACTAGCCCAAAAGTAGGGCAGGCACCAATGGAGGTGGTCCAGGCCCATCATTCTGAACCTGTAGCAGAGTCCTTTTGATATTTCTCAGCTCTCTTCCTTGGGTCAGCAGAATGGCTCACTAAAGGGGGTCACTTATGAAAGCAAGTGCAGGGTGCAAAGTGCAACTTTGGCCATAATTCTCCATGTTTTAGTTGTTTTACCCAGAATGCATTGTTGCCCCCCCAATTGCTGCTTTTCTGCATCAGTGAGGAAGAGTTGCATCCGACTTTCTGTCTACAGTATCAGTTTATCAAGCCTATGGGCAAGGTCACACATTTTTACGTTGCGTCTTTTAAAAACATGCGGCCGAGCGTAAATACGCCAATGAAACCACACAGCCCTGATAAAATGTGTTTTTCAGCCTGTAGTTTTCTCTTCCCAACATGCATTTCTGTTTTTTCTCGTTCCCCCACAATTCCTAGAATTTTAGTAAACTTTGGTGAAAAAAGGCCAAGTGGAAAACAATTTACATGCAGAATATAGCCATACTGCTCGTCAATACACAACGTAATTACGTCACCAGCATACAATTATAATATACCCATAGAGGAGTAATATACACCTGTGCTTAAAGGAGAAGTACAACATAAAAAAAAGAAATGGAATATAAATGCAGCATATTATATACTGAACTTACTGTACCAGCCCAGAGGTTCAGCAGCCCAAGGACAGTAACAATCCATGCCTTGGAATTTGCCCCCAGCAGCTCCCCATCTTGGATCTTGTTAGGCCATCTTGAGTGTCAGTGGCTCTACACATGCTCAGTGCACTCTGGGCTACGGTTGAAAAGTTAAGCTTAGGGGTCATGGGAAATCATCAAGTAGAAAATTTGATTAATCGGGCATGGAAGTTGATACTACAGGGCTGATTATTAGATTCGGATGCAGAATATGTGAAATACATCTTGCGAGAGTTTGGCCGCCATGTTGAAAATATTAGGGATGCACCAAATCCAAGATTCGGTTCGGGTTTCAGCCTTTCAGCAGGATTTGGATTCAGCTTAATCCTTGTGAATGGACGACCGATTCCGAATCCTAATTTGCATGTCAATTGGGGCAGGTAGGGAGATCACGTGACTTTTCATCACAAAAGAAGAATTTTTCCACTTTTTCCTTTCTTGACTCTAATTTGCATATGCAAATTAGGACTCAGATTCGGTTCGGTATTCGGACGAATCTTTCACCAAGGATTCAGGGATTCGCCAGAATCCCAAATAGTGGATTCGGTGCATCCCTAGAAAATACGCAGCGTATTTCAGCGAAGTATATTTCCAAACCCGCAGATCCCATAGAGTTTAATAATATGGCTCAGGTAAGTAATAGCAACCGTGAGCAGGTGCTGTGATTCAGGGCACAAGATGATCAGGAGCTACTGAGGCAAAGATCTTCCCTGCTAAAGGGTCGTCTCTGGGGCTGGTACAGAAACCAAAAACATAATTCTTCACCAGCCATGCTTTCTTTGGATTATTTCTACACCACCCTCTTAATAAAACACATGTACATGGATGGTTAGTGGAAATGAAAGTGGATACATTCCCATAGCCCAAGACGGATATAGAAAAGGCAGCAAAAGACGGAATAGAATAAATCAGCGCTTACTTTGTGTATTCTCACAGAAGTTTATCTGAAGGCCTGAAGCAAAAAAGACACAAATTTCCAGTTCAATTCAACCAAAGCAAAACATGTTGCACAACATCACAACACTGTAAAGGGGAAATAATGACTGTTTTAAACATAAGCCTGGAGGGGAGGGGGGAGTCATTTTCAGTCACACTTCCTGAGTTAAGGAAACTGAGGGCAAACTAAAGCCATGAGGCAACCATGTTTTCTTTATTCTCAAAGCAATACAAAGGACTACTGTATCAGCTTCAATATACAGCATCCCTCTCTGCATTTTGCAGCTTACAGGATCCATAAAGATTTACTACCACATTTCTGCACATGACCTTATTTCAGTGTCCTGGGTAAAGGACATTTACAGCAATAGAAAGAGCCAAATCTATAAGTTATATTGGTGAGAGCTAATGGGATCGAACTGCATATGGGCTGGATATGGGCTGGGGAATTTTCAGTCCAAAGGCATTGTGTTATTATAAATGTCCTACCCCTAGGTGGCAAAGATACCCTGTCTATTCAAACAGTGGCGTTTTTACTATTTTTTTTTCATAGCATTACCATTAATTACCATATTAAACTACATAAACAACATCACTTAGAATATCGATAAAAAAGTTCAGTGTTTAGATTTTTGCTCTATTATGCTTAGCTTTCTTCTCTCACACTATATTGCAGTGAAATAACTGGTCACAGATCTCATCATATTCCGATTGTAAGCAGCAGTCTTGCTCTGCTTTATGGCTGAGATTCTAGCTATCTTTACAACACAAGTAATACTCAGAGTTCTCTGTATAGCCTGCAGCCTTGTGCCTTTATATGGTCACAGAACCCCTCGGTGACTTCTGATATCCTTATAATTTACAGTAGGGGGTACATTATCCCTTATAATACATGAGTGATACTCAGAGTTCCCTGTATAACTCAGCCTGAAGCCTTGTGCCTCTATATGTTTGCAGAACCCCTCAGTGACTTCTAATATCATTATAATTTACAGTAGGGGGTACTTTATGCCTTATTATACATGAGTAATACTCAAAGTTTCCTGTATAACTCAGCCTGCAGCCTTGTGCCTTTATATGGTCACAGAACACCACAGTGACTTCTAATATCCTATACAAATTTATAGTAGGGGGTAAATTATCCCTTATAATACATGAGCGATATGCACCTGTAAAAGCACAAGTGTGAATTAAAGTATTAAATAGTCACACACAGGATTATATTTTCATATTAATATGAATATTTTCATATTCATATGAACAATTTATATTGATAATAGGAACACAGGGTAATTTGCATTGTAAGAGGAAAGCTCAATATTTTTGGAGTTTAAAGAGATTGGTGGAGTTTAAAGAGATTGTTTCATGGAAAGACTTTTTTTTTTTCAAAATGCATCAGTTAATAGTTCTGCTCCAGCACATTCTTTCAGATAGGATCTGTGCCACGGAGACAGAATGCTACTTTATAAAGATAGCTAAAATCTCAGCCATAAAGCAGAGCTGGACTGCTGCTCACAATGTGTATGAGAATCTGTGCCACTGTGTGAGAATACTCTGTTATAAAGATAGTAAGAATCGCAGCCATAAAGCAGGGCAGGACTGCAGTTTACAATGGGTATCAGATAGGATCTGCACCACTGTGACAGAATGCTCTGTTATAAAGATAGCTAGAATCTCAGCCATAAAGCAGGGCAGGACTGCTGCTTACAATGGGTATCAGATAGGATCTGCACCACTGTGACAGAATGCTTTGTTATAAAGATAGCTAGAATCTCAGCCATAAAGCAGGGCAGGACTGCTGCTTACAATGGGTATCAGATAAGGTCTGTGTCACTGTGACAGAATGCTCGGTTATTAGGGATGCACCGAATCCAGGATTCGGTTCGGGATTCGGCCAGGATTCGGCCTTTTTCAGCAGGATTCGGATTCGGCCGAATCCTTCTGGCCGGCCGAACCGAATCCGAATCCTAATTTGCATATGCAAATTAGGGGCAGGGAGAGAAATTGCGTGATTTTTTTTTCAGAAAACAAGGAAGTAAAAAATGTTTTCCCCTTCCCACCCCTAATTTGCATATGCAAATTAGGGTTCGGATTCGGTTCGGTATTCGGCCGAATCCTTCGTGAAGGATTCGGGGGTTCGGCCGAATCCAAAAAAGTGGATTCGGTGCATCCCTATCGGTTATAAACATAGCTATAGCTACAGCCATTAAGAAGAACTGCTAATCAGTGAGAGACCTGGAGTATAAATTTGATTACATTTCTGTAATCAAGACAAAAATGACAATTTAAAATGACATCTGACAAAACACTAGTTTAGTAGTTTTACACATTTGTCTTTAGGCCCAAACCCAAAATTAATTTTTTGATGATAGGGTTCATTTAACTTTATAACAATGCATACATAAATATACAAACAACTGTACTTATTATATACAGTATAATCCCCACTATACTTTTTTTCAGGGGAGCAGAAAATAAAAAGATCCCTAGCCGTTTAAAACAGACTTAAATACATGGGACTGACTCCTTGCAGATCTGGTAAGAAATGACAGAACAATCGATAACATGCAAATGACACACAATTATGTGCGATTTAAAGGTATACTGAAATGGCTGTAAGGTACCAGTGTTGTGAATGTGCTAGTATCACTTTAAGGATATTTCCAAAATACAGGCATGTGGCCTCCACTGGGAACAGTTACACCAGATTTCTGCAACCCATAAAATACACAGTTCTAGGACATCCAAAAGAAATATTCCACTTGCACTGCAAGCTTTCCATTCCTACAGGGAAAGAAAGCCACTTGTTGCTTAAAGTATGCAAAAATATCCACACTCTCTTACATTTCCCAATCTCTATCAATGCAGCACCATGCTCTGCCCAGTATTTCCTTCCAGGTGCTCATAATAAACACCCCAACAATTAGCATTAAAATAAGCATAAAAGCTTGCCAAGAAACCACATAGTCCAAGGGAGAGGGTGCACTGGGAGAACCCACACGGTCCAAGGGAGAGGGTACCCACACATCCAAGGGAGAGGGTGCACTGGGAGAACCCACACGGTCCAAGGGAGAGGGTGCACTGGGAGAACCCACACGGTCCAAGGGAGAGGGTGCACTGGGAGAACCCACACGGTCCAAGGGAGAGGGTGCACTGGGAAAACCAACATGGTCTAAGGGAGAGGGTGCACTGGGAGAACCCACACAATCCAAGGGAGAGGGTGCACTGGGAGAACCCACACAAGCTAGGGCAGTGTATGTATGGTAGGAGAATCCATGCAGGCTATGGCAGAGGGGTGAACTGGCATATCAAACAAATGTTGAGGCAGAATGGCCATAGTAAGGGAACCCACACAAGCTAATGGGTATACCAGGACATTCCCTACAAGCTAGAAGGAGGGTGAATTCTGGGAAAGGCTAGGTGGAGAAAGCCACAAAGGCTAGATGGGGTGAGGTTCTGGAAACTGCACAGGCATGGTGGAGAGGGCGATCTGTGAGGACTCACATAGGCTAGATGAAGGTTGCAAACTGGAAGAACTAATACCCCATCTATGTCCCAAATACATCCCAAATAGCCCTCATGGGTGCCTGGGGACAAAGAGATTGGATGGGTGAAGAGACGATAGAATAAAGCAGTAAAGTAAAGGAAGTGGGAAAAGTTTGAGGTGAGTAACACTGGGTGCAAGGGTGACAATCACAGTCTGTAAGTTGAAACACAGGAAGGGGTATCAGAAAAGGAAGTGCATGGGAATTTATGGCTTCAGAGAACTAGAAAACAGAGTTGGTCTAAGGGTTTGGTTGCTGGTAGATACATGACCTTTTCCCCTCCCATTGAATTCCTATAAAGAGTGTGTGTTAATGGTGTTTAGTACACTTGATAAAGGGCAATTGGGCTCGAAACATGTAGTGTCGAATAAAAGGCGTTTTTGCAGCAAATAACTGCGTCTACCTGGTCTGTTCCACTAATATAATTTGTACTGACTACTAGTACCTTGGACGGGGTACAGGGACAGAACCTAAGGATTAAAAAGCTATGGGAGAAATACCACATCCAGTGGAAACAAGGAAACTACCAAGTTGTGGGTATCTATGTGACTGTGTGGATTTTGAGGGGGGGGGGATAAGATACTTAAACAAATGAGTTGTAGGAGAGCGTGAATGAGACAAACTGGGGCTACTGGGAAACAGTGAAATGGCTGGTTTCACTAGAAAGATCTGAGGGGAATGGGGAACAGTAAAAGGCCAGGCTGTGCTGGGAGAGTCCAAGGAGACTGTGAATGAATTCGATTTTACAAGTACTGGGAGAAAGAGAAAAGGACAGTCTGGAGTGCTGGGTGACACAAGAGAGAAAGGAGAGACTGGGGGCAAGTTGATAATGGGAGACAGCGGAGAGGAGAGGACAAGCTGGGGTGCTGGGTGACACAGGATAGGACAACTGGGGTGCTAAGGGACACTATGACATTAAAGGAGAGGACAAGCTGGGGTGCTGGGTGACACAGGATAGGACAACTGGGGTGCTAAGGGACACTATGACATTAAAGGAGAGGACAAGCTGGGGTGCTGGGTGACGGTGGGCGGGAGACAGAGGACATGACAGTCTGGGGTGCTGGGTGACACTATGAGATTAAAGGAGAGGACAGTCTGGGGTGCTGGGTGACAGTGGGCGGGAGACAGAGGAAAGTACAGGCTGGGGTGCTGGGTGACAAGAGAGTACAGGCTGGGGTGCTGGGTGACACTGAAAGAGCAAGAAAGGCCAGGCTGGGGGTGCTGGGTGACAATGTGAGACAGAGGACAGAGCAGTGTGGAAGTGCTGGGTGACACTGGGAGACAGAGGAGAGGAAGGAGCGTGCTGGGTGACGCTGGGAGAAGAGGAAAGGCTGGAGGTGCTGAATGACGCTGAGGGATACAGAGGGCGACAGGTCGGAGGCGGCTTACCCTGCATGCTGTTCACGGTGCTGTGTTGCTGGGACTGTCCTTGGAACCCGAGGCCCGCACTGGTTCCACTGCTACCGCTGGGGTTGGAAGTCGCCATTGTTAATATATTCGCTACCAAATGAAGGCTGCAATGCAGCAACCCCCTCTGTGCCTGCCCCCTTCCCACAATCACTCGCGTTGCCGTCAGAGCCCTGCCCCCAAATGACGTCTTTCACCCCGCCTCCTCCTCCGCAGCAGCAGCCTAAATGACGCTGGGAAAATGGCCCCCTCGTGGTGAAAGTGAGGTATTACAGGGCCTATTCTCTGGCAGCCACAATCCGGCAATTGCGGCTGCTTCATTCATTTCCACTTAAATGAATGGAGTGCAACTAAGAGGTTCTGCAGCAGGCACGCATCTCATTGGTACAGTAATATAGAACCATTGTAGCAGGAGCTTTGCTTGTAAGCAATAAATGTATATGGGGTTTATAGTTATGTTATTATACACAGAATGGAGTCTGTGCCTCTGTCTGTAGGGAAATAAGATAATAGCTCAATTAAACTGATTTTATAGCTCTTAGGAGGGAGGGTCCTCTTGTGATTTCTAGGGATGCACCCAATCCATTATTTGGGATTCTGCCAAATCCTTGGTGATAGATTCGGCCAAATACTGAACTCAATCCTAATTTGCATATGCAAATTAGGGGCAGGAAAGGAAAAAGCTGAAAAAAATCTTCTTTTGTGATGAAAAGTCACATGATTTCCCTACCCACCCCTGCAATTTAAGATTCGGATTGGGTTCGGCCTGGCACAAAGATTCAGCCGAATCTAAATCCTGCTGAAAAAGGCTGAATACCAAACTGAATCCTGGATTCGGTGCATCTCTAGTGATTTCTGACGGCAGCCCTGCTTGTGTGCAATGTAGTGCTGCCCCTACACACAGTTATCCACCTATTTATGTGCCACATACTTATGTGCCACCACTTATGAGGAAAGATCTTAATACAGTTGGTTTGCATATGAGATGATGGGAAGTCCTTGCCTTTTCATAATGCTCACAAAACAGGAGAGACCATTGGCCAGTTTACTATTTATTTTAGTTTTAGGTGACCTTAACAGAGTTTAATTACATTTGAACCCCAGTGGAAATCCCTGCAAATTTTGATCAACCACCCTCCTGATTCATTTTAAGATTAATTCTTTATTCTAAATATGGCTTTAGATCAAGGGGTATCCATAGCAGCAAATAAGCACTCATTCTACTTGACCTTCGACTGGGCCCCTTCTGCTCATTACAAGGTTACAGATATTTAGAAACATTGGGGTCACAGTCACCCTGCTATAGTTCCCGGGGTACCCAGGACACAAAGAATCACTCACCCCAAATCTTACTCTAACTGGCCTTTAGGCTGGGCCTAGAGATATATAGAGACATTGGGGTAACAGTCACACTGCTATAGTTCCAGGGGTACCTAGGGTACAAAATAAGCACTCACCCCAAATCTCACCCTAACTGGCCTTCAGACTGAGTCCCCTTAGCTCATAACAAGGTTACAGATATATAGGAACATTGGGGTAACAGTCACCCTGCTATAGTTCCAGGGGTACCCAGGGCACAAATAAGCACTCACCCCAAATCTCACCCTAACTTGCCTTCAGGCTGGTCCCCTGTAGTGCATGAAAATAGTTTGAACTCGGTACAGAGTGGCACTTGATCATCACAGCAATTGTACTTTAATACAGTATGTAAAACAAATACTGCTTGTAAAGCTGAACAACTATTCTACCACTTTGTCAGTGGTTCTCTCTATTTGTGTATTTTCTTACCTTTTATCTTAGCAGGAAAAGCAGTATAGCAGCTCCAGAATACGTAAATATATATAATTATGCATATAGAAAGGGTAATTTCTGAATGAGGTGCAGAGTACAATTTTCAAATGAACCTCACCATGTTTTTTTTAACCCACGATACACCACGTCCCCTCAGAATTCTAGCTTCATTGAGGTGGAGGACTGAGTTGCGTCTGCTGAATATTATTATGTTAACCGATCATGTATGCTTTAACTAATAACGACAGAAGACCAGCAACCCTTAAGCACCAGATTTTAATATTCTAACTACACCATATTCAGTAACCCATAGAAACCAATCAGATCTCTCATTTCATTATCCTAAGCCCACCAAGCCAGTAAAAGGAAACTGTTGATTGGCTGCTATGAATAGGACTAACAGGGGCAAGATTTAGCCATAGACTTAGGGGCCATATAGCCAGGGCCGCCATTAGAAATCACGGGGCCCCGTACAACAAAATTTTTGGGGCCCCCTGGGCCCCGCCCACACTGACGACCAAGCTCCACCCCATTTCCCGCCCACTCCACATCGCAGTTAAAAGACCACACAGACATCAGCGCTAAAAAAGTAACCCCCCCCACACAAGTTGTAAAAAGCTATTGATGGTCAGGGCCCCCTTATAAAAAACTTGGGGCCCCAAAAAAAAAAATTAAAATTTTTTTTTTAAAAAAAAAACATTGGTGGCAGGGGCCCCCTTATAAGTTAAAAAAAACTTGGGGCCCCAACAAAAAAAATGTAAAAAAAACTAAAAAATAAACAAACATTGGTGGCAGGGGCCCCCTTATAAGTTAAAAACAAATTGGGGCCCCAAAAAAAAATTTAAAAAAAAAATAAATTTTTTTTGAAAAAAAAAAAAAAAACCATTGGCGGCAGGGGCCCCCTTACAAGTTAAAAACAAATTGGGGCCCCAAAAAAAAATTTAAAAAAAAAAAAAAAAATTTTTTGAAAAAAAAAAAAACATTGGCGTCAGGGGCCCCTTACGAGTTAAAAAAAAAATTGGGGCCCCAAAAAAACATGTTTTAAAAAAAAAGATTGGTTGCAGGGGCCTATAGAATATTAAAATAATACATTGGTGGCCAGGAGATTAAAAAAAAAAAAATACACAAACTGGTGTTCAGTAGAATTGAACTCACGGCTTCAGTACTTCAACTTCACCTCCTTTCGTGACTTCGGGTCTTTTCACCGCTTCAGGACTTCGGCTTCGGCTGTTTTCGTGACTTCGGGTCTTTGCGCTGCTTCAGGACTTCGGCTTCGGCTGTTTTCGTGACTTCGGGTCTTTTCGGCGCTTCGTGACTTCGGCTTTTTCCGTGACTTCGGGTCTTTTCGGCGCATCGGCTTCGGCTTTTCGGCACTTCCGCATTCGGCAGCACAGAGGCAAGACGTACGGCTCGGGCGCTCGTAAGGGGGGCCCGGATCTTCAAAAAATGCAGCGCTGCCGGGCCCCCCTTCATGCCCGGGCCCGGTACGCTTGTCCCCCCTGTCCCCCCCTGATGGCGGCCCTGCATATAGCCTTTATTGCCCTATTTGTATATTCTTGGGTCTCTGTAGTATAAAGTTCTTTCTTTAACAAGGCCTCTTCCTTTCAGAACCATTTTATCTTCATACACATACATTATCCCAAAGGCCTGGCTTTCTGGGGGCGTCTCTATGACTCCATTGAATGTGATATGGTGAATTCCATAAGAGTCCATACAGTTTCTGGCTTCGTGATTATGTCCAGCAAAGTATGCTGCCACACAGGGATGGGACATTCACAATTGATTTACACAGATGGGGCGGGCTGTTAACTGTCATGGCAGCTTTCAGGAAGAAAAACAGGGACTCTTTCATAGGCAATTTATAAATGAAACCGCAATATCAGAAGGAACCAGCACAGAGCAGTAATACTGTAAAGTACTTAGCATCATTTCCAAAAATGAAATGTTACAAGGCAGGTCGCTACCTTTAACTATTGGCTTTACTTCCTAACATGAAAGACTTTTTCTTCCTTTTCATCTGAAGATGTTAAAATGCTTTCAATCCAAACTGGGATTGGCTGATGCCACCGTTGAACAATACAAACTGCTCCTCCTCCAATCCTGATGGGGGGACAAAAAAATATATAGATGCATGGTGAAAGTTGTTTAGCACATGCAACTTGCTACTTTTGGACACATCCATGGCATGCTGGGAAATCATAGAGTCACATCTGTTAGCACTGATGATTAAAGGGTTTGTGGTGTATGCATGCTAAGTGACACATGAATCTGATTCAGTTCCACTGTCATGGTCTCCTGATTGTCGCATGTATCTCTCATGTCTAGAAGTTTTGACATTGGATCAGAGTCTTGTGAATAGTCATATTATACCTGTTGGGCTGTTCAGATCTTCATTTGTGTTATTTTGAAGGCAATGTCATACTTGGGGCTCGCCTTTTCCTACCCGATGGGGTTAAGATCATACCCGTCGATTAAAAGGAATCGAAATTTAGGGAAGGGACTAAAATAATAGGCATAGCATGATTCATCATTGGATTCCGCATTTTTGAAGGTACCCGTTTCCTGATCGATCCTGTTTTCTTGAGACTTAGAATTCATTTTAGACCCATTTAAATATTCTCAGCTGAAGTTGTAGGACTCATGGTTGCCCCATTCGTGATGGAATTGGATGAGAAGTTTGTCCATTTCCACTAACACCCTTTCAAGCGCTGATGCTATGTGTTGACTCCTTCAATGATATCGCCAAGTTGAAGAATGAATTTTGGTTTTATGGATTCTGTAGCCCACTCTTTAACTTGTGTCAGGATGTTCCTGTAATATCTCATACTAGTCTTTAGGTAGTTACTGTATATTGATTATCCTTATCAGCATACTGGATATCTGCTATGATTCCAAAGGTAAAATATGGCTCTTTCATGCTTTTACTTTGCATGATCCTTTGAAGTTTCTGCCCCCTGCTGACAAAGAGGAAAACTGTTCGATGACCAGGATATTTCATGGAAACTCCTGGAAACTGGACATTTACCCTGAAATTATATTTTACTACATTGTAAAAAACTGTTGAATAATAAAACCTTTCAGCCATACAACAAGGGAGAACAATGCTTATAATTGGTATTAGATAGGATCTGTGCCACTGTGACAGAATGCTCTGTTATAAAGATAGCTAGAATCTCAGCCATAAAGCAGAGCAGGACTGTTGCTTACAATGGGAATCAGACAGGATATGTGCCACTGTGACAGAATGCTCTGTTATAAAGATATCTAGAATCTCAGCCATAAAGCAGGGCAGGACTGTTGCTTACAATGGGTATCAGATAGGATCTGTGTCACTGTGACAGAATGCTCTGTTATAAAGATAGCTAGAATCTCAGCCATAAAGTAGGGCAGGACTGTTGCTTGCAATGGGTATCAGACAGGATCTGTGCCACAGTGAAAGAATGAAAGGAAAATAGTCAGTGTTTTTGTAAACTCATTTTGCAGTGCTTCTCTATACCATGTGGCTGTGTATGACAAGGCAAAAAACTCACCCACAGGCAAGAATGCTGAAATTCCTGTTGCTCCCCTATTGAGTCAAGTAGGAGTGCATTAACGTGATACAATAACACCATAATAATATATCACATATACAGGCCTGAATATGACCAAAGGCCACAAAGGCCCAGGACTAGGGTGGCAAAGTTTCAAGGACAGCATGCCACCCACTTGCTGTATTAACAGGGAGTTGCACTAGGGACTATGCAAAATCTCCTGTTCTTGATGCGGCTCCTGTTTCTTCCTGTAAAGCAACCTGAGGAGTGAGCATGGTCCCCTATCTGTACTCAGCTGTGAACATACAATAAGAGTATGTATACTTGGCGGGGGAGGAGGGCGACAGATCAGGTATGTGATTGCTGGTTTAGGGGAGCATAATAGATATATTCTGGGCACACAATTACCTGTAGCTTCATACTGTGGGGATATGCAGTGAGAGTGCTAAGGAGAGTTTTTTGACCTCCAAAAGCAACACTTTAGCCTTGTTAATAATTTTGTAGTTATGAAGTTTTAATTATATTATCTGTCCTTGGTCTAATATGCAGTGGAGGCTACTGTGCCTATGCATTTTGTAGTCTGTAAATATACCATAGAGTCACCATGGCATTTAGAGTTGTGACTTGTTCCCTTACTATACATGCAATTTGCTTTGCCAGGTCATGCGATCTTGAAATTGCTAGCAGATCTGCATTCTACTGTGTGTGCAGTTGGTACTCTTTCCGGATGCCTGTATTTAAACACTACAAAGAACATCTTGCATGAAGAGGAAGGCAGGTGAGCGCACAAAGATTTGCATAAGCCCCACAACAGACAACTCTTTTATGTGTCGAATAAAATGTTTCAGTTCATTTGACGTTCTGGATCATAACCAATAAAAGGGAGGGGGTCTGTGGGATATAAACACTGATGCAATGGAATTCTGTAATTCTATAATCATGTGAGGACACTCATCAGAGCAGCAGAAGCCAATGGAATCCATCACTTCCCTAGGGAATGAATCAACTCTAATCTCCTGCCAAGGATGGTATCTCCTGTGGTATCTCCTGCAGCTGGAGAGCTCCAGGTAAAATCAGAGAAATCAACAGAATAGCCCAAAACCAACTGGAGAACAGGAGGAAGAGCATGGGATGGAGCAAGTGCTGGCCAATAGAGAGGCATTAGAAAGAAACTCTATAGAGACAAGTCTAGGATGAGATCTCCATGTAGGAAGAGAAACTTTCACTTCTAATCTCCAGTCTCATCCAAGTGCAAGGAACGAAGACCCAAGTCTGATACTGGGTGTACGCTGTGGCAGCTCAGTTGTCTTTTATTAAACACGTGCAAGTAATCAGGGAGTGAAAAGTGTGAGGGGAACGAGCTTTATTATCTTCATCTTTATCAGAACGGGGGTTGTTTGTAAGATCTTTTTCCTCTCTTCGGGAAAGAAGTCATCTGCAAGGAAGGAAAGTTTTATAGGTTGTGAGCATGGCAGATTAGATTGAAAAGTATATATTTTGAATGCAGTGGGGGGGAAGCAACTTTTTATACAGAGCTCTTTAGGGTCTGGCCACATGGCCAGATTCGGGGAGATTAGTCGCCAGGCGACAAATCTCCTCTTCTTCACTGCGACTAATCGCTCCGATTTGCCTTCCCCTGCCTTTGCATTTCGTTTTCCGAAGTCACCTGCAGTTTCCTCGTGAGGCAATTATGGAAAAATGAAGCGTTCCATGTGTCTGCCCCCAGGCGATTTACACTTTAGCCGGTGGAAGGCAGATCGGGGAGATTAGTCGCGTGAAGAATAGGGTAAGGCACACGCTCAGATTTGGGGAGATTATTCACCCGTCGACAAATATTCTCTTCTTCAGGGTGAATAATCTCCATAAACTGCCTCCCGCTGGCTAGAACGTAAATCGCAGGCGGGATGGTTTCCTCGTGAGGCAGCTTTGGGCGACTTCGGAAAACGAATCAATCTGAGTGCCATCCCACAGGTATATAACAATTTTAGCCGGCAGGAAGGCAGTTCGGGGAGATCAGTCGCCCAAAAGAAGAGGCGATTTGTCGCCGGGCAACTTATTTCCCCAAATCTGAGCGTGGGCCCTGACCCTTATACTTAATTGCACTGGTAGAGAGAGTGTGAATGATTCACTTTCTTCTCACATCAAAGCTAGACATACACATAAAATCCACTTGCTTGCAAAAGTCTCCAACAAACAGATCTTTCCTTGATTAAACCACCCACAAGCTAGTCCAAATTGGCCAGATACGATCGTTTAGCCCTAGGCCAACAGCTGGGTCATACTGCAGGCCTACAAAAAATCAGTAGTCAGTAGAGGGCCATTGTTAAGGCCTCATACATATGCCAAGAAGCTATTGACTCAATCCTGAGGGGTGAGTATGCAGCTTTTTTGGTTCATGTATGGTCATCTTAACCTATTCTCTGTCTACAAGTCTAAAGCTGGCCACACGTGGGCCAATAAAAGCGGTCGAGTCAGCATCTTATCGGCCCAAGTACAAGGTTCTGCCCAATCAATATATGGCTGAAAATCAACCAGGTTTGATAATCCCTGTAGGCACGAACAGCATTGGTGAATTGATGCACCCCTCCCCAGTCAGCTCCCCATACTGGCCAAACTTCTACAACTGCTGAATTGATTTTATAAATTCAGCTCAAATCTCTAATTCTTCTTATGATGTTATTTTGTGAATTACCTGATGAATAATCCATATGTTTCTCCAAATCCCTGTCTGTAACAGAAAAATCCTCTATTTCTTCTTTCACTTCATCTGAAAGGGACAGCAAGGTCACAATATATCACTTGATAGAAATGTTGCTACAATATATACATTTTAGCATAGTCATTTAAAGAAAGACACAGTTCAATGCAAGACAAGGTAAGAATTACATTTCTGTAAGGATAATGCTCAGCATTCACATGGTACGGCTTTACCCTCTGCTGTCCAGAATCATTAGAAAAACAAAATGAAGATGGAATTAAGACCTAAAGGAGAAGTATAAAAAGTATATTGTGATTGTATGGTGTGTCTGGTTTCATACAACGTTTGGACCCATTATTAGAATGCCATAGAGTGTACCAAGCAGACGGACCATGAGAACCAGGGCTTTTTACCTTGAGTTACCTGCGCTATTGTTTTCCACTTACAATAGCTATTTTTTTACCTGCAGAATAATCTATAGATTAACTCTTAGTCTCCCAAAAGCCCTTAACAGAAATCTCAACTTTCAATTTCTTCTTTAATGTGTTCTAAAAGGAAGGAAGGAAATGACCAAAAGACATTTGGGGCATGTCTCGTAGCTTTTTCAATACAGAACTGAAAAGACTATACTCACAACATACAGGGAAAACAGTGCCACTAATCATACCCCATAACTAATAGTGGGGTATCACCACCCCAAAAATAAACTTGTCAAGTGCAATGAAACAAGCTGAGAAGTTCTATAATGTATAAATGAAATACATAAATTGGACATTAGAGCTTCAGATAAAAAATACACACTCCCTATAAAAGATATTTCAATGTTATAGATTTAAAACATGTACTGTATAAACACATTTGCTTTGACATTACCATAGGAGGGTGTAGCTTATGGTTATGCCCAAACAAACCTTCTTTGTGTATTTGTATTTTTTACATAGAGGAGGTGCCATAGAGTATGAGGGTACAGCTTATTGCGCACCCAGAACATTTATTTTCTTTAATGGAGTATTGCAATAAACGCCTTAGAATTTGCACCAGAACTACTAACCTATAGCAACCAATCAGGAGATAAAATTTAATAGATCCGTGCTGGAAAAAAACATCTGATTCTTATGGGTTACAAGACCTGGTGCAAACTTTTTTTAAATTACCTATTAGTACAATTAGTTTACCTGTGGGACTGACAGGAGAAGCATCAGAGGGCAGGGAATTATACAGATCATCTTCCATGATCAACATTCCTGCTTTGCAATCATCTAAAAATACAAGGGAAAATAACAGATGTCTATAAACCTGTATCAATTCGAATTTCCAGTAACGTGAAAGTTGGCAAAAGTTATATTTGAGGAATTGCTACCTGTAGGGGAATCTGCAGCAGGTGCTGGAGAATTGACTTCTGTAGCTGGAGTCTCGTTGTTGGGATTATCTAGAAATATATGAAAGGATTGAATAGATAATACTGCACTGGCTCAGATGGATCAGTTGCAGGGCTACAAACCATACTATCTCTCACATGCATGATAAACAGCTACTTCACAGATTCTTGTCAGGTCACATCATCCCAACATATAATGCTGGACAAATCATATTTGCTCCAACCTCACAGCTACCATATACAGTATTATTTAGAGTAAAGGGATACTGTTCCTTTAACATTCCGCCTACACAAACACTACCTTTTACTGTACAAGAGCATGTGGTCACGAGCAGAAGACAGTCAGTTACCTGAGCCGCAGCTCGCTGAGAGGCGAAACTTGTTGAACTGCGGCTCATCGGACAGCATGTCTCCTTGTCTTGTTCTATGTATTCCCATTCTTCTCTGGAGAAAAAGACATCCCCAGATTTTATTGGTACCTGCAGGCGCCAATTAAAGCAGGCTGAGACAAAGAGAGAGTTATGCTAGTATATAAGATATACTATGCTTATAAGCACTTATTTCTACCTATTCTACTTATACAGGTGCTATACATGTAAGCTGCCATCTTGTTTTCTTGGCTAGGGTATTCTGTGTACACAATAAAACTTGTCCATGATGAATGAATGATGAATGAAAGGTAGAGGGGGTGGCACTGTGATGCCTTTTCCGGAACCAGTACATTTTTTGCCTAAAAAAAAGCACCTGGCCCAGGCAAAAAAAAAAAACATGTCATTTCATAGGATACAGTACCTTTACCTTTAAGCAGACATTTAACAGCAATCCCCCTATACACACAGCCAATCATATATTCGACAGGGTGGAGGGCAGTAGTGATCAAAATGCCCATGTCCGCATGTTACTGCTCGTTATGTTCGTTAATGGGATGCGCCCTGGAAGAAAGGAGAAGGTCTGTATGTCACCAAACTATGTACATCAAACGGCAATTTCCATTGATTAAAGGGGTTGTTCACCTTAAATTAACTGTTCATTTGACGTAGAGAGTGATATTCTGAGACAATTTGCAATTGGTTTTCATTTTTTAATATTGCTGGTTTTTGAGTTATTTCGCTTTTTATCCAGCAGTTCTCCAGTTTGCAATTTCAGCAGTCTGGTTGCTATGGCCCAAATTATCATAGCAACCATGCAGCGATTTGAATAAGAGACTGGAATATGAATAGGAGAGGGGCTGAATGGAAAGATGAGGAATAAAAAAGTAGCAATAACAATAAATGTGCATACCTCCCAACATTTTGGAAGTAAAAAGAGGGACAAAATTTTTTTTCGGCATGTAGCGCAGCAATTTTTTGACCACACCCTTTCTGTGGCCACATCCCCTAATTACCATGTTTGTTTTACAAAATTTGGCAGTTTATGAAAGTTTGAAAATATTTCTCCTTATCTAAACTGTGTTTTTGTGTCTCAAAATTGTTACAAAGTATCTTATTTGCACCCGTTAGCTGTTCTGGCCTCTCTGCTAAAAGCTAATTAAGTGAGAAACTTTGTTTCTTTTTCTGGCTGTTCAGTGCAGAGAAAAGAGGGACTTTCCAGCACAAATGAGGGACTACGGGTTGAGCTGTCAAAAGAGGGACTGTCCCTCCGAAAAAGGGACAGTTGGGAGGTATGAATGTGTAGCCTTACAGAGCATTTGTTTTTTTTTTTTATATGGGGCCCCCATTTGAAAGCTTGAAAGAGTAAAAAGGAAAAGGCAGATTATTTTAAAAACTATAACAAATAAACAATGAAGACCAATTGAAAAGTTGCTTAGAACTGGCCATTCTGTAGCATACTAAAACTTAACTTAAAGGTAAAGGCCAGGTGGCTGCAGGGAGCTGTATGCGTCAGTACTGAGCCCCAGTCTAGGACTAACACTGTCTGGCTACAAGGAGTGAATAGGGGATCCTGCCCTGGCATTGTGTAATAACTGTACATTTACCCTTATAACAAGGAGCCATTGGCAAAAAAAAACCCTTGGAAACAGCAGTGGGTATAAGGAAATGATATCTGTCCTCACACACCAAAGGGTTAAATAAGGAGCCCACTGTGAGGCTAGCAGAACCCACAGCTGAGTTAAAGGGATCCTGTCATCAGAAAACATGTTTTTTTCAAAATGAATCAGTTAATAATGCTACTCCAGCAGAATTCTGCACTGAAATCCATTTCTCAAAAGAGCAAACAGATTTTTTTATATTCAATTTTGAAATCTGACATGGGGCTAGGCATTTTGTCAATTTCCCAGCTGCCCCAAGTCATGTGACTTGTGCTCTGATAAACTTCAATCACTCTTTACTGCTGTACTGCATGTTGGAGTGATATCACCCACCTCCCTTCCCCCCCCCCCAGCAGCCAAACAAAAGAACAATGGGAAGGTAACCAGATAGCAGCTCCCTAACACAAGATAACAGCTGCCTGGTAGATCTAAGAACAGCACTCAATAGTAAAATCCATGTCCTCTGAGACACATTCAGTTACATTGAGAAGGAAAAACATCAGCCTGCCAGAAAACATTTCTCTCCTAAAGTGCAGGCACAAGTCACATGACATGGGGCAGCTGGGAAATTGACAAAATGTCTAGCCCCATGTCAGATTTCAAAATTGAATATAAAAAAATCTGTTTGCTCTTTTGAGAAATGGATTTCAGTGCAGAATTCTGCTGGAGTAGCACTATTAACTGATGTGTTTTGAAAAAAACATGTTTTCCGATGACAGGATCCCTTTAAGATAGAGAACAAGCCATTGATCAGAGATAGATTGTTATCAGATGTACAAAGGGAAGGGAGGTGAGTTAATTAGGCTGGAAGTGTGACTTGTCTTGGAATCTGACAATGTAGATATGGGACATGACAAATATAAAGTTCTTTTCAGAATAAATATATAGTTACACAAGTGGGAAACCATATAGGTGAAAATACCAATGATTCAGCTGTGCTGACAGAGCCAACAAAATGTCCCATGTAAAAATAGGTATGGCTCAATCTGACTCCTGAGATTTTCTTTTTAGGCTATTGATCAGATTACACAAGGGGCCAGTGCAGAGCTGTGAGCTGGCCCTATGGTCTTTCAAAAAGAGATGTTGAGCGGAAAGCCTGGTGTTTGCATTGTTTGATGTACAAAGCCTTTTGTTTAAGTCTAGTCTGCTAATAACTGAGGAACCACTAAAAACAAAAAGGAGGTTTACATCAGTTCATTTGATTCCCTTTGAAATGACTGCTGAACTTGTGATCAGAGGAATGTTTAGCTGTTCTCCTACAATTGGGGTTGAACATGAAACATTCAGAACAGAGGGGAGTTTAAAAAGGAATTTAGGATTTGTATATATCTACATATATATTAAAGTTTCAAATGATGGATTTACTAGAAAATAACCATTGCTAAACTTACTTGAATAAGTATCTTCTATTATTCCAGAATATTGTCCAACTAGAGCTCCCAGTGACCCTTGACAGGTGTTTCTGAGATTTGTAGTTCGGCAGCTCACAAATTCCAAAGATACTATGTACTGAGCAGAAAAATACATTTTATTTTTAGATGATGCTGATGTAGACGATGATGCACCTTCTGAAGAAAGGATGAAACCTCTGACACCACCTGTGGCATCTTCAATAGGTAAAGAACAAAACCCTAAAATATAGGAAATCTCTAAATTAATTCTAATGTTTAAATGCCAGACAGTGCCCCATTTAACTTCAGTGGCAACTAAACTCCAGCATTTCTTTACATGTATGCACAACTTTAGTACGTTAAGTAGGCTGTCTGTTAGCTGGGAGATAGGCTGAGACATTAAGGGGCAAATTCACTAAGATGCGAAGTTGCGCCCGGCGCAACTTCACCGCACTTCGCCAGGCGTATTTTCGCCAGCGCTCCGCAAATTCACTAAAATCCGAAGTTGCGCACAGGGGTAGCATAAGGTTGCGAAGTTGCGCTAGCATTGATTCGCTATATAAAGCGAAGTTACGCTAGCAAAGGCTAATTTGCATATGGTGCGAAATTCAAATTTCAATGGAGGAACACGTATCAGCACTACAAATGCCTAGAAAACCTTCAAATCAGCAAATAAAAATTTTATTTTGCCCTACACATGTGCCCACTGTCTAGGTAAGTTGCCATGAGGCAGGAAATGTAGGGGGGAAGGAGGGGAGCCCCCAAAACAATTTTCGATCTTTTTCAGCCTATCACCCATCATGTAGAAAACACGCCAGCGTTTTTTGGGACTTAGAAAAAAATTTGACTTTTTTGGAAACAATCCCTATCTACTCTATTGTGCTTCGCCAGGTCTGAGGTCTAGCGTAAAAGGTAGCGTTCAGTACACTGCGCAAGTTAGTGAATTTGCGTAGTTACATCGCTAGCGAAAATTCACCTGGCGTAAGGATGCGAAGTAACACTAGCGAAAATACGCCAGCGTTCATTAGTGAATTTGCGCAGTAGCGAAAATGCCAAACGCTAGCGAATTAACGCTAGCTTTTGGCGCTTCAGCGCTTAGTGAATTTGCGCCTAAATGTTTTGATTCCATCATTCCCCTTTAAAACAGTCAGGTGTAGGGAGACCAGTCTGGAATGGTTATGCGGTACTTGTTGTGTATAGCTATCTTAAGGGAGGTCCACATCAGGAATGTTCCTTGAAACATTTCCATAAAAAATGGAGACATTAAAAAAAAACCCTAATTAGGAGCTACAGAGACTTCAACAATCTCAGTATTCGGTCAATGCAGATTCACCATTTCCAGATTCCGTTGTAGTTTATAAGAGAAAAATGCAAATGTACCTAATTGAAGAAGTGTATCTCTTTGTGCTACTTGGCATAACCACAGATGGGCCCCTGCAAACCATGGGCCCCAGTCCAACGTCACATTAGCCTTTATAGCAATGTCATTGGTGAAAAACCATCTCTTGTGTTTTAAAGGTGTTTTTCACCTTTAAATTCACTTTTAGTATGGCATAGAGAGTAATATACTGGGACAATTTGCAATTGGTTTTCAGTTTTTATTATTTATTAGTGTTTGTGTTATTTAGCTTCTTATTCAGCAGCTCTCCAGTTTGCAATTTCAGCAATCTACTTGCTAGGGTCCAAATTAACCTAGCAACCATGCATTGATTTTAATAAGAGTCGGGAATATAAATAGGAGAGGCCTGGCTAAAAAGATGAGAAATAAAAAAATAGCAATAACAATAAAAATGTAGCCTTACAAAGCATTTGTTTTTAGATTTTTGAATAGATGGAAAGCCAAATAATTTAAAATCTTCAAAAAATTTATGAAAACCAATTGAAAGGTGGCTTACAATTGGCCATTCTATAACATACTAAAAATTAACTTAAAGGTGAACCACCTCTTTAAGGAAAATCACTACTACTGAAAGCCATTAAGGGAATTCTGTGTCTCTTTCCTTCCAGTTAATATTAAAGAAGAAATAGAAGAAGTTAGTGTTACTAATCTAAATAGTTCTCCAAGTCACAACACTGATTCATCAGGTAACTTACAAGAAAAGGATTTGTATGAGGGACCATGGTATAAACAATAAGTTCTGGTGATACTGACATGATTTGAGTTGTTGATTGGAACCTGTGTCACTTTAAATGCCACAGTGAGTGGAATACATATGTGCCTGGTCTGCCTCTCCTCCAGATAATGTTACCCATAGCATTGAGACTAATTGCAACTGGGTTTAGACCACTGCTTAATCCAATAGTTTATTTCATACTGATCTTCATTTTTCTGGTTTGTAATGGAACAGCATCCATCCTGTCCATCTTCTTACATAAAATCCTATTGTATATAACTGGGTATACGGCAGTTATAGTTTGGGTGCGTTTATTTTACATACAGTGTTTTCCTTCCCAACAGATGAAAGGCTTCCCAGCCTGAGCTGGTTTAACAAATGCTAAAGACCAGATTATTTAGCAGATGTGGATGAGGATCCTAATGCGCCTCACTGGCCTGGGGAGGACCAGTGCGATGACGAAGCATGTATTTCATTATCTGTCACAGATAACCAAAGCAAAGACCTGCCGCATAGGTGCAGAGCTTGTAACGAATGCTTTCCTGACAAAAACCAGCTGGCTGTCCATCGAAGAAAGCACATTGCTAAGTCACTGAGGTGGCCAAATTGTGGGAAAGCTTTTAGGTTCCAATCCCATCTTCTTAAACATCAAAAAAGAAGAGAATGTCTACACCTGCCCTATTTGTGGAGTCCAGTATGAACAGAAAGTCCAGTTTGCTGCCCACATGAGGGTCCACCCTGGAGAGAAATCATTTAAATGCGATGAATGCAGCAGCTGCTTCGCCCAAAAGGGCTCTCTTGTTTTACACCAGAAGAAACACAAAGGATTGGATGTTTATAAGTGCAAACGGTGTGGACATAGATTTGATAAAAAATCCAAGCTTAAGAATCATCTCAAATTCCACTCGCTGGAAAAGGCAACTATATTTAGTTGATTAAAGGATGTGAAGGGATGACTTCCACTTAGCAACCCAAATGTATGTGTTTTCTTTCACTGCCTGCAAAACTTGTCTCTTAAGGTGGCCATAGACAATCGAGGATTCGTACGATTTTCGGATCGTGTGTGGCGTGTGCCGACATCTTTCTTCCGGCGGAGATCGGTCGTTTGGTCAGGTTTGATTTTGACCCGACCAATCCCGCCGGAGCCCAAAGGCACATTGTAATCGGATCGTTCGGCCGTACGGACAATCACATTACCCCCAATATACTGTAGCCATGCTTGTTAATGCCATATTGGGGAAAGATCTGCTCGTTTGGCGATGTTGCCAAACGAGAAGATCTTTGCATCTATGGCCACCTTAAGGCTCCTGGTACCAAATCCAACGGTTGCGAGAATGATCCAATCTTTACTTACCCATCCATCAGTGATCATGCAAAAGGCCAGGCATTTGGGTTCCCCCTTCGTATATATTTATAAGGACATTTGTGAAATCATTATTATCACAATAAAAGATATGTGGGTTTTTCCTGTATATAATCATGTATAATTATTTGTTTAAGCAATATTGTGTACAAAATATATACTGCTTGGTAAATGGCTCTTTTAACCTCTGATATGACAATGTGTTCCGTTTTATGAGTTAAATCCTATTGGAATCAGTTCTGCAATTGGAGGCAAACTGTACTTACAAATAAGAAGTTTGCCATGTCATAGATGCTGTCATTCTGCTTATTAGTTTGACTGCAATAAACTGTGCTAATCATAATGTGGAACCCATTCGGCAGAAAGTGCTTTGACTACTGAGAAAAGTTCCATAACCAGAAGCCAGGAATCTACCTTATCCCTGTCCATTTCAGATTGGCTCATCACAGGAGCAGGTAGGTACAGCAAAAGGTGTGCATCATTTATCTGTTATTCTGTTACAGGCCAATCACACAAAGAGGCAAAGGACTAGAGGCCCCAATAATGTCCCTGTCACCAACACATTTTATAGATGTGTGCAAAACCTGTATGTTAAAATCAAGGAAATATTTGTTGAAAATGAATAGAAATGGTATGATAATACAGGTATGGGAGCAGGGCCCAACTGGCAATATGTGGCAAGAGGAGCTCCTGTAGGTTGCCATAGACAGTAACTATTTATTAGCTGGTGAAGGCTGTTTGGGCCTCTATGTACTTTAAATGCCAGGGCCTGATTAACATTCTAGTTTGGTCCTGTATGGGATATATTGTAATAGACAGAAACATGAGCAACCTGCAAATCTTTTCATAACTGTAAAATTTTGTTTATTATTTATATGTTTCTGCTCCCAAATTAAGCAGTGTCAATACCCGTGATCAGCTCTTGCCTTATAATTTTTTTAATGGCAGAAGCCCCCCAAACGTGAAATAAATAAGATGAAAGAGGAAAATATGATTCATTTCAGACAACTATAATAGGCAAGCTTATTTATCCCTTTGCTGCCACATTTAATTCCTGTTTTTCTTTTGGGCACTCTCTGTCACAAGCCCTCAGGACAACTGTGGTGTAACTAGATATTACTGGACCCCACAGCAAATAGTTATTCAGCCAATAATAGCCTTTTCAATTACTGTAACTTTACAATTTTTATATATATACAGTTTAATAGACAAAAAGGAGGAAAGAGCAGTCCTTGATCAAAACATGTCACGTGAACGTTACATAGGAAGACTGTGACAATGTGCTGTTCCAGAAGCAAAAGTAATTTTTCTCTATAACAGCCTTCAGGCACCCACCCTCACTCCCCCATAAACATACACTGCTCTCAGTTTTTTTTGCGGGAGATCCCGAAACACAGGTGCCAGTTCTAGCGTGTCATTAGCACGATAATCTGATTGGTTAAACTCATTGAGACTAGTGATGGGCGAATTTATCCGCCAGGTGGGAATTTGCGGCGAATTCCCACGATTCACCACTGGCGAATTAATTTGCGAAACTGCCGCGAAAATTTGCCGGCGTGGAAAAAAAAACTTGACATCGCCGTCAAAAATGGACGCCCGCGTCGTTTAGCCATTTCGCTGGAAATTCGTGAATTTTCCAGCCAAGCAAAACATCTCAAATTCGTCCATCACTAATTGAGACACATTGACTTCTGGAATGTGTATTTCATGCTGGGGTGAGCGTCGCACGTTACAGCTCTGGGGGAACTATGAATCCCAGAATGCATTGCAGCAGACGTCATTGTGTTGACGATAGAAGAATCCAGCCAGTGACAGAGCAGCTTTATAGGAAAAGTATGTGCTGCAGTAAGGTATGTCCTGCCTCCTATTGCTGGGCTTTTTTTCATATAGGCAGAGGTACTACTTCGCATAGGGTGGGATCTTACTGCTGGTATATATAGCTCCTGGGCTTCAGTATTAATCTCAGTGTTATATGGGCACAGGTACCCAGTCACACAGTGTAAGCCTCAGCATAGGCATAGTTACTGGCACACACAGCTCTCTGCAGCCAGTTAGACTCTACTGTTAACCATTTGTTATATGTTTACAGGTAGCCAGTCAAGCAGGGGTGGGTTAATACTGGCAGATCAATTAAACGGATGGTTCACCTTTAAGTTAACTTTAGTATGTTATATAATGGCTAGTTCTAAGCAACTTTTCAATTGGTCATCATTTTTTCTTTTTTAATTTATTTGCCTTCTTCTTCTGACTCTTTCCAGCCTTCAAATGGGGGTCACTGACCCCCACCTAAAAACAAACGCGCTGCAAGACTACAAATGTGTTGTTATTACTTTTTAGCCCTCCTCTTTCTATTCAGCCCCTCCCCTATTCATATTCCAGTCTCTTACTCAAATCAGTGCATTGTTGCTAGGGGAATTTGGACCCTAGCAACCAGATGGCTGAAATTGCAAACTGGAGTGCTGCTGAAGAAAAAGCTAAATAACTCAAAAAACATAAAAAAATTAATAAGCTACTATTTCATATATTCAATTCTGCTACCACTCTCATAGCCAAATACTGGAAAACTGCTACAACACCAACTTTGCAGGAAGGCATAGCCCAAATAAAAATTAGGGGTAGCACGGAAAAAGGGGCAGCACAGAGAGATAACACACCAGAAATGCATCAAGAAATTTGGGGTGAATGGTACACATTTATGGACGCATATACCCAATCTTAATGGACTATTGAGACTACACGAATATATTGTGCTTCTTCTTTTTTTACTATTACCGATAGCTGACATGTTTACTGGTTTGATGGTGGTTCTGCAAATGTAGACTTAGATTTGTGATGTATGATCCTTAAGAGAAACCATAATATTGAATTGTTATATCTATCAATGCATGACCATTTCTCTCTTTCAATTATTGCAAATAAAACTGAAGTTTTTTAAAAAAAACAAAAAACATAAAAAATGAAAACCAGTAGTAAATTGTCTCAGAATATCACTCTCTGCATCATACTAACAGTTAATTTAAAGGAGAACGGCCCCTTTAAGATAGCTGTGCTCCACTTTTAATTCCAGTGTTATATGGGCAAAGGTACCCAGTCACGCAGTGTAAGCCTCAACATGGGCACAGTTACTGGCACATACAGCTCTGTGCAGCCAGTTAGACTCCCCTATTAGCCCCTTGATATGGGCACAGTTACTTAGGCAGTGCCAGCCCTTGCATGGTCATAGCTCCCTGGCTATCCTATTAACTTCATTTCTAGAATTCTATAGAATTCTATCCATTCAAGCACTAGCAGCCCCTGGGTGGATTTCAGTAGTGGCACATAGCTCTCCCTGCAGCCAAATTGGCTCCCCTATTAACCTCTTGTTATAAGGACATACGTTAGACAGGACCATTTGTACACTTTTATTTGCCATTTGTTATATGGGAACAGATACACGGCCAAGCAGTTCCTGTCCAGGAGTTGGTGTCAGTAACACTATGGATTTATGGGTACAGGTACCCAGTCAGGTAGTGCCAGCCCTGGCTGAGGATAGTCAGGCCCGGATTTGTGGAAAGGCCACCTAGGCCCGGGCCTAGGGTGACAGGATTTTAGGGGGGCGGCATGCTGCCCAACCACACCCACATTGGTTCAAAAACACTGGGGATGCGCTGGAGATACAACCATTTTTTAAATTTCCCATGCGCCAATCCTCATTGCTCCTGTCCCCCTGGAGGGGAGAGGGGCGACGAACGGCAGTGGGCCTAGGGGCGCCCACTATGTAAATCCAGCCCTGAGGATAGTGCAGTGATACATAAAGCTATTCAATCAGGTACCTGTTTAATGATAAAGGGCATGCTGAGACTTACACTTTATCTACATCTTGGAATAAGATTCTCTCAAAGACAGTCCCTGCCTACCTCTCTCTTTACATCAGTAGCACTGCACAGCACTAATAATAATATGTTTCATTTTACTAGTTTTGTCTATACTTATTTTCTTTTTTTTTTTATTACAGGAGCACTCTTCCTTGCAGGTCACTTATGTCCTTTATTTCAATGTATTATTGTTTGTGAGTTGCTATATCCTTCTTTAGAAAGAAAGTAATGATCTGTTCTCCTTGCGCTGCTGCACACTATTGTAGTGCTAAAGAAATGTCTAAGAAACCTGCTGCTTATACTAGGAAAAGAAAATAAGTAGTCAGGAAGAAGAAAGAAGGCTGGTCTGATGTTCTTCTTGCTAGGAAAAACATTAAAACCCTCAGACAACTTTTTTACATCTCTCCTAACCAGAAGAACTTCAGTCCTCTTGGCATGTATAACCAGCTGGGTGGGGGGTGCTGTACAGTAGAGTCCTGCGTGGCAGGTCCGGGTCAAGCCACCTGGGCGCCCAAGGCAACCCGGCTGGCCGTTTCGCCCCCTTGCCGGCACAGCTCCCGAGCAAGCACGCACCCGGGATTGCGCACGTCACCGTGCACACGTCCGGGAGAGTGCGCGTCATGGAGGATTTACATCCCGGAGTGCGCATGCGCACACTTCCCGAAATGCACATCTGTGGTCCATATTTAAATTTGTGGAGGGTGGAACCAGTACCGATGGAAGAGAAAGGGTCCGGACCTGGGGTAGGCTGAAGGAAGAGGTACGTGCTTGGCGCCCCCACTCCATTGCTCCCTAGGCACGTGCCTCTTCTGCCTACCCCTAGTTCCGGCCCTGCTGCGCGGAACCAATTTGTGAGACCCGAACCCGCAGCCTGCGACCTGAACCGCATATTTACCCACTTTGATCCGCTACCAGGACCCGCTACTGCCTTATCTGCAACCTGCCGACCACCATCAAACAGGAAGTGATGGTGCTGCAAACCGGAAATTACATCATCAAAAGTGGGCGGGATAAGAAACAAGTTTTGTAAAACTTTAAAAGGAGTAAAATATAGACAATATTACATAAGATCAGAAATTAAGCTGAGACCCATGACCTGCATACCCGCGGGTATACCCGCACCTGAAAATCCTCCCCTCATTCCGCAGGGTGTCCGCTTTTTTTTTTTGCTGGTAACCCGCGGGTACCCGACCTACTGCAGGACTCTACTGTACTGGTCAGCCTTTATATTACTGCTTAACAATATCAAGTTATTACTTTTCTGAGCTTATCCAATATTAATTATTTCTTGATCAGACACCAACTGGGGGGGGGGGGTTTCTGAGCCTATCCAATATTGTATTTTGCAATCTTAAAATAAAACCTGTTTGATTAATATCCATCAGCCTACATCACCAGCAATTGTGTTTTGATGGTTGGCCCAAGGACCAAATGACTGGTTCAGTCTGATATTATCCACATCAAGGTTTGCATCTCTTTACCTGAGTGACAAAGCTGGTAAAGTCTGAAATAAAAAATTCAAAGCATATAGAATTTTCATGCCTTTCCTTAACTGCTCTCTTTCCCCTCGCATTTAGAGGATTCTGATGATGAAATCCAAGATGTATCGATAACAGATAAGCATTCTAGTGCCCTAAAGAATCCAAGCAAAGAATCAGCCACAGGTATTAACAATATTATCATCTTAGATATTGCCAATTATAATTGTCCTTTCACTAACATGATCCACAGTGTAATGCATAATACATACCAGAGATAGTTGAAGAATCCTACAAGCCTTTATGTTTAGCAGATGTATCTTCGAAGAAGAAATGTGCTTGCAGGGTAGCGGACTACAAACTATTTCAGCAATTCCATAATTCCAACTATAAAAAAAATAGCTTGTAGTGTTAAAGAAGGACCAGAACATGAAATGTGTCTTCTTTGGTGCAAAGAAAGCGGTACATTGTCCTTTGCCAAAAGTCAGCTGACCACATATCAGAAAACACTTGCCAAGCAAAGGCCCCTGAGCTGCAGCCGTTGTGGGAGAGACTTTAAATATGAGTCTCATTGCAGAGTTGGAAGCATCCAGTATGAACAGAGATCTCCATTTTCTGCACACATGCGGGCCTACAAGGAAGAGAAGTCATATATGTGTCATGAATGTGGAAGCTGCTTTCAGAAAATCTGTACCCTGGTCTTACATCAAAAGGAACACAAAGGGTTAAATCCTTAAATGTTTTGGGAAAATAGAACAACGACTGTTCAGAATGGACAGGTATTGTGTCTCTCAATTCATAATCATTAAAATATATTCAGTCCTGTTCGCTAAGTATGGGGGATGGGGAAGCATCAGCTGACATTGAACTACAGCAAGCTACCATTGTGAGAATTATGGGAGTTGCAGTTAGAGCAATGGGAAGCCTGGCTATTTCATAATGACCCCATGGAGTAGGCATACAAGCTATGGTTTTGGGAGTCCTATGACGCTATACATAAAGAAAGAATGTATGGTGAATCATGCATTTAGTTATCCTAGTTCTTTTGCACTCCGTAATCCCTACATCTTGTTATCTTATATATTCTCTTTATTGCAGAAATGACTACATTTTTCATTAATAAAATTACTTGACTACAGTCCCTCTCAAGGCGACCAAATATTTCTGGCCAAATCTCATGGACCCCTTTAGAACTATACAAACCCTTAGGCTAAGGCCATACGGGCATCTAGATTACCAAGTAAATCAAGGACAGATGTATATAATGTTTTAGTATTTTCTCTGTACAATAGTGCTTTTGTTCTAGATAAAGGTATAACTTATGATTGCCCAGAACATTCCTTCTCTGTATATTATGTACATTACAGTATATGTATTTGTATCTATAAATACCTTCAGTACATTGTGAGGGTATAACTTATTGTGTGCCCGGAACATTCCTTGTCTTTATATTTGTATTTATACTTGTAGGAAGGAGGTGCCATATTGTTTCCCTTAGAAAGTACAGTATGAGGGTATAGCGTATTGTGTGCCCAGAACATTCCTTCTCTGTATATTTGTATTTATACATATGGGTAGGAGCTGACATATTGTTTCCCTTAGAAAGTACAGTATAGGGGGATAGATTACTGTGTGCCCAGAACATTCCTTTTGTTTATATTGTTATTTATACATATGGGTCGGAGCTGCCATATTGTTTCAACTGGACAGTACAGCATGGGTTTATTGTGTGCATGGAAGTTTCCATATAACGTAATTAAAAAATCTCCATACTGTAATCAGCTCCATGTTGGCTGCTGTTAAGCTTATGTCTGGAAGGGTTTCAACATCGAAGGTTTTGAGTGACTTACCTCATCATTGTCAGAAGTCATGCTCTCACTGTTGGTTCTTTGAACTAAAATGGAAATTGGGATGAAAACATACTGTTTATATTTTATGACTAGAGAGCTGTATCACTTTACTGACTGGACTGCTATGCTTCATTTAGCCAACTATTATCACTAAATATCTGGATGTCACTCCATTTATTTGATACCCTGGATAAATAAAGAATATTTTGTCATTGTAAGAAAATTTTTAACCTTGTTATCGTACATTCTGAACGGCCCATAGCCTCACCCTCTAACTTTGGGTGCTACAGATATCCGGAAACCTGTTATCCAAACAGCTCCGAATTATGGAATGCCTGCCTCCCATAGACTCCATTTTATCCAAATAAGCCAAATTTGATCTGTCATCATTTTTCTCTGTAATAATAAAACAGTACCTTGTACTTGATCCCAACTAAGATATACTTAATCCTTATTGGAAGCAGAACCAGCCTATTGGGTTTATTTAATGTGTATATTATTTTCTAATAGACTTAAGGTTTACGGAAAAATCTGTTATCCGGAAAACCCCCAGGTGCATTCTACATAACAGGTCCCATACCTGTACCTTGCATGTTCATATTAGAGGATTGTGTTTTCCAACTATAAACCAGAATCAAACTTGGGGGTCCAGGGTTGCCATCTCAGGGGCTCCCACACACCCCCTGGAGCCCCAAGTGATGAGATCCTCCATGTGAAACACCTGACACCACAAACCCTGTGTGTACCTTGTACAGAATAATAGCAGTGTTTTAAAAAAGTGAATAAAGCTCAAAATACGTATAACTAGTGATGGGCGAATTTATTCGCCAGGTGCGAATTCGCGGCGAATTTGCGCGATTCGCCGCCAGCGAATAAATTTGCGAAACTCACGCAAAAATTCGCGTCAAAAATTCGCCGGCGTCAAAATTTTTTTTTCGAAAAAACGAGACGCCGGCGCCGTTTCGCAAATTTTTCGCCGTTTCACGAATTTCGCGCGAAATTCACTAATTTTTTGGCGAAGCGAAACGGGGCAAATTCGCCCATCACTACGTATAACAACTCTTATTTCCATACACACAAATGCATTTGGAACACTGTACATTCTATTCCAAATCAAAACATGAAGAACAATTTATCAAATTTGTGTTATTCCTTTACAGAAAGTGAAGAAAAGGGAATATTAAGCTGTTCCAAAATATACCAGTGTCTGTATTCTTCTTTATAAACTCAAACATTCACTGTATAAACTGAAAAATATTAGGTTTTAACCTAGTGCAGAGTGCTATTACGCTAGCGATGCCATAGCTAGCGTTACCACCTTCCCCTCCAACGAACTCCAGTGGAGACGGGAGCAGGGCAGCCATCAGGGGGGGGACAGGGGGGCGAATTGTAGGGGGCCCCGACGGTAAGGGGGGCCTGGCCACGCAACACTTACTCATACTTCCCAACATTTTGGAAGTAAAAATAGGGACAACATTTTTTTTCGCACGTAGCGTAGCGACATTTTGACCACGCCCCTTTCTGTCACCACACCCCCTAATTACCATGTTCATTTTACAAAATTTGGCAGGTTATGAAAGTTTGAAAATATTTCTCCTTATTTAAACTTTTTTGTGTCTCAAAATTGTTACAAAGTATCTTATTTGTACCTATTTGTTAGATGTTCTATTTGTTAGATGTTCTGGGCTCTCTGCTAAAAGCCAATTTATTTTTCTGGCTGTTCAGTGCTGAGAAAATAGGGACTTTGCAGTACAAATGAGGGACTGAAGGTTGAGCTGTCAAAAGAGGGACTGTCCCTCCGAAAAAGGGACAGTTGGGAGGTTGCTTACTTTATTAGCCAGGCCCCCCATCTTTCTGAGAGCTGCTGACTTCAGGAAGGCCTAGATATTTAAGGGGCCCTGGCCACCAATTTTCTCATAATGTGGGGGGGAGGCTGGCCACCAATTTTTTTTTCTCATGTGGGGTCCTAGCCACAAATTTTTTTTATGGAGGGCCCTGACCACCAATATCTTTTTATTTTTTATTAACATGTGGGAACTCTAGCCACCAATATTTTTTTTTGTTTTTTTACTGACCTGTAGGTGTGGCTTGCGGTGGGTGCAGCCCAGGGGTCCCAGGAAATTTTGTTGTATGGGGCCCTGCGATTTCTGATGGCGGTCCTGGGCGGGAGTGTAACAGGGGGGCCCCACGATGTGAAGGGGCGGGCTGTAACATGTGAGGGCAGGACTGTGATGTGACAATCGGCCAATCACGTGTCAATCTCAGGAAACCAGCAGCCAGTTTTTATCCGAACAGCCCTTCAAAAAACCGGGATGTCCTGGTCAAAACCGGGCAGGTGGCAACACTAGCGACGCTGATGGTGTAAGCGAGGAGTGGGTGGGACGGCATTGGTGCTGCTGCCTCCCCAGGATCCCCTCTGAATATCATAAAAACTCGCTGTTTGGTTAAACTCACCCATTGTCAACTCCTAAATCAATATTTTGTTCTTAGAATAAATAAAGCCCTGGTCTTTATGTAAAACACTGGGCCAAATCCAATTTCCTGGGTAACAAAACACTGATAACCTTCAAAGCCACCATGAAAAAATAAACCAGAACAATTACTGTTGGTACAATATATATATATATATATATATATATATATATATATATATATATATATATATATATATATATATTTATTTTTTATATTTGTCCTTAGAGAAAAATCTAATTTTCACATAACACACTGGGATCCACAGTAAAAAAAAAAAACTAACTCACAATGGAACGCACGACCATCTTTAACTTGTTTAATTGTTTTGAATGTCTTGAACAGCAGGAACATTTGAAAGAAGCTCCGGAAGCTCCGGTATAACACTGAGCCTTTAAATATTTCTGTTCACGCCCTGTGTTTTCCAGTTCCAGACCCCATGCTCAATTCTCAGCCTCTCCCTCCCTCTAATAAGCGTTCACGCATGCCCCATCTGCTTGCCTTTGAATTATTGGATTCTGGGGGCTGTAGTTTAGTCCTGGTCAGATACTCTTTCCTGCAATTGAGAAAAGACTACGACTCCCAGAATTACACGCGCCGCATGCACGTCTTGGGCTTGCAAACACGGGGCGTATTGATGTAATCCCTCCTTCTCAGCTAGGCAGTATTTGATTGTAACAAAACAGAGGGGTGGGTGTGCTTTATAGTTTTGCCCTGTGGTATTGACGAATCAGTTCATAAGTAAGAATTCACAGTCCCCTTTCAGTGGTACATTACTTTGGGTTGGGTTACACAGGGAGTGAAGAATTGGGGACTATGTTTGTCTTCCGTATCCGGTTAAGATTTGAAGTGATAGTGAGGCGCCATGTTCGTTTGTTAAGGCCCAGCCCACTTGCATTTTAGAGTTGCAGCACTGATGAATGATACTTCAATCAGAAGGCAGAAATCAGGGGTGAGTACCCACTGGGTGGAGTATATCTGGGGCACCCAGCCTATGACACTTATAGCCCTAAAAAATGCAACACTGGGAATGGAAGGGACTTAAATGGGTTGTTGTATTTTAAGGACCTGCTTTAAAGGACTGCTAGTCACATTGTTTGTATTATCCTCCTTGTCATTAATTAATATGTAAAGAAAGGAGGGGGGGTTGCTAATTAAAAGTGGTTTGAAACCCTCTATGTCTGTGAAATATACATCATGTGGAAGAGCGCTGCCCCACAGCCGAGCGTATATTACCAAGAGAAGATATGCCCTTTAACTGCGGGTAGACCGTAATATATTTTTGCACTAATTAAAATTCTAAATATTTTTGCTCCCACCGGAAGTAGCAGACAAGCTGGAGGGTGACAAAATTGCCCTACCCCATTTCCCCTAAGTTTGCAGGCAATTGATTTATTTACCCTGCAAGAAAACTTTTTAGGTGACTTTGGAAAGCCTAAGCAACGCATACGTTTTACCGCAGGGCGATTCATTTTTTTCGCTGGCGTGAAAGCATTTGGAGGACTCCTCAAACTTTTCATTGCCACCGACTAGCGTTGCTCAGACTAGAATGAGAAAATGATACCTTTCTGCAAATTGCATGATGACACAATTGAAGTGTTTTACATGCATCCACTCCCAATTGCTAATTTCTGCTTAAAGGAGAAGGAAAGCTAGCAAAGCAGTTTATTGCCAATAGATTAGCCACAATAGTGCAAGCTAGAACACTATATTTATTCTGTAGAAAGCTATATCATACCTGAGTAAACAGCTCTAGAAGCTCTCTGTATGTTTAGGATAGCAGCTGCCATATTTTCTTGGTATGACATCACTTCCTGCATTTCCCTGCTTACTTATAGCTCTGGGCTCAGATTACGGCAGGGAGAGGAGGAGGGAAAGGAGAGAGGAGCAAACTGAGCATGCTCAAGCCCTAGCCCTGGATGTTTAAGCTGAAAACAGGAAGTCTGATACAGAAGCCCATGTGTACACAATAGAAGGAAAGAAATGTGGTGTTTCTTTTGACAGAGCAGCATTACTTTGAGGGTTTACTAGTGTATTTATATAGACCTTTCTGATAAAGCTTACTTAATTTTAGCCTTTGCTTCTCCTTTAAAGGACCAGTAACATCAACTTTTTTTAAAATTATTTGTTAGTATACCACAAAAAAAAAACCCCCAAGACTAATCAAACTTTAAAACTGCACAGCCTTTAATAAGAAATAACTTCCTGAAACAAGTAGTAGTGTTTATGAAACAAACACAGCAGTTTTACTAGTGCAGGGCAACACTGCCTTATATTTTTTTTTATTACTTTAAAACAATTACATTTTCAGATGTTACTGTTCCTTTAATAAAATTGTGCTCATTGTGTGAATCTGATAGCAGAAGGTGCCTCTATATTAATAAATATGCCCTAAGTCCACAATTGAATCATCATCACCTGTTCATTGCAGGTCAGGAACATGCCGCATTGCGTGGTGAGCAATTGCCCACATTTCAATTACAAGAAATCAAACCTCCATGGAGTGGCTCTGCACCCCTTTCCCAATGATTTGGCCAGGATAAAGCTATGGCTTCAGCAGGTCGGTCTTACGATTGGCCAGATTGACTATTTAGCGCAAAAGGTCGTGGAGGGAAAGAGAAAGAAAACGGATCCGCTTCGTATGTGTTCATCCCATTTCACCCCCAACTGTTACATCGTGCAGGACGCTAAACTGGTTCTTCACTCAGATGCCATCCCAACTGTATTCCCAGTGATGAGCACATCAATGACCAATCAGCAGAATTTCCTTTCGCCTCCCAATTCATCAACATGTGAGGTAGGGGCACTTTTTGTGGATTATAGTGCTTACATTTATGTCTCTCAACTGGCTAAAGCTGGGCTTGCATTGTATTATTTTACTCTCGTTCGGTGAAGCTGTGTGCAGATCTTTACCCAAATGGGGCCAACAACATGGGTTAAATCAGGATCATTTACTTTTTAGGACTCGTGATATTATCATAATGGGTGGCCTAGGAAGATCCATAGTGAGAGGACTGCTTCAATGCACTCTTCTAACTTGCCTGATTTTCTGCACAAAATGAGTTGTCGGCCAGTAGGGAGGGTTCCATTCACAGGTCAATGAGCTCCAACTCAGTCTGGAGGGATTATGTCTACAGATTTAACCCCCTTAGACTAAAGGGTCAGGTAGGCTTTCTACAAACCCTAATATTTTAATGGCATTTAGTTTTCCTTTTAAATTGCTTATTATATATTTGTGTTGTGTCTTTTTTAATTTGTTAATATATTCTGTCCTTCAGGGTGAAGTGTGGCCCAAATGCATAGTCAACGGTTGTCGCCAGCCAGTTGGCGGGGTTTTGTTTCATACTTTTCCCAACAATCTGCAAAGAATAAAGCAGTGGTTGCATCAGACTGGCCAAGATTTTGGCAATATTGATGTCTTTGCTCAAAAAGTGCTGGAAAGGAGGAGGAGTTATGATTATTGCATGTGCTCCTCCCATTTCCCCCAAGAATGTTATATTTTTCAAGAAGGCAGAGCCATTCTCCGGACGAATGCCGTGCCAACGATTTTCCCTAGCAGACAACAGGCACAGCAACAACAGCAAGTTGTTTGGCCGCCTTTGATGGTACCTGGACAGAATTCTGCACCTAAAACACCTGAACCGATTCCCCCAAACTTTCCAAAAATACGTGAAACAGGTCAGTATTGGAACATCTATGCCAGTTAATGGGACAAAGCACGTCCGTTCACACTTAGACATTTACGGCTAGTTTTTTACATAGTACAAAACATGGTTCCATAGTTTGGAAATAAAAATCCTGAGGGTCCCCTCCGCCTTAATGTAGCAAAAGGAAGTGTGAGCCCATGTCTACCTTTCCAAAGACGTCCTAGCACCATGGGGGGAACTAGGTAGAACTTGATAAAATTAAAGAGGATCTATTGGACCGTTTTTGAATGCTTATTTTTAGCATATACTTTAAAGATATTTGGCACAAGGCTACGCACCTTTTTTTATGCAAATAAAGTCAGTTATTGCTGCTTATTTAACAAATGCTATCTTGTTACGAAACCCTACAAATGAATATAGCTAGAAAAGCCATATTTTATATACTAGTTGAACCAGCCTAAAGGTTTAGCATTGCTATAGTAATATTGATCCAGGCCTTCCAAGTTGTCATCTCAGATTTTGTTAGGAGTCTCTGTAAAATGCAATGCTTAGTGGGCTCTGAGCAGCTGTTGAGAAGCTAAGCTTAGGGGTCGTCCCCAATCATCAAGCAGAAAATGATGGTTGTCTGTAATATAAGCTGATGCTACCAGGCTAATTATTGCATTCTGATGCTTATTGTGCAGGTTTCTGAGCTGCTATTTCCCCAATAATCTTAATTATTTACTTATCAGCCTTATACTGTGACCTACATATTCTATATATTCTAATACTGTGCATTGGTCCGTAAGCTCAGTAACACAGAGCATGTGCAGTGAGGCATTTTTGGAGGCACATTTCTTCAGTGCTTTGGTTTCCTTGGAAGCCCAAAACCTAATGTACAACAGTTCTGCACTATATCTACACTTTAGTTCTCCTTTAATACTTTTAGCTTCACCATTATAATCGTAAATGCCAGCATATTGAACAATCATATCATATTTACAGTTGACAAGGGGGTGCAGTGGCCTGAATTTGAGTGCAATTTTGATGGTGAACCTTGGAAAATCGAACACGATCACCTCTACCATTGTCGTCCCCTTGACCCCAATGAGCCCTTGGGACCTTTGAACCTCAATGAATTCTTTCCACGTGATATTTACCCACCATGGTTCTGGAAAAATTTATCATCCAAAAGTGATGACTTCTATCAGAAGACTTTCCTCCAGAAATTGGAAGCAGAGCAAGCGTGGTCTTCAGTGGAGAAAGTATTGGTGAGTGAAAGGAGAATTTAGCCTGATTCCATTGAGCTACTAAAAGCTTTTTAAAGGAGATCTAAACCCTACGAGTGAATATGGCTAAAAATGGCATATTTTATATAGTGAACCTATTGCACCAGCCTAAAGTTTCAGCTTGTCAATAGCAGCAATGATCCAGAAACTTGTCACAGTGGGTCACCATCTTGCTCAGTGGGCTCTGAGCAGCTGTTGAGAAGCTAAGCTTAGGGGTCGTCACCAATTATTCAGCAGAAAATGAGGTTGGTCTGTAATATAAACTGATGCTACAGGGCTGATTATTAAATTCTGATGCTAGTTGCACTGGTTTCTGTGCTGCAATGTAGTAATTATCTGTATAATTACTAATCCGCCTTATATTGTAACATTTTCTATTCTATGTGTACTGTATATTGTGGGTGGGTCCCTAAGCTCAGTAAGTGACAGCAGCACAGAGCATGTGCAGTGAATCAGCAGAAAAGAAGATGGGGAGCTACTGGGGCATCTTTGGAGACACAGATCTTTACTGCTAAAGGGCTGTGGTTGCCTTGGGCTGGTACAGAAGCACAAAACATCATGTACAACAGTTCTAGCTACTTATTTAGTTTAACTTTCCTTGTCCTTTAAAAAACCCTTACCTTACCCCTAGTGACCATCAGAGTCTTTTAGCCCAGTCCACTGCTTGATTTACAGACCACCCCCTCACTGCCATTTCTAGTACAACCTGTTTGAGTTATAGGCTCACTGCCCCCTCCCCCCCATTACAAGCTGCCAGCACTGTTTTTCCTGTTTCTAAACCGTTTTCTGTTGCATTCTCTTGTAGCCACTTTATTTCTCCAAATTACCTATTGAAAGAAAACTTGCAAGTGCAGGAAACAACCTTATTGACGGTAACTAAAGTACCCCATGCTTCTGCCAAATGTACCCCCTGAAACTGCCGACATTAAAGACTTCCAGCTACAAAAGCAAAAAAGCACATGCATAATACATATCACTGTTAGTGATCATTGGGCCAATAAAACGTTATTCTACACCAGACCCTATCCCGCTTTTATATATTTATATACCTGTGCCTGACCACCTGCCCTCAGAGGGGTTTGTACAAGCTTGAGTATATAAACTGACAGTCAGTGACATAAGTATAGTCTTGGTTTGGGCATAATATATACCAATATTGTTTTACCTTTTGTCATCCAATTCAGTGCAGTAGAACTCAATGCCAGGCAGCTGCTACAGAAGTAAATGTGTACTGTACACTACTTAGCAAAAAATCTGCTTCCTGCTCCTCCACAGAACAAAAACAAATATGTTCTGCTTCCCTGTTCCACTAGGTCCTACTGCTGCAGCATCTGAATAACTCACCCCTGTACCAAAGGATCCTAGACAACAAACCGATGACAGAGAGGATTGTGAATGAAGCACTGGAGGTTATTTACCTGCTGACTGGACAGGTGAGTGTGGCTGGGGAGGAACAGTCCATAGAGCTAATCATATCTTTTGCCAGAGAACTGATTACTTTTCAGATCCTTGAAACTATTGGTTTCATTGAGCTAAATCAAATGCAGCCAGTCACTTAAAGGAAAACTATAGCCCCAAAATGAACACTTAACCAACAGATAGTTCATATCATATTAAGTGGCATATTAAAAAATCTTACCAAACTGGAATATATATTTAAGTAAATATTGCCCTTTTATATCATCTTGCCTTGTGCCACCATTTCGTGATGGTCTGTGTGCTGCCTCAGAGATCACCTGACCAGAAATACTACAACTCTAACTGTAACAGGAAGAAGTGTGGAAGCAAAAGACACAACTCTGTCTGTTAATTGGCTCATGTGACCTAACATGTATGGTTTGTTGGTATGTTTGTGAGTACAGTGAATCCTACGATCCCAGGGGGCGGCTCTTATTTTTTAAAATGGCAATTTTCTATTTATGATTACCCAATGGCACATACTACTAGAAAACTATATTATTATGAAAATGGTTTATTTACATGAAGCAGGATTTTACATATGAACTGTTTTATGCAATATCTTTTTATAGAGACCTACATTGTTTTGGGGGTATAGTTTATATCTGCCTTGTGGGTAGGGGTAGCCAACTAAATTTATGGCAGATTGGCTTGGGCTTACTCACTCACTGTGCTCATCATGGCTGAATCCTTCGAGAAAAATGCAACCGAATCACTGGGCAGAAGGCAGAATTTGGCTGGGCAGAACGATTCACCCGAATCCGAGTCCTGCTGAAAAAGGCTGAATCCTGGCCGAATCCGGAACTGAATCCTGGATTCGGTGCATCCCTAGTAATTATAGGACTCTCCTCCCCCCCTCCGTAATAATAGGGCTTCCCCCACCAGTGGCCCCAATTATTAGCTGACTGGTCACCTTGGGTGGTGAACCTTACCAAGTAAAATGGAGCCCTAATAAAAAAAGAAAAAGCACAGGCCATTCCCCCATTATGAGAACTACTCACCCAACTCACCCTTCGTGAAATATTAGGCCGAACCGAATCCAAATCCTAATTTGCATATTCAAATTAGGGGTGGGAAGGGGGAAACTTTTTTTACTTCCTTGTTTTGTGACAAAAAGTCACGCAATTCCCCTCCCCGTCCCTAATTTGCATATGTAAATTAGGATTCGGTTTTGGTTCAGGCAGAAGGATTTGGCCGAAATCCGAATCCTGCTGAACAAGGCCGAATCCTAAACCGAATCCTGGATTCGGTGCATCCCTAGTTCTTTATCATCTCAGTCCCCCTCTATCACATGGGGCCCCTGACTACAATACACGCTGATGGGATGCCTGCCCTTAGTTATGCTCCCTACTTAAGAAATGTTCATGTGTTTGGTCTCTGGTCTGATGCCATATGCTTTATTCTGTAGGAATGGACAGTTGTGAAGAAAGATTCCATCCAGAGGGGCATTAGCCAGATGAATGGAGAGGTACGCCTTTTCACTAGGGCTGTCGCTTTAATTCACCTGTTTTTTTGTTTTTTGTTTTTTAAGCTGCAGGGACTGATTTTATTATGTTTTTTATTTTTATTTTTTTATTATTTGTGTAAAATCTACACAGCAGAATATTTGAGTACAGGTATTGGATCTGTTATCCGGAAACCCATTATCCAGAAAGCTTCAAATTATGGAAAGGCCATATCCCATAGACTCCAGTTTATCCAAAAATCCTAAAAAATGAATACCTTTTTCTCTGTAATAATAAAACAATACTAATCCAAACTAAGATATAATTAATCCTTATTAAAAGGAAAACCAGCCAATTAGGTTTAGTTCATTTTTACATGATTTTCTAGTGGTCTTAAAGGACCAGTAACATCAACATTTGTTTGTATACTACGGAAAAAAAAAAACACCAACACATATTAACTTTAAAATCGCAAAGTCTTTATTTAGAAATAACTTAGCGAATCTCTGCTTGTGCTCCTCTTCAGAAAAGGCAACAGGGCAATGATCCATTGTGCGGCGCTCAATTACTCCTCCCTGACTATTTTCCATAAGGAAGGCAAGGAGAAAAAATCAAGTGCCGCACAATGGATTACCCGATCGCCTTTTCTGAAGAGGAGCGCAAGCGGAGATTTGGTAAGTTATTTCTAAATAAAGACTTTGCGATTTTAAAGTTTAATATGTGTTGGTGTTTTTTCATAGTATACAAGCAAATTTTTTTGATGTTACTGATTCTTTAAGGGCTGAAGATCCAAATTACGGAAAGATCCACCACCTGTTTATATAACCAGTTTCCTAGATTTGCCTCTTCTCAGTCCATAATGCAGAGCTGACTTTTGGGAATTACAGATGTTCCGTAGGGTTTAACCTGTATTCCTCTACCTCAGATTCCTATCAAACGCGGGGATGTGTCTGTTTATTTATCAATGGATGAGTGGGAATATTTAGATGAACATAGAGATTGCTACCTTGATGTATTGATGGATGAGCATCTTCCCTTCACTCAGTTTAAAATCCCTGAAGATTGGGGAGAAGGTAAGGCAGCACAAACACGTCAAGTCCCCCAAAACTGATTTTGGCTTTTTTGTATTGAATTTATACAGCACTACATATATATATACACAGCACTTTGTCTTTACACGACATTCACACAAAGAAGGGTATAGTATAAATTAAACAGCGAGAATGTGTTTAATACACAGTTGGAATGAAGTCCCTGCCACAAATACCTTTCGTCCTGTACTTGTCCCGGATGCACTGCTAATGCAGGTAGGGTTGCCACATGGCCAGTAAAAATGATGGTTGATCCCAATGTTATTAATAGGGAAAAAAGATAAATATATGGGAAGGCGGCATTTTCTTTTCAGAAAAGGTGGCAACCCAAATGCAGGTGGAATGGTTTTGAAAATATTTTATACATTTATTCAACCATGTATAAAATTATTTGCTGAGGGGGTTCAGCCCAAAAGCCAATTAGACTGAAATTTGGGGTGAGTGTTTAAGGTACCCCTGGAACTATAGCAGGGTGACTGTTACCCCAATGTTTCTATATATCTGTAACCTTGTTATGAGCTAAGGGGGCCCAGTCTGAAGGCCAGTTAGGGTGAGATTTGGGGTGAGTGCTTATTTGTACCCTGGGTACCCCTGGAACTATAGCAGGGTGACTGTTACCCCAATGTTTCTATATATCTGTAACCTTGTTATGAGCTAAGGGGGCCCAGTCTGAAGGCCAGTTAGGGTGAGATTTGGGGTGAGTGCTTATTTGTGCCCTGGGTACCCCTGGAACTATAGCAGGGTGACTGTTACCTCAGTGTTTCTATATATCTGTAACTTTGTGAGCTAAGGGGGCCCAGCCTGAAGGCCAGTTAGGGTGAGATTTGGGGTGATGCTTATTTGTGCCCTGGGTACCCCTGGAACTATAGCAGGGTGACTGTTACCCCAATGTTTCTATATATATCTGTAACTTTGTGAGCTAAGGAGGCCCAGCATGAAGGTCAGTTGGGGTGAGATTTGGGGTGGTTGCTTATTTATGCCCTGGGTACCCCTGGAATTCTAGTAATGTGACTTACACCAGTGCTACTCTATTCCCATTACCTGTTAAAGGAAAACTATACCCCCAAAATGAATACTAAAGCAACAGTTTATATCAAATTAAGTTGCATATTAAAGAATCTCACCAAACTGGTATATATATTTTAGTAAATATTGTCCTTTTACATCTTACCTTGAACCACCATTTCGTGATGGTCTCTGAGCTGCCTCAGAGATCATCTGACCAGAAATACTACAACTCTGTCTGTTAATTGGCTCATGTGACCTAACATGTATGGTTTGTTGGTATGTTTGTGTGCACCGTGAATCATATGATCCAAGGGAGTGGCCCTTATTTCTTAAAATGCCAATTTTCTATTTAGGATTATCCAATGGCACATACTACTAAAAAGTATATTATTGTAAAATGGTTTATTTATATGAAGCAGGGAGTTTTATATAATATATTTCAATAGAGATCTACATGGTTTGGGGGGCATAGTTTTCCTAGAGTGGGCTGCACAAATGTTGGAAAGCAATGAAGCCTAAATTGAAAGGCTAGCAAGTTTTTCATATCTTGTTGTTCCCCACCAGAGGAAAACACTTTTCAGGATGTGATGGATGATCCCTATATTGACCCCCCTTTGTCCGAGGATGAAGAAGATGATTATAGTAGCGAGTCTGATTGGCACCCAGAGCAAAATTATCGACCCAAAACAGATGTATCCTCTTCTTCTTCATCGTCTTCTGATGAAGAAAGCAATACGAAGTCCAAAAGACGTTCCATCAAAAAGAGGCGGAGTGAAAGTAGCTCTGACATCGAAACATCCTCCAAGCATTCAAAAAGCAGTGACCCTCTTCCAGCAGAAGCGGTTGATAATGAGCCTCACAAGTGTAACGGCTGTGAGATCACCTTTCCTAATAAAAGTCAGCTTGACCTGCATCTCACATTATCTCCCGAATGTTTAATGTTCGACAGACCTGATGAGGAGGATGAGAACCCTAACGTCCTTCCAGAGAAAAAGAACCCCCACGAATGCGAGGAGTGCGGCAAATCATTCACTCGCAAAATTGATCTGCGAAAACACAAGAAAAAGCACATCAAGAAAAAATCCATTAAATGCGAGGAGTGCGGGAGACGCTTCTTTTATCAGTCTCAGTTACTCATCCATCAAAGAGTTCACACCGGGGAGAGGCCTTACCAGTGTAACGAATGCGGCGCACGCTTTGGCCACAAATGCAGCCTGGTCATACATCAGAAAAAACACACCGGAGATGCAGGTTTTAAATGCAACAAGTGTCGCAGGCAGTTTAAGATAAAGGCCAAGTTCGATAAACATCTAAAAATTCATGAACGAGAGCCTGTGTCTTGCCCTAAGTGCAGCAAGCGTTTCACCTACAAAACAGCACTTTTTAAACACCTGAAAGTCCATATAAAACGTTGATGGGAGACTCCATGAAACAGTCTATGACACCATGTAATGCAGAAGGTGTGGATAGAACAGGAACCCTATTAAAGGAGTACTAAGGCCTAACTAAAGAAGTAGCTAGAAATGTTGTACATTATGTTTTGTGCTTCTGTACCAGCCCAAGGCAACCACAACCCTTTAGCAGTAAAGATCTGTGTCTCCAAAGATGCCCCAGTAGCTCCAAATCTTCTTTTCTGCTGATTCACTGCACATGCTCTGTGCTGCTGTCACTTCCTGAGCTTAGGGACCACTCACAATATACAGTACATATAGAATAGAAATGTCACACTATAAGGCTGATTAGTAATTAATGCAGATAATTACAACTTCAGCACAGAAACCAGTGCAACAAGGTTTAAAATTTAATATCAGCCCTGTAGCATCAGCTTATATTACAGACAACTCTAATTTTCTGCTGGATAATTTGCAGCGACCCCCTAAGCTTAGCTTCTCAACAGCTGCTCAGAGCCCACTGAGCATGTGACACTTTCCAAGATGGTGACCCCTGTGACAAGTCTGAAGTCCTGGATCATTGCTGCTATTGACAAGCTGAAACTTTAGGCTGGTGCAAAAAGTTCATTAGGAAAATATGGCATTTTTAACCATATAGATTTTAGGGTTTAGTTTAAGAATAGGCTATGTTATTACTTTTCTAGAAATTTGTACATTGGGTGTACATTTTCATTTTAATTGCCACTGTAGATGTTGAAGCTTTCTTGTTAGCACATTGATAATTTATCTACGGTGGCAGGTTTAGTTTTATGAATCTATTTTCTGTTATAAAACAAAAAAAAAGTATTAAAAATGTTACATACATTTCAGAATGAGTTCTGTACCGATATGTCAGTGTGCTTGATTGTCTGTAGTGGACAGCCATCAATGTCATAATAGACCTTGGGGACAGTTTGCAGCAGCAGTTAGCCATTCATAACTGGTTATACACATCGGCTGGTATGGCTGCAGCATCTATAGATCAGGAAGTGAAGTTACAGGAAGACAGGTCCAACTTTGGGATTTGACAGAACTTCCACCTTAAAGAGGCCCACATAACACAGAAGCCCCTAATATATCCATCACAGTTACCTGTTTCTTCAAAAAGTATGAATAAATGCCATTTTCTATGCTGAAATCCAGCTGTTTTTCTTTCTGCATCATTTGAAATCCTGGCAGGGAAGGAGGGACTAAACACTGATGTTACAAATTATAACAACTTCTCCACAGCTTACAGACAGCATGCAGGAACTACATAACCCACAATGCATTGCACTGTTATGTTCCTTTCCTTATTGAAATCACGTGTGCAGGGAATTGTGGGGTTTGGAGGATGCAGGCTGAGGACAGCTCTTGATACAAAGTAACAGTAGGTAGTCAGCCAGCTCAGCAAAGTAGTCAGACAGATCAGCAGGAAAGCAGGGAGCAAGGCTTAGGCAACTGTCAGAAACCATTACAAGTTTGCATATTTTTGAATTGATGTTTGTTGCAAACTTGCTTGAAATTATGTTTACTTTTCAAAAAGCTTAAGTTATGTTTTTGTGGAGTTTCCCTTTAAAGTAAGCGTTTTTATTTAATAATCCCTAAACGGCCAAAATGAATTTCCTCGCCCTGTGTATAGAGTCTGTCTTTTCTAACATAAAAACTGAACCCTGCAGCTGAAACTGGTAACTTCCTTATCTAGCGTGAAGCTCCGTTCCCTTTACTATACTGAGCTTTCCCTTTTGTTTGGTCAGAGAGGTGACTGATTACCATTGTAGAAATAGCAGGCACACTCTCTGCTCAAAAGAGAAGGCTTGGGCAGGTGCAGGCTTCTTGGGGAAAGTTAGGGTCATAATTTCTGTGACTGACACATTCTTAATGTGACGCTCCCTACTGAACTAATGATTAGTGCATCAAGCAAACAAAACAACCATAGTAGAGATCTGCAGTGGGTCTGGTACCTGCAGGTTACACACAAAAAAAAGTTCAAAGTGCGGGTTGAACTTTTGGGTACGGGTATAGATGTGGGTTTGCAGCTCAGGTCGCGGGTCTTATCAATAGCGAATTTTACTCCTTTACACGTTTAAAAACTTTTTCCTGACCACGCCTACTTGTAATGATGTCACTTCTGGTTTACAACACCAGCACTTCCTGTTTCTTGTTGGCCAGCGGGTTGCGGATCAGATTGCAGATAAGGCACTTGCAGGTCGGGTAACGGGTTCTGGATGCAGGTCAGGGGTCTGGATTTCAAAAATTGGTTGACGCAGGACTCTAAACCATAGTCCTAAGATGAATGAAAAGCGTTTTTTTTTAAATCTGACAGTTTTAAGTTAAATAGCCACAGCAGTGGTTGAACCTTGGTGTGAATATACTATCAGTAGGTCCCCTTCCATTTGAGACCCAAAAAGGTTCAGTCATTGAGTTTACAGATATAACTATTACAAGTGAGGATATTGGGGCTGAGGTTTGTCTCTCCTCTCCACCATATGTATCCGCAGAGGAGCTTGCCATCATAAAATGAATACAAAGGGGCATGTTTACTAACATTGGAGATAAATATCTGGAGAGATTTCTGGAGATGTTGCCCATGGCAACCAATCAGCAATTAGATTTAAACAGCCACAGCCAAGTTAGAAAACAAAAGAAAAGATCTGATTGGTTGCTATGGGCAACATCTCCAGAAATCTCTCCAGATATTTATCTCCAATGTTAGTAAACATGCCCCTTAGCCTGTTTGTGCATCAAGCAAGTTTAAACATTTCATCTGGAACTACCTCAGCAGATGAGGAAATAGATCCGCAGCTCCTTTTCAAATCCTGCACAATAAAAAATGCAGCCATATCATGTATGGCTCTGTAAGGCTTGTGGGTAGGGATGGGCGAATTTTTCCGCCTTGTTTCGCCATGGAAATGACGCCCATAGACTTGTATGGCGGCGTGCGTCAACGTTAGGGGAGCGTACACAATGGGCCCAACGATGGGCTTCTGGTTGGAGAGTATACACAATCTTCCCATGTATGGTTGATCAGTCAGACAGCGTACGTGATTGCCCCATGTATGGGCAGTTTTAGGGGCTACTAATTGTTTCATTTTCACCAGGAAATTCAGAGATTTCAGTAGCAGAACTGAGCATGGACTTAGTCACTAAAAAAACTGACAGTTGCCTGATTTCACAACCCAGCTACTGGCCTCCATTAGACTGTTCCAATCATTTCCAAAAACGAGATCATAATGCAGGCCTCTGCACACCTGCCTGGAGAAGACTACTTCATGGAGTCATTGCAGTTCTTGGCCAATGGGTTTTTCCAGCCTACTTCATAAACATATGGTTCGATTTTGCTACATATCTGTTGGACAGGCTCCAAAAGCGGTTAGCTCTTGGAGGGGCAAATTCAGCAGGATATTCAAGACCTTTTCAGCTTGATGGAAGGAAATCTACTTTTCTCTTTCTGAAATGAGTGTGATCTTGTTACATAGATATTTGTACATTGTAGCAATACAGTCTGATATCCATCTAAAAAAATCCCATCCTTAAAGGAAAACTATACCCCCAAAATGAATACTTAAGCCACAGATTTATAGCAAATTAAGTGGCACATTAAAGAATCTTATAGGGATGCACCAAATCCACTTTTTTGGATTCGGCCAAATCCTGCTGAAAATGGCCAAATCCCAAACTGAATACTGCATTTGGTGCATCCCTAGAATCTTACCAAACTGGAATACACCTGTATATTTAAGTAAATATCGACATTTTACATCTCTTGCCTTTAACCCCCATTTCATGATGGTCTGTGCGCTCTCAGATCACCTGACCAGAAATACTACAGCTGTAACTGTAACAGGAAGAAGTGTTGAAGCAAATCACAGAACTCTGTTAATTGGCTCATGTGACCTAACATTTATGGTTTGTTTGTATGCACCGTGAATCGTAGGATCCAAGGGGGCGGACCTTATTTTTTTTTAAAATGGCAATTTTCTATTTATGATTACCCAATGGCACATACTACTAGAAAAGCATATTATTATGAAAAGGGTTTATTTACATGAAGCAGGGTTTTACATATGAGCTGTTTTATGCAATATCTTTTTATAGAGACCTACATTGTTTGAGGGGTATAGTTTTTTTTAAAAGGGTTGTTCACCTTGAAATTTACTTTTAGTATGATGTAGACTAGAGGGTGATATTCTGAGACAACTTTTTATTCAGCAGCTCTCCAGTTTGCAGCTTCAGCAATCTATTTGCTAGTATCTAAATTACCCTAGCAACCATGCATTGATTTGAATATGAATAGGAGAGGGACTGAATAAGAATGATGAGAAATAAAAAGTAGCAATAATGATACATTTGTAGCCTTACAGAGCATTTGTTTTTAGATGGGGTCAGTGACCCCCATTTGAAAGCTGAAGAGTCAGAAGGCAAATAATTCAAAAACTATAAAAAAAAAAAATAATTAAGGTCAATTGAAAAGTTACTTAGAATTAGCCATTCTATAACATATTAAAGTTAACTTAAAGGTGAACCACCCCTTTAAGCCAGGTTGGACTAGAAAGCCATTTTTCATCCAATTCACCTAGGGGGGCAAATCTTTCAGCCCAAATAACGGCTTGTCTCATGTGCAGGTCTTTTAATGTATGGACTTTTTGATCTTGAGACAATTTGGGGCTCACTTGGCATATTTGCATTTCTGCAGAAACCTAACTGGACCAGTTTCTTTTAGCAGCTTGTCAGAATTAAAGTGACCCAAGCTAACAAGTGATTGGTTGTTTGTGTTTAAGTAGTTACGTAAACATTTTCTCAGTCCACACACCATAAAAAAGAAAATGATAAAGACTTGACGCTGGTGAGGTTTCATATACATATTTATTTATATATTTACACACATGTATATCATGTACAAAGCTACATTCTAAACCCCTGTGGGTGGGGTTATTGTTGGAAATAAATACTGACCTATAACAAAAAAAATAATAGGCTCTCTCCTGCGCACACAAGTTACTGGGGTTATTTATCAAAGTCCGATTTTATCTCAACATATTCTGCTACAAACTAGGGATGCACCAAATCTACTTTTTAGGATTGGCCGAATCCTTCATGAAAGATATGGCTGAATACTGAACCAAATTAGCATATGCAAATTAAATGAGGGAAAGGAATAGGTGGGAAAAAAATGTATTTCCATGTTTTGTGACAAAAAGTCATGTGATTTCCCTTCCAACACCTAATTTACATATGCAAATTCGGTTCGACCATGCACAAGGATTCAGCTGAATCCAAATCCTGCTGAAAAAAGCTGAATCCTGGCCGAATCCCGAACCAAATCCTGGATTCGGGGCATCCCTACTACAAACTCTGATCAAATCTGCTCTAGCAGGAAAAAAAAAAAATCAGATTTTCACTATTTTTTTTCCTGATTTTTCACCCAAAAACTCTTTTCTCTGATTTTTCTGCCAAAAACGTAGGGGTATTGCACGAAACCCAGTGCACATCAAAAAATCATTGGGACTTCTCCTATTGACTTATATACAACCTTAACAGGTCAGAGATGCCGGATTTTCAGATTCCATCCCAGGGCTTTAATACATTTTTAAAAGTTGAGTTTTATTAAAAAAAAAATTATAAAAAAAAAAAAAAATAAATCACAAATTTTTCAGTATTTGCATTCGAAGTTTAGTAAATAACCCTCTAGGTCTTAGCAAGTTCAAAAGGCAGCAATTGAGCGCTCTGAAATTCTAGCGAGCCCTCGTCATCAGCAGAAATATTCAAGCTTAAAAAAATTACAACAAATGGATTAAAATAGAACACAAATGTAGTAGGATTAGAGATCTTATAAGGGATTTAAAAAAAAAATAGTTTAAATAGAACATTTCAATAAAAGGGTAAAGGGTGGGTTTAAAAAAGGGGGTTAATGGTAAAAAAAAAGCAGCAGATTAGTCAAATCCAGAACTTTGGTACATCCGTGTATGTTTTACAGTGAAATAAATATCTAATTTTACATGATAACCCATTGTGATATCATTCATGGCAAAGCGGAATGGAAAGATCTTTCCACCTCGATAAAGTGAATCAGTATGTGTAACTTCATCTGAAGATCATATAAGCCATAGTTAGTGTTCCTATTTATATGTAGATATATTTTTATATGGATCAGAGGCGTAGAAAAAAAGACATAAAAATACAGTTCTGCCAAAGCAAGGAGTTCTTCTACCTTGTCATGTGTCACAAGGGTTAAAACTTGTCCCAAAAAAGGAAAAATATATCATACGTACAGGTCGTATTTATTAGATTTGATCATAATGGATTAGGGTACAGAGTATTGTGTGCAGAGAACATCGGTAGGAATTGCCATACTGTTTGCTTAAAGGGGAAGTTCACTATAAAACAAACTTTTATTATGATGTAGGCAGTGTTACTCTGAGCCAATTTGCTGCCTCCCGTTATTTTGATTTTTGTTCAGCGGTTCTCCAGTGTGGAATTTCAGCAGTTATCTAGTTGCTAGAGTAGAGTACACAAAGGAGTAGAATATTGCTTCTGACCACTTCTGAATTTTACATTTTTTTTTGTTGTAGTTTTCAGGAGATTAGCTGGACTGGACACAGCTGGTAGAATTTAGGTTAGTGAGAAAAGGAACGTCTTGTGATGATGCTCTGCTTAGAACGGACTGGAGAAACAGTGGACTCTTCTCACACTTCATTTTCTGGGCAAAGCAACATCACAAGACTTTACTTCTCTCATTAACTTAGTTTTCTACTGACTGTGTCAGGTCAGCCAAAATGAACAGCAGGGGGCACGGTTTTAAATGTATTATATCGGCAGTGTAAAACCTGATAATGTCTTGAAAATGTGGTGTGGGGGGGAGAAATGAATTGCTCTAATTTGTTTGGAGGATTAAATTTCCTGTGAAAATCTAAAGTACTAAAATATTCATATATACCGGTATATATAAAGTTACTGAAGACAGCTGGTCCTGTTATATCCCTACTTTTATTTGGTGAGGATGAAACTCTCCACTAAGGGGCATATTTCTCAAGGGTCGAATTTAGAATTGAAATTAAGTCGAAGTTTTTTGTTTTTTTTTGGATGAATAGGTCCGTATTCCACCGAATTCAAATTGTACGAAGCGAAGGAATAGCGCATTCGATCAACTTCAATTCCCCAAAAAAACCTTTGATTTTTTCAAAGTCCACCAAGTAGGTTCTAGGAGGTCCCCCATAGGCTAAAACAGAGACAGTACATGATACATTTCGATATTCTAATTTTTTTCAAATTTGAATCGAATTTGCACTATTCCCTAGTCGAAGTACACAAAAAATAGCTCGGAATTCGTTTTTTTTTTCATTCAAAAACTCATCTCGACCTTTGATAAATCTGCCCCTAATCTGGCCCAATGTCTATATGAAAGCAAGCAATATGGCAGCTCCCATTTAAAAGGATTCTGTCAGGTTTTTTATGATGTAGATTTCATTTTCTAAATTTTTAAATTGCAATATTGGTGTGTAGGCACCATCTCAGGTCATTTTTGCCTGGTCATGTGCTTTCAGAAAGAGCCAGGGAGATTTAGTCGCCTGGCGCGACAATCTCCCCGAACTGCCTTCCGCCTGCTATAATGAGAAAACGCCAGCACCAATGGCACTTGCGGCGCTTCGATTTCCAAAGTCGCCCGAAGTTGCCTCACGAGGAATCTTCGGGCACCTTCAGAAATCGAAGCACGGCGAGTGCATTGGCACAGTCGATTTTTCATTTTAGCAGGCGGAAGGCAGTTCAGGTAGATTGTCGTCCCGCATTAGAGACGATTAGTCGCCAGGCGACTAAATCTCCCCGAATCTGCCCTTTGCCCCTGGGATGGAACAGCTTTCTGGCAGGCTGTTTTTTTTCTCCTACTCAATGAAACTGAATGTGTCTCAGTGGGACCTGGATTTTACTATTGAGTGCTTTTCTTAGATCTACCAGGCAGCTGTTATCTTGTGTTAGGAAGATGCTATCTGGTTACCTTCCCATTGTTGTTTGGCTGCTGGGGGGGATGAGGGGAAGGGAGGGGGGGTGATATCACTCCAACTTGCAGTACAGCAGTAAAGAGTGACTGAAGTTTATCAGAGCACAAGTCACATGACTGGGGCAGCTGGGAAACGGACGGTCTAGCCTCAGGTCAGATTTCAAAACTAAATATAAAAAAATCTGTTTGCTCTTTTGAGAAACGGATTTCAATGCAGAATTCTGCTGGAGCAGCATTATTAACGGATGCTTTTTTTTTTTAACATTTTTTCTCATGACAATATCCCTTTAAATGTACATTACGCTGCACACAAACAATCCCCCTATACATTCTGCAGTCACTTAATTGGTAGAGAAAATAAAGGCAACTTATAAATCGGGATATATTATGCTGATCATCAGAACTCCATACACCAGTGCAACTCGGGTGCCCACAAAATAACCGCATCAGCTCCAGACATGCAGAACTGCTGCGCTGCTTTATAAGCATTACAATAGATCTAAAAGCAGCCAAAAAATTGTGGAGGTGAAAGGGTAAAAGGCTGGAATATACTCCATGTCTGGCCTCTACCAAATGTTGCCCCTTTTAAAGGCAGCTCTATGTTTTTAGTGCACTTGAGTGGTTTCTATAAATGGTACAAAAGTGAAATGTATCTATGCAGAAAGATTAGTTTACATAAAGTGCCGGTAAATTCATAAGTATATCTTCTCTTAATTACACCCCAGAATGCTCCATACACTTGTCCTTCAACTGTCACGTGTTATATACAAACTGCAAAAGGCTCCCCCACGCCCCAAGTTTTTGGCCTTACAGGGTGCGTATACACTTATGTAAGGGGATGTAAACCCAAGATTACAACTTTATCAATAGCTCTGTAACACTGTTTCAGTAGTCAGTACCAGCAGTACAGGCCCATACTGCGGTCAATAACAATTACTTTTGCATTTATCTTCAAAAGCACTGAATATTGATGGGCGAATTTCTCCCACTTCGCTGAAAAATTTGCGAATTTCCCGCGAAATGGTGAAAAATTCGCTAAAAATTTGTGACAATCAAAAATCGACGCCCGCGCCGAAAAGTCGATCACGTCAATTTTGACGATGCCGTTAAAGTCAATGGACATCCGAATAGTGTGGGCGCGATGCAATTTTGACACAAGCGACTAGGTTTCCGCTGCGAATTTTTGCGAATTTATTCACCGGTGGCGAAATTAGTGCCAGGTGCATTTATTCGCCCATCACTAGCACTGAACATTTTTAAAAGAATGCATATCAGAAACTTGCTTAAAATGACGTCCTTCCTTAGGCAAAATGGCTTTAGTTCCCCTTGAACCGGAAGCTAGCGAAAAGCATAATACTGTGAAATTATTGTCTTGGGGTCAACCTGAACCAGGACTTCACAAAATTCATTTAAACAGTGCAGCATGTTAAAGGGAATGCAAACCCTAAAAACGAATGAAAGTAAAAGATCAGATAAAGTTGGTGAGCAGAGAGTTGTCTGCCATGTCTCTAGTCAGTTCTAAGCAGAGCAACTTCCCTCTTCTCACTAATTTAAGTTTCTGCCGTCTGTGGGTGGTTGGCCAAAATGAACAGCAGGTGGTGCTGTTATTTCAAACAGTCAGTGTAAAAAACCGGCAAATGCAGCTGTGTATTTGAAAAGAAGATCGACAATTAGCATCGGAGCCAATTCCTGTACAGTAATGAGCAGAAATAACTTGATCTATATTGTATCAAAAGGTAAAGTCATTTGATAACTTCCTGAACTTAAAAAGTTCCCTGTAGTGGTGTCCTCATTATTCAGTTAGATGTAAAAAAAAAAATAAAATACCCTATTTGAAACAATGGCGCGTCTGTGTTTGATAGAAAGAACCCTAAACATGATGTGAGAACGTATTGTGTGCCCATAGCGGTCCTGTGTATAGTTGTTTTTATACATATGATTGGACGCTGCTTATTAGTTCTCAGTATGAGGAGAAAGTTTATTAGGCATGCGGGACATTCAATCCGTAGTGTGTGCTCAGAACATTCTTGTGGCTGACAGCTATTTTACCTAGAAGACTGATTAGGGAAACAATATGGGACTTGCCCAATCACGTAGAAGGAATGTTCTGGGCACACAATAAGCTAGACCCTCATACTGTACTGTCTAAGGGAAATGATATGACACCTCCTTCCCCATATGTATAAATACAAAAATACATAGAGGGAATGTTCTGGGCACACAATAAGCTCTACTCCAATATTGTACTGTCTAAGGGAAACAATATAGCAATTCCTACCCATATGTATAAATATCAGGGATGCACCGAATCCAGGATTCGGTCGTTCAGGATTCGGTCTCTCAGCAGGATTCAGATTCGGCCGAATCCTTCTGCCGACCGAACCAAATCCTAATTTACATATTCAAATTAGGGGCGGGAGGGAAATTGCGTGACTTTTTGTCACAAAACAAGGAAGTACACTTTTTTTTTTCACTTTTTCCCTTCACTGCTCCGCATTCGGCCGAATCTTTCAAAAAGGATTCGGGGGTTCAGCCGAATCCAAAATAGTGGATTTGGTGCATTCCTAATAAATATACAGAGAAGGAATGCTCTGGGCACACAATAAGCTATACCCTCATACTGTACTGTCTAAGGAAAACAATATGGCACCTCCTTATGTATAACTACAAATATACAGAGAAGGAATATTCTGGGCACACAATAAGCTATACTCCAATATTGTACTGTCTAAGGGAAACAATATGGAGAGAAGGAATGTTCTGGGCACACAATAAGCTATACACTCATACTGAGGATATGGATGAGTTAGCCTCAGTCTTTAGAGAGTACATATGGACTGTTCGATTGACACTGCAATTGGTAGCGGATAGTCTTCAAATAAAGCCTAAAACCTTTGAATATATAAAATGAAGAAAATATATCGACCCACTAACAGGGCAACTAAGACCAACTACAGGGCTGCTGTATCAGGTCATGTGACTGTCGGCAGCTTTGTAAATCCTTCCCAACTAGTTTGGCTGGAAGACTCGTTTGACGATGTTGCCAAATGAGCGGATCTCTCTCCGATATGCCCACCTTGAGGTGGGCAATATCGGGCTGATCCTAACAAACGGGAACGGGCGGTCGGTTCGCGGGACCGCATCAACGAACAGATCCCGATCCAACGGGATTTTTAGTCCCATCCGATCGAGATCTGCCCGACTTTCGGCCTGATCTCGATTGGGGAAGCCCGTCGGGGGCCCCTATACACGGGCCAATAAGCTGCCGACACGGTCTGACGGGCAGCTTTTATCGGCCCCTGTATGGCCACCTTTACCCGGGGGCTTTCCCTGTAACTGGCCCATTAAATCAGAGGTATGCTTTATAAACAAAAAGTGAAACAATCTGTGACTTTATTTGGGACTTACCCCAAAGTGCAGATCTGTTGAGAACAGAAAGTGCCGCTTGTGCAATGTTTTTAGTCGCAACAACTGTTACAGAAATTGCTCAGGAAACCGTGGTGTATGTGTGGGGGGTCTGTGAGGAAGAGACATCCAATGTGCAGGCTCCCTCTAAATAGAAAACTCCCACTGTCCCTGTCAACAATGCTGGGAGTTGTCAATCAGCAGCAGAAATACGCCCGTGTCTGATGGGAGGTGTTCCATGATCTTCTGAAAGTGCCACCCCCTGACTTTGCTGAACTAAAACACTTCAAATCCCTATTGGAGTGACAGTTTTGCAGCAACTGGCAGATCATTACAAAAAAAAATAAATAAAATAAAAACCATTGTGCCAAAAAAAAGACTACTGATATGCCCCTGCATAGGGGATGCTGGGAAAGTCATGTGGAACAAGATGCTGTCTGTTACAGCAGTACTTTCCATGTTAATACCATGATGCTTTTTTTTTATACAGATATCAACAGTTAAAATATCTGATAAAAGGAGGTTAAAGAAAAAAAAACATGCAAAAAAAAACATATATAGTGTTTTGTCCATCCTGCGGGTCATTCGCTGCTGCACAGGACTTGCCAGACTATTAGGTGACTCCTTTCTACTTTAGCCACAGAAGGTTCGAACTGTAGCGAATCATCTAAGAGTTCAGAGTCTTCCCCGTCATCCCCTGAAAATGAAAAGTCGGAATGCATTTAAGGATGATGTCGGGAGCTGCCATATTGTTTCCCTAACACACCCAAGAAAATCCAGGGCTCAGATCTTTATTGCCAAACAAAAAAGTAGAGTAGGAATGCCGAATACTGTTTTGGCTCCCCATCTTCTTTTTTACTCAGTCACTGCACCCGCTCTGTGCTGCTGTCAGTTACTTTAGCTTAGGGACCAACTCACATGTATGGGATCCGTTATCCGGAAACCTGCTATCCAGACTTACAGAAAAGCCGTCTCCCACCGACTCATTTTTTTCCAAATTTTCCAGATTTTTTAAAATGTTCTTTTTCTCTGTAATAATAAAACTGTACCTTGTACTTAACCCAAACAAATATATAAGTAATCCTTATTGGAAGCAAAACCAGCCTATTGGGGTTATTTAGTGTTTACATGATTTTCTAGTAGACTTAAAGGAGACCTGTCACCCTAAGAAATAATTCCAAATTATTTTCTGCCATGTTAGTTGAGTAAAATAAACTTTACTAACACTATATTTATTATTTACATTTTGTTTTCGTTTGCTCTTGGAATTACACAGTCACAGCAAGCAGGCAGCAGCCATGTTGTGGACACTGTTATTAAGATAAACTTTGTATCACCCCAAAATCTTGTGTATGCGCCAGAATGGGGAACCCAATGCCCGTGTGCAGTGCTCTAGATAATTATTAGGGATGCACCGAATCCACTTTTTTGGATTCGGCCGAACCCCCGAATCCTTCGTGAAAGATTCGGCCGAATACCGAACCCTAATTTGCATATGCAAATTAGGGGTGGGAAGGGAAAAACATTTTTTACTTCCTTGTTTTCTGACAAAAAGTCATGCAATTTCCCTCCAGCCCCTAATTTACATATGCAAATTAGGATTTGGATTCGGTTCGGCAGAAGGATTAGAAAAAGGCCGAATCCCGAACCGAATCCTGGATTCGGTGCATCCCTAATAATTATAGAGCCAAAGGAGGGAAGGGGAAATGAGTGCAGTGACATGCAGGAAGTGCTAAATGGAAAGTAATTGAATGCCCCACCTCTATTGCCTCGGACATAGAGGCGGGGCAGATAATATTTGATTGACAGCTCAGTTATTTAAACACCATTATAACAGGAATGGATGTTTTATTGGATAAAAAGAATTTGTGTTTCATCTTTAATTTGCTATGGACTTTCATTATGCCGCTTTTTATGTGTAGGCGACAGGTCCACTTTAAGGTGTAATGATCCGAATTATGGAAAGCTCCGTTATCCGGAAAACCCCAGGTCCCGACCATTCTGGATAATAGGGGCCATATACCTGTACTGCAGATATATAAAACAGATGCTGCGATTTAAGGCTGGTTGGAAATTAATTCAGATCCACATTAAGTCAGCTCTGAAACCAGTGCATTTTGCATCAGAATTTAATAACCAACTTTGTAGCATCAATTTCTAGGACAGGGCACCCTCATTTTCTGCTTGATTATGAGGGAAGAACCCTAAGCTTAGCATCGCAACAGCAGCCTGAGCATATGCGGTGTCGCAGATACTCTTAAGAAAATCCAAGATGGTGACCCTCGGTGCACAACTTTGAAGGCCTGGATCGTTACTGTTATAGAGATGCAGAATCATTAAGTTGCTGCAGTAAGTTTATTGTATAAAATGCAACATTTCTAAGCCATGTTCATTTAAGGTTTAATTCTCCTTTTAAGGAATTAAGTGTAAAAATAAAAACTGGGTAAATAGACAGGCTGTGCAAAATAAAAAATGTTTCTAATATAGTTAATTAGCCAAAAATGTAATGTGTAAAGGCTGGAGTGACTGGATGTCTAACATAATAGCCAGAACACTACTTCCTGCTTTGCAGCTCTCTTGGTTTCTACTGGTTACCAGGCAGTAACCAATCAGAGACTTGAGTGGGGGACAGAATACACTCTATACAAAACGGCACTTACCCATCCTGAAGTCAATATACCCCTCCCCTCCGCTCATCACCAACAAGGATTTGGGCTGACTTGGGACGGACAATTCTTGTTGTGATCCTCCCACCTTTTCTGCTGCTGTTTCAGTCGTTCCGCTGCCGTTGAAACCCCGGACCTGACCTGTAGGACACACACAACACAACAGTGACATCATGTGACACTAAAATGTCTGTTTTGCCAAAGCAAGGCTTAAAGGGGGTTGTTCTCCTTTGAGTTCACTTTTAGTATGATATAGAGTGTGAAATTCGGAGACAATTTGCAATTGATTTTTTATTATTTGTGTGTTTTTTTTTTTTTTACTCTCCACTCTTATTCAGCCATTCAGAACTTACCCCTTAACCCAAGTAACTCAATTTGCAATTTCCTCAATCTGGTTGCTAAGGTTAAAATTACCCCAGCAACCATGCACTGATTTGAATAAGAGACTAGAATATGAATAGGAGAGGCCTGAATAGAAAGAGGAGTAATAGAAATTAGCAATAACAATACGTTTGTAGCCTTACCGAGCATTTGTTTTTAATATGGGGTCAGTGACCCCATTTAAAAGGCAGAAAGAGGGAAGTTATTATAAAAAAAACCAAATAAATAATGAAGACCAATTTAAAAGTTGTTCAGAATACAACATTTATAAGTTAAGCTTTAAGGTGAACCAACCTTTAGAGCAAAGACATATGCGAAGATTCGGGGAGATTTAGTCGCCCGGCGACAAATCGCCTCTTCTTCAGGCAAAACTGCCTTCCCACAACTAGAATCTAAATCGCCGACGGGATGGCACTCAGAGCGCTTCGTTTTCTGAAGTTGCCTCACGAGGAAACTTCGGGCGACTTCGGAAAACGAAGTGTTCCAAGTGACTTCCCGCTGGCGGCGGGAGAGATTGTCTAAATCGCATTGCGGGGAGATTAGTCGCCCGAAAGAAGAGGCGATATGTCGTGGGGCGACTAAATCTGCCCGAATCTTTGCATGTGTCTCTGCCCTTAATGTCTGTCATTATTTCCCCTATTCTTTCTCCCTTATAAGGCAAACAGGTGTAATTGCCACTTACAAATGGGAAGAGATCAGTGTTTTTGTTTACGAAGGTAAATTCTCATTACAAAATGCTCACAAATTGCCTTGTAGCCTTATAATGAGGCCACAGATCTTATAAACAGACACAGGGGTATTTAACAGCCTAGAAGCTGGAAATAGTACCTTGAAATTGAAAAATGGATACTGTTTTTATTGAGTTGGTGAGAATGGTGGAGTACTGACTTGTCACCTCTAATAATAGCGTGAAGGGAACATATTTATTTGGTCTCTGTCCCCCCCAATGAAGCGCACATAATTATGTGATATTATTCCTTTGGCTGAGACTAGTAGAAGGGACTTTATTCATTACAAAGTCCAGCCTGTATATTTTCTGTGGAATTAAAATGGATAAACACTGGCTAAGGGCAGGGGCACACGGGGAGATTTTGTCGCCAGGCGACTTATCGCCTCTTCTTCGGGACGGCAATCTCCCCGAACTGCCTTCCCCCTGCTTTCCGAAGCGCCGTGAGTGCCATTGTGCTGCCGTTTTCTCATTATAGCAGGCGGAAGGCAGTTCGGGGAGGTTGTCGCCCAGAAGAAGAGGCGATTAGTCGCCAGGTGACTAAATCTCCCCGAATATGCCCGTGTGTCCCTGCCCTAGAGGTGGCCATAGGCTCACAGATAATATTCAGGCAGGAGACGCGTTGAGCGATATCAGCAGAAGACAGGGATATTGGTCGGCTCGACCATCGGGCAGGTCAGAAAATGGCGTCCGAACATCAGCCTGCTGAATTGTCAGATACAGGTAGAATTCTATTGTTTCTACCTTTATATCTGATGATTCAGCTCTACACGCGTGTATTGAAAATGAACAATCTTTCCTGCATCATAATTGTAACATCTATGGCCACCTTTAGACTGAGCCTTACCAAGATCCAAATGTTAACACCTACCCGGAACAGCAACAAAGAACTTCACCGCATCGCGATGCCCGTGGAAACACAGCTGGGCGTGCGCCATTGAACAATACGGAATGAATGTGCCTGCCGTGACTTTGTCGCTGTTTTCATCCCCGTAGACGCGTATCACACTGCCTGGCCGGTTTCCCGAGCCAGTTAATGCCTTATTGGCTTTAATGGGAAGAAAAAAAAAACAAGTATCAGTTCAGTGGCTGATAAACAGTGCGGTATCTGTACGTCTTGGTCTCATCTAAAAGCCAAAGCTGGTTGGGGAGTCAGCGGCAGGGTTTGAGGCAGAGCTTGCGTTAAATAAGAAGAATAAGTTCAGCATGCTTAGGTGCTAAAGAAATAGAAAGGAATGGTGTGTGCCTTATACTAATCTAGCGCCTTGTCCCTACTGCTACCAGGTCACTTGATTTTCCTCTTCTAAACCAATAATCAGCTACAACTGTTAGGGTCGCACAAATAACAATAAAAAATAGGTTCATTGTAAATGAAAGCAACATATGGCAGTTACTCTCTATTCCAACGGCTCATATATGTTTACAGCACTGCTGCCTGGAGAGGGCTGTTCTGATTTAAGTAGGAGAGAAAAGAAAGTTAAGCTAAGGCAAAGCAAACAAAACAACATAAAATCCATAAATGCAGAAAAAATAAACCTCAGGTGTAATGCAGATTAACAGTCCTAGTAATGATGTTACACTACAATCCTGTACATTCCTTGCTCGGGAGTAGTGGAGCACTGCTAGATTTACAAGACACATCCATTGGAAAGGAGAGGGGCAGTAACAGGAGGAGGAGAGATCTAGGGAAAAACAGGAGAGTGTGTGCAAGGAACACAAGATGGAGCTGGGGCGGGTTTGATACTGGTGGAGCAAGAGATTATTATTACTAGAAGAGATTAGCTGCAAGTCAAGGGAGAAAGATGCTGAACTGCCTAGCAGAATGGGTGGAATTTAGTATACAACTATTGCAAGTAGGGTCCTTTAGGCAGAGGAGCTTGGGTGCAAACAAGGTGGGGGAGAGACTACACAGCCAGAAAGTGGCTATTATAAGCCTGGGGGAGTACTGGTCTGGTTACACAGCTGAACTTACCCCTTAACCCAAGTAACCGTCCCTGGTGCAGTATTACGGCTACAGTAAGAGAGTAAGGGGAGAGGGGTAGGCAGGTGTAACAGTAAAGAAGAGAATAAATAAAGATTCACTACTTATAACTTTACCAACATATATTTATCACATCCCTCTCTTTCTCCGTCATATTTAGGAGAAAGCGATAGGAAATATAGCATCTTGTTGCACTACAACATCCAGAAGTACAATAGTAAATATCAAGAAACAAGGTTGGACAGAGCTAGCCATTGTTTCCTATGTCAGTACCAATAGCAAAGTTGGTTGATAACTTGCTTTTTACAAGTCAATGACCATTCTAAAGTAAACCTCCCATTGGTACGTAGAACCTACTCAAACCACTTACCTCTGCATACACATACACCAGACTTAGATTCTACCCGTGTCTCATTCGTTTCCTTGGGGCAAGTTGTCCTGTAAGGAGTCATGAACCCTCAGAATAGAGACTTGCACGGGTCTGTTTTTAAAGATTCGTGCACATCGGGTACCTGTGGGTCACCCGCACAGTGGGCACAAAAAGTATAATCCGTCATTACATTGCGGGTACCCATGGGCATCCGACCCGATGCAGGACTACCTCAGAGTTCGCCACAGGGCAGCTGGAATTTGGGTGGAAGAGTCCTGATCTCCTGACTGTGCAGGTGTTCTACATGCACTCTGCAGGGGGAGTTGGGTGGGTATCGGACCGGCCCACACATCACTAGGATGACCGAATCCACTATTTCGGATTTGGTCTAACCCCTGAATCCTTCACTAAAGATTTGGCCGAATACCGATCCGAATCCTAATTTGCATATGCAAATTAGGGTTGGGAAGGGGGAAACATTTTTTACTTTCGGTTTGGCCGGGCAGAAGGATTTGGCTGAATCTGAATCCTGCTGAAAAAGGCCGAATCCTGGATTCAGTGCACCCCTATTTTCTAGTCGACCTAAGGCATGAAGATCCAGATTACAGAAAGATCCGTTATCTGGAAAGCCCCAGGCCCCAAGCTTTCTGGATAACAGGTCCCATACCTGTATCTAACAACTAAAAGTAGCAGCTACTAATCTCCTAGCGTGACATTAACATTGCCTTCTAAAAACAGATGAGTTAAGCTTGCAATTTAAGGGACACTGACCCCTTATAACCAACAGGAATGTTTTGCTATTACTTGTAAAGGAGGACCCCAATTTTTTTTGTTTCAGTTAAAATTGCTTTTTACAAAAAATAAAACTACCATAAACTGATCCTCGGCACCTACCAACACTCCAAAAAAAAGGTTTACCTTTGTACATGACATTTTGTACTCCAGCCTTGGAATGACCCAGTGTGACTGACCCAAGCTGCGCTTGTCACATCACTTGATCAGAGACCAGAGGGGCAAGCACTGCTATGCTGGGATGAGATTTAGTGGCAGCTATGTCAACATAACAATTCTTACAAGTATTTTTGATTAAAGAAACATCACTTACATATTCAAAGCCTATAAAATATTTATAACACTGCCCTTTTTCCTGTATCCAGCAGTCTAAGGGGATCCCTTGCATTAATCCTACAGGGACCGTATACTGCACGCTTCTATTCTGTATCGATTACTCAGCTAGAAGCAAGCAATTTGGAAGCTTGGACCTTAGGAAGTCTGTAGAGACATCTGCCATGTCACCTAGCTAGTAGAGAGAGGAAACAATTCAGAGGGCTGGTCAAATGATATCTGGAACCTTTGCAGCAATACCATATTCCAAGGCTTTCATCAGAGAACATTTCTTTGCTGTTGAATGCTCCACCTAGTGGTAGAATCTATTCCTTTATATTTATAGGTAATGCCTAGGGTTAAACTATATGTAAACTTTAAGGTAACTAGATCATATAATGCAAAACAATCAGCGTCTCTGCAAGTGAGATTAATGCATAAAAGGTACTTACTTTCTGTTAAAGGAATGGATATGATCACACCGTTGCCTGTGCCTACCCAAAGGCGATTGCAAGACACCATGAGTGCAGTTATCCGCACAAAGGAGAAGCCAAGCTTTCCTGTACCTAAAAGTGAATATATTTGTATTCAGTGTCCAGTGTATTGCCCTTAATTAACTTTCAGTATGCCAGCATCCGCCATCCCACTATAAGCAACTTACCAAGCATCTTGCTGACATAGGGTTCTATGTCCACGTCTTGCAGATGTTGGTACGTGTGCGCATGGTACAGCCGCAGAGTTGAATCTAACCTGATAGAGACCCACACACCATCTCCAACCCATGCTAGCTGGCGAACTTGGCTCTCTTTCCTTGGATGGGCATCAAATGATTTCTGAGGGAATTGAAATCAAATAATTAATTGTTAAATTCATGTGTTTGCCAAGAACAAGGGAACCAGGTACACCAGGAGTTCGGTCTGGCCCTGCACACGGAGCTGTCATGGAGCTGATTAAAACTACCTTTGGCCCTGGGATATACAGTCAGTGAGGGTTCCCTTATACTAGTGAAAACACAACTGCCCTTTTAACAGATCTGCCAGCTTGGTTTTTGCTTGGCTGCTTGTCATTCATTAAAGGGGACCCATCACCCAAAAAAATATTCCAAATCCTATTTTATCATGCTAGTCAAGCAAATTACACTGTATACATTATTTGAATCTTGTTGTCTTCAGTCTGGGAATTCATAATTATAACAAGCAGGCAGGAGCCATTTTGTAGACACTGTTATTAAGACAAGTCTTGTATCATCTCAGAATCTTGTTTGTGCATCAGAATGGGGGACCTGATTCCCATCCCCATGTACTGGTTACACAATTAAATGGTGAAGATAAGTGGGGGAATGTGGGGAGAGCAGTTACATCTAGGAAGTGCTGAATGGAAAGTGAAAGTAATTGCTTGCTCCGCCTCTATGCCTAAGGATTAGAGGAGGGGCAGACAATATTTGATTGACAGCGGAGATTTTTAAATGAGTTTACAACAGCTATGAATGCTTTAATAAAAAAAAGAATTTGGATGTTTAATTTGAAAAGGACTTTTATTATAAAGATTTTTATGTCTGGGTGACACTTTACAAAAGTTATGACAGGCTGAGAGGCACATTTTTCTATTGCGGTTCTCTGCCACAGCATCACAACAGTGGGGGGTCTTAAAGAAGAACAAAAGGTTAAAACTAAGTAAGCTTCATCAGAAAGGTCTATATAAATACATCAGTAAACTACCAAAGTAGCGCAGCTCTGAGTCCTCTGTCAAAAGAAACACAGCATTGCTTTCTTTCTATTGTGTACACATGGGCTTCTGTATCAGACTTCCTGTTTTCAGCATACACCTCCAGGGCACGGGCTTGAGCATGCTCCGTTTGCTCCTCTCTCCCTCCCTCCTCCCTGCTGTAATCTGAGCCCAGTGCTATGAGCAGAAGGAAGAGAGCTTCTAGAGCTGTTTACTCAGGTATGGTAAAACATTCTACTTGCACTAATATGCCTAATCTATTGGAAATAAACTACCTTGGTAGATTTCATTCCCCTTTAAAAGGCCTCACACATACCAGCAATGTACACTTTGCCAAGAGTTAGTTTTAGAGGGGAAATAACCATAAAATGACTTTTACTATGTTGTTGTGCAGGCTGGACATCCCTGCCATAGTGCCCATACCTCTATTTTCATGGTTTTTGGCTGCACGATGTAAATTTTGTTCCTGTACCCACACCACACCTTCTCATGCACCACACTCATGCAGCGAATGGAATGGTGAGGTCGACCAAAATCAAGGAGGTGATAGTTTGAGAGGTCCCACTGGCCATCTATAAGTGAAGAAACCACGACAGTTGAGGAAGTACAAGTTACAAAAGACGTGCAAATCAATTCGGACTTTGTAAGCACAAAAGGTGAATGAAGTGAATCTTCCAGACTTGATGGTTTGAAAGTGAGTAAGGGAGAGTAAGGTCTGTTTACCCCTTATCTTCCATTGTTCCAAAACAGACTGCTTACTGCCTTCCTTATCTTTTCCTGTAGTTGTATATTTCCCTTAAGGGTAAGTCCACACTGGGCGTTTTGGGGAGATTTGGTCGCCTGGCGACTAATCGTCTCGTCTTTGCGACGACCAATCTCCCCAAACGCCTTCCCTGACTCTGTGCCTGCTTAAAATGCAAAAACGGCGCTAATCACACGCGGTGGTTTGTCTTCCCAAGTCGCCCGAAGTTTCCTCATGAGGAAACTTTGGAAAACGAATCGCCGCGTGTGATTAGCGCCGGGTTTTTTCCATTTTAGCCGGCGCAGAATGAGGAAAGGCGTTTGGGGAAAAACAAGGCTATTAGTCGCCAGGTGACCAAATCTCCCCAAAATGCCAAGTGTGTCCAGACCCTTAAAGTAGCCATAGGGGGTGTGGCACAGAGTTGCAGTCTGATGTCACTAACATTCCAATGATGTAATTAACTAAATTTGCTTACAGACTTTACATAGAGATGTTCCAAGTACAGAATAAGGTATCCTTGTGTTGATCCTTCCTATATGCATGAATACAAATATAAAGAGAAGGAAGGTTCTGGGCATACAGTGATACTGGACTGTTTAAAGGAAACAATATGGCAGCTACTATATGTATAAATTCAAATATACAGAGAAGGACCTTCTGGGTACAGTTTAATTTAATGTAACAAAAAAAAAAGTTAAACCCAACTTACAAACAGAAGTAATATATTTAACCTTTAACACCAAAGGCAACATCCACCTGTAGTTCATACCTACCAACTCCTCGATGAAAGATTGCCAGCGTCCCATCAGCTAGAGCAACTAATACTATTCCTTTAACATGTCTAGAAAAAAAAGAACAGATGAGTCTGCTTGTGCCACATGCTTATATAAACATAGTGACTAGTCAGGATCGATTATTAAAGGGGTTGTTCACCCTGATGTAAAGTGTGAAATTCGGAGACAATTTGCATTTGGTTTTCATTTTTTATTATTTGTGGTTTTTGAGTTATTTAGCTCTCCAGTTTGCAATTCCAGCAATCTGGCTGCTAGGGTCCAAATTACCCCAGCAACCATGCATTGATTTGAAGAAGAGACTGGAATAGGAGAGGTCTGAATAGAAAGAGGAGTAATGCAAAGTAGCAATAACAATACATTCGTAGCCTTACAGAGCATTTGTTTTTTAGAACAAAAGCTGGAAAGAGTCAGAAGAAGGCGGCAAACAATTCAAAAACGATTAAAAAGATAAAAGGAAGACCAATGAAAAAGTTGCTTAGAATTGGCCGTTTTAGAACATACTAAAATGTAACTTAAAGGTAAACCACCCCTTTAAATCTAAGTATAATTGTTTTGTAGAATACAGTGATAACTACTGTCTAAATGAATTCATATATTATTTCCCATAATGTGAGCTATGAATATATATTACATAATTGCCCTTTTAAAATTATGGATGCACCAAATCCACTATTTTGGATTCGAACCAAATCCTAATTAGGGGTGGGAAGGGGAAAACATTTTTTACTTCCTTGTTTTGTGACAATTTCCCTTCCTAATTTGCATATGCAAATTAGGATTTGGTTCAGCCGGGCAGAAGGATTTGGCCGAAGCCGAATCCTGCTGAAAAAGGTTGAATCCAGAACCAAATCCTGAATTCGGTGCATCCTTATTTAAGATGAATATCTGAGACTGTATGCGTGGGGGGTTTGAGTATCCTACAATTTCTATTTATTGGGGTAATGCAGTCAAAATGTAACTTACACAATGCTGAGGACGGAATCTTTTAACTTGATGTTCAGAAGACATTTCTTCCACTGAGCAACAGAAGAATGGACGTATAAGCTGAAAAGAAAGTCCCATGTGTTATTGGCTAAAAAAAAAGCAATGCAATATAATCTCCCAAAACACATTTAAAACTATATCTAAATTCCATTATCTATGTAGTCTTGGTCGTTAAATGACACCCCTTCAGTATATCCGCTGCATAACTGCTCTTCTAAACAAGCTTTAGAGATAGAAAGCACAGAAGAAGCATCATTTGACTTACTATCCATTTTGGGCTCCAAGCCACATTGTAGGCAACAAGCTGTTCATTTTTTGGGCTTCCTCCCTCATCAGGTCTTGCTCAGTTGGCAATGTGGCAACACCATCTTTATACAGGTCAGAGTCATTGCTGGAAGGGTTGCAATGGTATAGTAAGCTTAAAAGGAAAACTACAAAGAGTTGCATAGTTCTAATACCACTTATATGTCCTTCAAGTCCAATCTTATACACCGTGGTTAGGAATAGATGCCACTTTTAGGCCAGTGCATATTCATTTCTTACCTAGGCTGGTAGCCTGACGTGTCCTCTGCTGTGTTCTGTGCACCCAGGGGATCAGTAAACACATGCTCTGTATAAACTCCTGTTTGGGAAATGTCAGCCAGTTCATCGTTGGAGCCAGTTCCGACTTCAGTTTCCTCTGTTGCTTCTTCAGCGGTCGCCACGTTGTCGTCCAGCTGCTGGCTTGCGGAATCGGGATCTGGAAACACGAGAACAGGGATTCTTGGTTTAGGAAACCGTACAATCCTACAGGATGACAATCCAAGGGGAGTTACAGTGACAACCAAAGATACCTTAACTGCCAAACAAGAGAATTTTTGTTGCCCTTAAACCATAAACTGCAATTTAAACTTAAAACTAGAAAATGCCAATGAAAAAGTCCCAAATCTGTTCTAGAATTCCATGTTGCAACATGGCAGTAAGAAAGGAGAGCTGGTACTTAACAAAAATATGACTTTCCAAAATACTCAGCTGCATTGTTTTAAGTGCAGCAATTAAATGTGCATATCCATACCTTCACTCATTTCCTCTTCAGCTGGTAGGACGCTTGGTGCTTGAACAGCACAGGGCTCTACGTCTTCCGGGGATGCTCCTCCCACTCTGACTCCCACTGCAATATTCTCCGCCCCCGAGGACCCGCTGCTCTGCAGACTTTCAGACAGTGAAGTTTTATCTGTCTGCCCTGTTTCTGATTCCGGCTTTGAAGATTCTCCTGTGGGGTAATCGGTTTCCATAGCCCCTGAAATAAGTGAAAAATGAATAGGTCATTAAATTACTTGCCCAATCGAAATATGCAAATAGAATTACTTTTCTATTTAACTGATGCAATGTATTCACAATTCAAAGATACTATTAATACAGAATTACCCAGCCTAGCTAAGAGGCTTGAATATTTGTACACACTTAAGCTTTATCTCTTGCTATCCTAGCTAAATCAGTCACAGGCACCTCCGGGCAGCAGGGCTGCAAATTAAACTGCGCTTTTCATATAAAGGGCATCTTGTCAGTTAATAACTCATTGTAACACACCTGGAATGCTTGCAATACAGAGGACGTGAGAGTTACAGACGATAAAACTATCCAGCATGTTCCCTGGGTCATTGGCATCCACAATGATGACCTTAGTGGAGGAATGAGTACTGGTGCAAATCCACACAAGACTTGATAGCTCATCCTGATGCCGAAGTTCCTTCTGCTGTACCTGTGTATTAAACAGGAGATGGAGCGAGGCCAGACTTTTAATGCTCAAGTGAAAAGGTTAGGGAAAGACAGCATTAAGACTTTTGGTAGTGTAAGTTTAGTAAGATCTTCACATTGTACCTTAAGCTCCTGCTCAAGTTTATCCAAACTGCTCTGAGAGTCGGTGCGGGGTTTTTGGCCGTCTAGCTCTGTTCCAGGGGCGTCGCTGTAGAAAACGCTAGCGCCAATAATGGAGCCTCCATCTCTCGTCTTTCCACCAGACAGGTTGACTCCCACAGCACACCATAGCTGTATATGAAGCAAAGATAAAATGGATTCTAAAGATACAGAACATAATGGACTTAAAGGGATACTGTCATGGGAAAAAAAAATTTTCCAAAATGAATCCGTAAATATTGCTGCTCCAGCATAATTCTGCACTGAAATCCATTTCTCAAAACAGCAAACAGAATTTTTTATATTAAATTTTGAAATCTGACATGGGGCTAGACATATTGTCAATTTCCCAGCTGCCCCAAGTCATGTGACTTGTGCTCTGATAAACTTCAATAACTCTTTACTGCTGTACTGCAAGTTGGAGTGATATCACCCCCTCCCTTTTTCCCCCCAGCAGCCAAACAAAAGAACAATGGGAAGGTAACCAGATAAGAGCTCCCTAACACAAGATAACAGCTGCCTGGTAGATCTAAGAACAGCACTCAATAGTAAAAACCCATGTTCCACTGAGACACATTCAGTTACACTGAGAAGGAAAAACAGCAGCCTGCCAAAAAGCATTTCTCTCCTAAAGTGCAGGCACAAGTCACATGACCAGGGGCAGCTGGGAAATTGACAAAATGTCTAGCCCCATGTCAGATTTCAAAATCGAATATAAAAAAATCTGTTTGCTCTTTTGAGAAATGGATTTCAGTGCAGAATTCTGCTGGAGCAGCACTATTAACTGATTTTAAAAAAAACCTTTAAGTATAATAATGCCGTAGCATTACCCATTTATTTGGGCACTTTCATTCCCATGCCGGTCTCTCTCCTATGGCACCTTTATTATCAACGTACCACAAATTATGAGAAGAACTTTCTGCTTCTTAAGGGCCAAAGAAGTACAGTCCAAACCCCAGCAATAAATTATAAAAATACTTGCTACATACTGACTGTCAGACATTCTTCCTCTACAAAAAGAATTATTTGTTCCAAGTGTTACAAAAGCCCAGGTGAGAAAGGCCATGAATTATTCACAGAGGAAGCCTCCCAAAAAAAGGAGCAGGAAATCACCTTCATGGAAGTATCTTTATCGTCCAAAGGCCTCAGGTAAACAGGGACGGGAAGATTCCTCATTTTGCTTTCATTCTGTCCTTCATTTGCCACCTAGTATATTAAAATAACACTGTTTTAATTACTCCGTATGAAAACAACTGAAGTCACTTGCTGTTTTTATGCCACCAAAAAACCAAAAAAGTTGAACATATTATATCTAGCCCAGCTTCTCCTACTTGTGGGCTTTGTCCTGCACAATCTTCCTTTCAGTACTGAGAAGGCACACACATTTGTTTTTTCACACTAAAATTTGCTATTAGGCTGAACGGGGTATTTCTGACTGTTCAGTTTATGTTGAGTCTTAACTAAAAAAAAATGTCTAAGAGAGCAAATAGGTGTTCACCCCAAATCTCACTATAACTGGCTTTTGTGTTGCCTGCCCCCACAACCCATTTGTCTTACTATGTGGAGTAGCCTCACAAAATGGGAATGTTCGCATTATAGGGTAATACATTACCGGCTTATATTTTTGAGGAAGACTCCAGCCGAATGCCTGCACCCGCCCATCTTCCTTCTGTACATGCGCCTTCACCTGCCTGTACTGCTCGCGCTTCTGTTCTCGGCGCGATGTGGTTTCGTTCCCACTAGAACGGCTACAAATTAAAAGAATAATCTGTATTTGACATAATTTTAAAGGAACTGGGCACAAGTCAAAAAGCATGCAGTGCATTTGTTTAACGTAAGGGGTAGTCGGGGTGCAGGGAGCAGAAACAAAATGTATGCTTTATTTGTCAGGGGCACATACTCATCGCTGAGAAAGTCAAAGGCTTTGGACTTGTCAGAAGGAAGTTTGGAAAGAGCGCTGCTCTTCTTCTTGACGGATGGCGTGATATGTGAGGTTGGCGCATTGTACTTGAGGTTCACAGGAGTGTCTGGCTTTTTAGAGGCGGTGGCCGTAGAGCTGAACAGTCGGCTGAAACTAAAACAAGATGAAAGAAGCATACAACTCAGGGAATGTCCAAACTGGAGCCCTTCCTCTAGTCTATTGCTCCCTCAGGAACCATCCAGTGAGAGCCCAGGGCCCAATGAGTTTGCAGGGCCAACCAGGCACCCACAGTTTTCCTGGCTTAAACTAGACAATATCACTTTAAATGGTATTTTTAGTTGATGGATAAATCATACATTTATACGATCGTTTCAAGATAATCTTGGTCCTACCATAAGGGAAAGATCTTTTAAAAATCTTAACATCTATGGGCCAACTTGAGCCTGCCAAGCTTGGCAGACAGCATTTACGGAAAAGATATGACTAAGGTGACTCTTTACTGATCTACTGAAAAAATATACAGAATATGGTTAAATAAACACAATTAATTCCCTTTCCAGGTTCGGTGGAAAGTCATTTTGTTTGCACTTTTTATATGGTCCCGAGCTTTCATTCAAAACTCGAGCCCCCAATATGTAGAAACCACCACATATGATCCAGGATGTTCAAAAGAAAAGAAAAAACTTCTGGTCCTAACAAGAGTAATGGATAATATCAGCACGCACTTACAATAATATCACATATATCCATCACATAATATCAGCACACACTTACAACTGCCAAAGGCTTGATTTCTTCTTTTCTTGAATGGCAGGATTCTCTCGAGACGCTCTGTATTTGTAAGTAAAACCCAAAGTGGTTATTAAAATAGACATTTCAAAATTATCCAATACAATCAAACACAAGTTGCTAAATAAATATTTTATTTATAAAGCACGGTACCTGTGTAGAAATGAAAAACACTGCTGTTTTATAAAATCTAAGCTGACATACTACTTTTCTTTGGGCTCCAAAAATCACTTATCAGCAGTAAAGAGGACAGTCTTTAGTATAATAACCACCAATCCACTTTCTGGTGCTTCCATTGCTTGACAAAGGCCTTAATAAATTTGGGCCAGTGGTCTGCTTTGGTCTAATTCTGCTTGCCCTTTTTTGATGCTATTGAGGCTTGGTGAAATCAGACTGGGTCTCATAGGACCCACCAAAAAAACTGGAACCATGGACCCCATCCCAGAAATCAGATATAGATGGATTCATGCCAAATCAAATTTTGAGATTTTGGTATAGGTCTACAGTGGCAGTAAGGATGGGCTCATAGAAAATGTCCTGTGCTGGGCATACTAGGATCTGGGCCCACCTAGAGACCCATAGGTACTCTGATAAGCCAGGCTGACCCTGAGCAAAATCCACAAGTTGCTTTATATACCTGATCATTTCTGTCCATCTAACTGCCTCCTGCAGCTCCATCAGCCTCTCTTTATACTGGTTTCTCTCCATCAGCACCCGGGCCATCTCGACACGGGTGAATCTCTTCCGCTGTGCCGTAGGGACATCATTCTGTGCCGCAAAAAGTAAAGCAAATGGCTTTATGTTAAAGTTGGGTGCCGGTTACGGGAGCAATCACACTGACAAAAGAATGGCCGATTCAATGAAACAGAACAAGGGAACATACAGACTAAAGACAAGCACTTACGTCTTCTTCATCTTTTCCCTTCTGTCGAGCTTCTTCCACTTCCGCTCTGGCTCTTTAAAAAGAATACAAACATATGAAATCAAAGGACGGGGAGGTTTTGGTCATAAGTAATGCTGACTCAAGTCCTCAAACTCCTGTATTCTCCCATAATGCCCTGCTCTACCTTTGCTCCAGTGGATGTGCAGACCTGCAGTAGCATTGTAAGTAAACAATAGTACTCACATGTCACTGGCACAGACCTGAAACCACAGAGAGAATAACATGAAGCTGCATTATGCAACTTCTATGTAAAACTTGCTCTTCGTCTCACACTAAAAATTAAAAACTGCTTCTGAACGTCGGATCTTTTCACTGATTTCATGGATCCAGCGACCCTCAGCCTATGGGCCCACAACCACGCTAGAAATGCAGTGATTTGCTGCTGCTGTGATGGAATTAGCTGCCCATCTGCCTTTTCTATACTAAAGCATTGCTATAGGCTCACACCAAGCATGCTCTCAGCCAATAAATGGAAAGGAGTGATGGTTCTGTAAAATGTTGTAAGGTAAAGCTGTGGGGGCACATCTTGATATCAACACTAGCAGTTGTCTTGAGAAAGAGCCAGGGGGCTCCATATACAGTCCCTATGCTTCTCCCCTAAATAGACCAGATGGTTTTTCTTTTACACTGCATGACGGCATCCCTTTAAGTGTATCCTCAGCTACCCCCCCCCCAACTAAAAACAATAGAAGTCTTATTTTTCTGAAACTTAATTTTGTGTTTTCTTCAGGCAATTTTTCGTTTATAAAATCGGCAGCAGGATTAATAGAAATCAAATGTTCCCCTTTTTGTATGAAAGAACAAATAAGTGTGCCTTGTGCTAGGGTTCTGCAGACTCATACTGCCACAAGCAAGGGCCATGCTATAATTGCATTTATGCTGCAAATGAAAAAAAGAAGATATTCTGGGCTCATCGATCTCCATTCTCCACTGTCCCTTTCGTTATGGATTACTGGTAATTGCTTTCTGGCAAACACAGCAGTGCTGTTCCGCTTTACAACAGGGATTCTCAATACAGACGCATGGCAGGATTAAATACTCTTTATGTAAAAGGATTATGTTACTTTAATTGCAGCTCTGCAATTAAACAATATTTTTGTATGAAATGATATCATTTACACGTACTCTATGCTTTTAAGTTCTCAAAAGTCCACAAAAGATTAGGCACATATTCTACTTTTTTATTCATTTTCCCCCTGTTTATATTAATTTGCCATTCTAGCGCATTTAAAGAAGAAGCCAAGGGCCACGGAAAGCTTCGCCCATGCATCTCCCTCCTGCACGGAATATCCACTGCAGAAAAGGTAACAATGCCTCGTACTTTCTGAGCTCCTCTTCCAGCTCCTTGTTCTTCTCCTCCAGCTTCTGTTTGGCCTGTTTCACAGCTCCCAGCTCCCCTTGCAGAACGTCCCTCTCGCACACCAGCTCATCCACTCTGGCTATTAAGTCATTTTTGACAACGTTTAGGGCATTTCTGGGGGGTAAAAAAACTAAATCTTACTATAATTCATTCACACAAAAATAAGTAGAGACAACACACCAAAAAATATACCTTTTTATAGTGTACAGAACCACTCCTGCAGTAAGCGCCACCATGGAAGTGCAGTCATGACATCTATATTTTTTTTTAACAAAAAGTAGATCTGCATGGATTTCCCCTTAATGGCTGTCTGTAGCCCACCCCACTGCAGCTAAAGGGTACCCATATTCCACCTGCTTGGTGGTAAAATCTGGCCAAATCCCAACCACTTTGCAGGGATTTAGCTGGTACTGACCCACTGCAGGACACTAGTTATAAGCAAACAATAAGATATACCCTCATACTGTACTGTCTAAGGGCAACAATATGGCACCTTCCACCCATATGTATAAATACAAATATACAGAGAAGGAATGTTCTGGGCACACAATAAGCTATACTCTCATGTTATTAGTGATCATAACATGGTCTCCTTTGAGATTCTGTTGCAGAAGGGAGTAACTAAAACATTAAATTTCAGACGTGCAAACTTTGACAGTATAAGGGCATCTCTGCAACATATTAAGTGGGAAATGCTTTTCACAGAGTTAAACAGAGAACAAAAATGTGAAGTCTTTAAAATGATTTTAAGACATGATTTTAAGGTTTTCAAGTTAGCTGGGACAGCCGAATAATTTATAAGGTACAAGGAGGCCAATAAATCATGCAAAAAAAGCTATCAGGCAAGCTAAAATCGATATGGAAAAGGATATTGCAGCAAGCAGTAAAAAGAATCCAAAATTATTTTTTAAACATGTAAATAGTAATAAAATTAAGCAGGAAGGGGAGGGACCCTTAATATCAGAGGTGATCAGCTGGTTGATGAGAACTAAAAAAAAGCTGAGATTCTCAACTCATATTTCTCATCTGTCTACACAAATGAGGAACCAATTCATGAATGTTTCCTTCTTCATAGTCCCAATTCTAGTAATACAACTAATGATGCATGCTTCACACATGAGGAAATTCAAAAGAGACTAGAACATGTTAAGATAAACAAAGGTCCGGGGTCAGATGGTATTAATCCCAGGGTACTTCACAGGCTTAGCTCTGTGATTGCCAAATCTCTTTACTTAATTTTTCAGGATTCACTGAGGTCTGGCATAGTGCAGAGAGACTGGCGAATTGCTAATGTGGTGCCACAATTCAAAAAGAGATCCCGTTCTCAGCCTCAAAACTATAGGCCAGTTAGTCTGACGTCCGTGGTAGAAAAGCTATTCGAAGGGTTAATAAAGGATAAGATACTGGACTTCATAGCAAATCATAATACTATGAGCTTGTGCCAGCATGGTTTTATGCGTAATAGATCTTACCTGTCTAACAATATCTTTTTATGTGAAGGTGAGCAGCGACCTTGATTCTGGGATGACAGTGGATGTGATTTACTTAGACTTTGCTAATGCTCAGTAAGTGACAGCAGCACAGAGCATATGCAGTGACTCAGCAGAAAAGAAGATGGGGGAACTACCGAGGCATATTCAGAGACACAAATCTTTACTGCTAAAGGGCTGTGGTTGGGCTGGTACAGAAACCCAAAACAATGTACAACATTTGTAGCCTACTTCTAAATTTAAAGGAGAACGAACCGCTTGATTAAAAAACCCTACCCTATATAGACCCCCCTTCCTGCTCCCCCCAGCCTAGCTCGTACCCCTGGTAAATGCCCCTAACGCTTTACTTACCCCTCGATGCAGATTCAGGGCATCAGAGTTCACGGGCGCCATCTTATTCTCTTTGGTAATCTTCGGGTCTTCTTTCAGCGCTTCAGCAATTTCCGTCAATTTTGGCACATGCCCAGTTGTCATAAAACTGAAAACTGCTCCAACTATGCATGCGCCAATACGGCACTTACTTCCCGAAGATTACAAGATGGCGCCTGTGAACGCCAATGCCCTGAATCTGCACTGAGGGGTAAGTAAATATTTAGGGGCATTTACCAGAGGTAACAGCTAGGCTGGGGGGAGCAGGGAGGGGGGTCTATGTTGGGTAGGGGGTAGTTTATTTTAATTAAGGGTTTAGTTCTCCTTTAACAAAAACAATATGGCACTTCCTGCCCACAGGTGTAAATAGAGCATGGAACAGCAAGAGTGAGTATAATAACTACATACTTGGTCTCTAGAAGCTGGGTGTTTTCTAAGATAAGGTTTTCCACTTCACGGCCCATGCCTGTAGATAGAAACATATACATACATCTAAACAAGTAATTATGATTTACATTACACTGACCTACAAATGTCTTTGAAAATAATTAGGCAACAAGTAAATCCAAGTAGGGGGGAAAAGTGAATTATTAACTAATTCCAGACTGTGCACTAGTGAAAAGGACAAATATTTGTGTTCAGGTTCAAAGTGAAGTAGGCAGTGATTGGCATTAATTCCTCCTCCTAGTGGTTACTGTGGACACAATTTGACCCTGGCATCTGCTACACCTGCACTTGGAAAGCCCTATACTATAGTATAGTACAGGTATGGGACCAGTTATCCAAAATGCTTGGGACCTGGGATTTTCCAGGTATAATGGTTCTTTCCGTAATTTGGATCTTCATACCTTAAGGGTAAGGCCACACGAGGAGATTCGGGGAGATTTTGACGCCTGGCGACTAATCGCCTCGTCTTTTGCGCGACTATCTCCTCGGACTGCCTCTGCGTTTTTCCCTTTAGGCTTGAATGAAAAGTCGCCTGCGCTAATGCACACGCGGCGATGCGTTTTCAATAGTCACCCAAAGTTGCCTCGGGCGACTATTGAAAACGCATCGCCGCGTGTGCATTAGCGCAGGCGACTTTTCATTCTAGCCTATGGGGAAAAACGCAGAGGCAGTTCGGGGAGATAGTCGCGCAAAAGACGAGGCGATTAGTCGCCAGGCGACAAAATCTCCCTGAATCTCCTCGTGTGCCCTTACCCTTAATCAAACATTAAATAAACCGAATAGGCTGGGTTTGCTTCCAATGAGGATTAATTATATCTTAGTTGGGATCAAGTACAAGCTACTGTTTTATTATTACAGAGAAATCACAAAGTTACCAAGGTACTGGCTAGCAAGTAATCTCCTACAGAACTGCAGGGCTATATGTGTCCGGGTTTAGAATCCAGATTAACCAAATGTCAATAAATTTGTCTCGACATCCCGTAGCTATGTATGCTTCCTTATAAAACGGCAAAGCAGCGTTAATCAGCGCTTCCCACGCCTCTATGGTAGGAGCTAGTCGTCTGTTCCATTTGAGGATTATCATTTTTTTTAGCATAGTACAAAAGAGTTTGGAGGAACACTCTGCCTTCCTTGGTAAAGTCTTGACTCGTTGTTAATGCAAGTAGTGCAGCAGATGGGGTAGGTTCAATTGGAAGGACCATGACTTTTGAAATAAAAGTGAAGACCTGTGTCGGGAGATGGGGAAGTCCGATCGTACGTTGATTCGTACAATCGGATCTTTGCGTCTGTGGCCAGCTTAAGTCTCTCTGGTGTCATATAGATGTGATGAAGAAATTTAACCTGTGTCAATTTGTCCTTAGCTGACACCAAAGGCGGTAGGAGGTGCCGTAGCAGTCAAAGAGGTAGCCTTTATTTTCCAATTCAGAAAGCTAATATTTAAGATAAACCTAAACTGAACCTGAAAGGCATTATAAACATGAAAAGAACCGATATAGGTTGCTAATGTCCATCTACAGTAAACTACAACTTACAACAGCAATGTCTGGACAGTCCTCTCTCTATTACATGTCCCCCAGAGCACCAAATGCCAGGAAATTTCCATGTGCCAAGCTTTCTCTATGTAGAAAAGATGTTTATGAAACCTTGGCCCCATCCCCAAGCAGAACAATACGGACGTCCCCCGGAACCGTGGGAAGGAAGTGAGAGTGGAAAGAACATGTGATCATGAATCAGGCAATATGGCTGCACAATGGCCCTTTGTTTGCATTTTCTGGCCAGACTGGATGTACAACCAACCAGATGCATATTGTCTCCTACCAATGTGCTAGTCCTTGCAACAAAAAGACAATCCTTAATCCACATTGCTGGTAACATTACCTGCACAAATGCCCATCTGTCATTGTCCGGCTATATTTTTTATCAGGCCAATGTAAATGAATGTATTTATTTTTGCTTGAAAGCCATGTGCAATGTGATGTAACTCTATGGGGAATCTGTTTCCTGGTTATCATGTGACTACTGCTCTTTCCTGAAAGTCTTTCTACAGTATATTGCTTCATGACAGGAATTTTATATACTTTAATCGGGAGTATTATTGCAGGGCACATGGTGATACTTCTACATTATTCTTAGTGAACTTGCAACAAACACACCAAACAAAGAGTAAAGTATGTGAAATACCTGCTTGCTAGGGAGACAAGGCCCAGGTGTGAGAGGAGCACATGGATTTGTGGACTGAAAAGACCTAATTTCAAAGTGACTGGCCGCTTGCCTGCACCCAAACCAAGGCCACACATACTTGCTAGCTTCCATCACTCAATGAGTCGACAGAGACGTGTCCCTCACTCTCTCAATTTCCCTTTTTACAGTTAGAATCTGCTCATTCGTGAAATGAAATCTGTAAGGGAGCAGACCATCACAAAATGGCGGCTCAAGATGAGGAGAAGCAGAAGTGCAATCATTTACGGATATGTATACAGGATTGCCACCTGGCTAAAATATCAGTCAAGGCCGGGAGGGTTTTACAAATCTACCAGCAATGCACTTGCTGGTAAATTTGTGATAACAAATCAATGTTTTCAATGTGGCAAGGGGGGTCCGGGCATCTTCTTACAGACTTTCTGGACCTGCCCAGTATAAATTCTAGGTATGTGTCCTGTATGTGTCCTCCTTTTTCAGCTTTGAATGGCTGTTCCCATGACCACACAGCAGCTTGTTTATATAAACTATAGTAGAGTTACTGAAGCAAACACACCAGTTTTACCAGCTCAGGCTCAGGGCAACACTGCATTACAATAAAACACTTTCATTTTTTGGTGTTACTCTTCCTTTAAAGGAGAAGGAAACCCTCAGGGCGCAAAACCCCTCCCCCCCTCCCCTGGGGGTTTCCTTCTCCTTTAAGATAGACCAGTGATCCCCAACCAGTAGCTCGCGAGCAACTTGTTGCTCTCCAACCCCTTGGATGTTGCTCTCAGGGTCCTCAAAGGAGGTGCTTATTTTTGAATTCCGAGCTTGATAGCAAGTTTTAATTGCATAAAAACTAAGTATAGTGCCAAGTAAAGCCTCTTGTAGGCTGCCAGTCCACATAGGGGCTACCAAATAGCCAATCACAGGCCTTATTTGGCACCCAAGGGACTTTTTCATGCTTGTGTTGCTCCCAAACTCTTTTTGCATTTGAATGTGGCTCACAGGTAAAAAAAGGTTGGGGATGGGGACCCCTGAGATAGACAATCGAAAAAAAACCACCAAGACACAATTAACTTTAAATTCACAAAGTCTTTATTAAGAAATAACTTACCGATACTCAGCTTGCGCTCCTCTTCAGAAAAGGCGACGATCCATCACGCGTCGCTGTATTTCTCCTCCCTGGCTATCTCCTATAGCAGGCAGGGAGGGAGGAGAAATTGAGCGCCGCTGAGTACCGGTAAGTTACTTCTTAATAAAGACTTTGCAAATTTATAGTTAAATGTGTCTTGGTGGGTGTTTTTTCGTTATGTACAAACAAATTTTTTTTAAAATTCTTTGTTACTGGTCCTTCACAGGGGTTGTTCACCTTCCAAACACTTTTTTTTCAGCTCAGTTGTTTTCAGATTATTCACCAGAAATGAAGACATTTTTTTAAAATTGTTTTATTTTTTACCGGTTTCCCAAAATGCAAGTTTAAAGTTCAGGTCTCCGTCGGCAGCTCAGTGATCCAGGAACATCTGGACAGTTACAGTTTCTACATTTAGTTGATACAATTAGTTGATACATTTCTCAACAGTTTCTTTGGAATATTAGCAACTATTGTATCAATTCTAACAGCTGCCTGTAATGAAATTCAGGCATTCTGCTAAGCAGGGCTAAAGATAACAAATGTATCAATTAATGTATCAATTTAGAACAGTTAAAGGAACAGTTCAGTGTAAAAATAAAAACTGGGTAAATAGATAGGCTGTGCAAATGTGCAAATTAAAAAAAATGTTTCCAATATAAATAGTTAGCCAAAAATGTAATGTATAAAGGCTGGAGTGATTGGATGTCTAACATAACAGAACACTACTTCCTGCTTTGCAGCTCTCTTGGATTCCTCTGATTGGTTATCAGGCAGTAACCAATCAGTGACTTGAGGGGGGCACATGGGTCATAACTGTTGCTTTTGAATCTGAGCTGAATGCTGAGGATCAATTGCAAACTCACTGAACTACTATGTCCCATGTGGCCCCACTTAAAGTCGTTGACTCCAGCCTTCATAGATAACATTTTTGGCTAACTAACTATATTAGAACCATTTTTTATTTTGCACAGCCTATCTATTTACCCAGTTTTTATTTTTACACTCAACCGTTCCTTTTAAGAGTTGGCAACCCTCCTCCCACAGTTGCTTTAGAAGGAGAAAAACGAAACTTTACACTTTAATAATAGAAAAATGGTCAAAAGTAGAAAATGGAAAGTAATTATAAAAAGTCTGGTGAACAATCTGAAACCAACTGAACTGGAAAAAACTGTTTGACGGTGAACAACCCCTTTAATTACGGATATGATTATGGCAATTTAATAAGCTTTTTAGCATATGAACAATCTATTGGAAACATTTCCTTTCAGAGTATTTAAGTCCTTTTAGGATGAGGCAATGGAAGGAAATTCTGATGACTACATCAGATCTATTACAGTCTAAGCTTTATTTTGTATTTCATTCAAATTAAATCCCATATGCACTGCACAAATAAAGAATAATTAATTAAATTCATACCAAGCAAGTCTGCTCCTTCATCAACATCAGCGATAAGGTCAGTCCCAGCAGATGACAGCTCCTCGAATAACGATTCGGTGTTACGGTCAAACGCTTTATTTTCTATGCCTTTCGTTGGGGTGCTGGTGGAAAAAAGGAACAAGGCAGGAAACAATTAGTTCCAGGTCCAAATACAGTCCAATTATAAGATGCAGAGAATGTGCTTTCTCCCATGATTCGGTGTGATTTTCATATCAATTCACATCATTTTAAGTAAGGAATTCCTTTAAGGAAAAGTAAACCTTAAAGGAATTGTTCAGTATAGAAACAGGGTAAATAGTTGTGCAAAATAAAAAAATGTTTCTAATATAGTTAGTTAGGCAAAAATGTAGTGTATAAAGGCTGGAGTGTCTGAATATCTGATATAATATAACAGAACACTGCTTCCTGCTTTGCAGCTCTCTTGGTTTCCAATGACTGGTTACCCTAGTGATGAGTAACCAATCAGTGACTTGAGGGGGGGGGGCACATGGGCTATAACTGTTGCTTTGGAATCAGAGCTAAATGCTAAGGATCAATTGCAAATTCACTGACCAGTTATGTCCCATGTGGTCCCCCCGCTGACTAACTCAGAGTTAGAGAGCTGAAAAGCAGGAAGTTGGATTCTGGCTATTATGTTAGACATCCAGCCACGCCAGCCTTTATACATTATAGTATAATTTTTGCCTAACTATATTAGACATTTTTTATTTTGCACAGCTATCTAGCTTTTATTTTTACACTGAACTGTTCCTTTAAAATTAAGTGAATGTACAATTGATATGGGGGTATTCTTAACAGTTTTGCTATGTACATTCATTATTTATTTTATTTTAATTCCAAGATATTAAGGGATACAGGTACTGTTAATATGAATGAATTTTGTTCCAACAGTGCCACCTGCTGGTCATTTTCCCACCAGTCTGACCACCAAGTAGTCAAGGAAGTTGTCAGGAGAAAGAAATAGACTGCTCTGATGTTCTTCTGCTTAGGAAATATTTGAGAAAGGTTTCTAAAAATTTTTCTAAGCAGAAGAATATCAGAGCAGCCTCTTTCTTTCTCCTGACAACTTCCTTGACTACTTGGTGGTCAGACTGGTGGGAAAATGACCAGCAGGTGGGGCTGTTGTAAGAACACTTATTCATATTAACAGTACACGTATCCTTTAATATCTTGGAATGGAAAAAAAATGAAGTACTTTGTAAAAGTGCTTAGAATAGCCGTTTATCATTTTTACAATCACTTTTTTTTTTAAGATTTACTTATCCTTTAAGTAAAATTACTTGGGGTGGGAACAAGAATGGAAGAACACCCAAAACACAGTATAAATCAATAACCTACCTAGTTAATTGATATCCTTTCGGATCTCTGTCCATATCCAGCTCAGGAGTTGACTCAATGATTGACTGAACCTCTGATTTTTCCTTGTTGTGATTGGTATCTTCAGAAACTACATACATATCAAGGAATAAAAACTTATTGATAATGTGATACTGTTTAAAAATCAGTATGCTATGTGGGCATTGTTTATAGGTAGCATAAAACTATATCTTCTTATCTTTATGCTCATGCAGCTTTCATGCTGAAACAAATATAAACCATATACCCCCCCCCAAAAAAAGTGCTTTAACTAAGCCAATTCCAGTGCAAACAAAATCTAACAAAATAACTGCCTTTTGCACAAATCCTGCATGTAGAGAGACAGGATTTCTGGTGATTTTAATAGAGTGAGCTCTAATACATCTTCTAGGCAAAGGAGTCTCCCTATAAGATATATTGGATCTAACTGTCAATAATTATCTGACACCCAACTCCTGAATGAAGAGAGAATGAAGAGAAACAGATGCTGAGAGAGGGATAGTGAAGATAAACGTGATTATTAAGCGGTACAGAATTTACAATGGATTGTATTTAGAAAGTTTCTTATTTCAGTATGCTGAAGCTTATATTAAATTTTAATTTTCAATATAGTTCCCCTTTAAAACAATAGTCGGAGAAAATGCAGAGTCAGCGCAGACAGTAATCCTTGCAAATGAATCCCTTTGTCTGCAATTAGCCACAAAGCTCATGCCCTTGGGATTTAAGTTACATTAGACGCAGAGCCAATCAATAACTCTATATTCTTTACAGTATCATCATGGATAATGGCTCTGGGCATGAAATAATGTTGCTAAATACATTAGGTTTCACAATCTGCATCCAAGGCTAGAAATCACAATGGCAGCTCCTGACCTTGACTTCAGAAAGAGGCACATGGCATTCTAAACAAAGGTGGAACCACCTACCAGATAACAGGAAACTATGAACATTGGATTCAACTTAAAAATAACCTTTTTACATATTACCGTTCTAGAAACAGGTTTTCATTTCATACCAGTTAAATTTATTATTATCTAGTATCTAGGGCCTCCCAGGCTCTAGCAACCTGATAAGTGTTTTAAACTCATGATTTAAAAAAATAAAAAAACAGAAAGAAGGAAATACAACTCATTGGAGAAAGAGAGGTGACCACAACAAAGGGAGAGCTGTACAAATCCACCCACCAGTGGTTGGCACTGTGGCTTCCTGAGTACCATCACACTTGTTGCTGTTCTGGACATTGTTGTTTGCCAAGTTTGCCTTCAAGACATCATCTTTATGCGACTTGGACTTCATAATAATGTCATCCTTGTGTGGCTTTGAGGAAGAGTGAACCATACTGTCAGTGTCAGAGCCACCAGTTTTTGGAACTGCTTGGCTGATATTTAAAATTTCCTCCTGGAAAAAAATGGAAATAGGTGGAACAATTACAATATGATTTGACTTCTCCACACAAAGCTGCAGGGTTTTTGGCCAATGTATGGTGCCTATGGTGATGATTTGACTCCACAATACAAAGTTGGAGGTTTTTTGGCCAATGTATGGTGCCTATACAACATAACTATCAGACAGGTTAGACCGGTGATCCCCAACCAGTGGCTCATGAGCAATATGTTACTCCCCACCCACTTGGATGTTGCTTCCAGTGGCCTCAAACAGGTGCTTATTTTTAAATTCCTGGTTTGGAGGCAGGTTTTGATTGTATAAAAACCATGAGTACTGCCAAACAGAGCCTCCTTTAGGCTGCAGTCCACATAGGGGCGACCAAATGGTCATTCATAGCCTATATTTGGCACACGCAGGAACTTTTCTTATGCACATATTGCTCCCCAACTCTTTTCCATTTGAATGACGCTTACTGGTTTAAAAAAAAAAAATTGGGGACCCCTGGGTCCTTGCCTGAAGCCATTGTCTAATGACTTCAGGCAAGGACCTGTAGCAGTCTTACCTTCAAACTGGTATTGCAGCAAGGATGGTTTGGATCTGGGTGTTTCCATGGACCGTTCCCTGGTGTCTCAGCACCCTGGCTGTGAGGTATGAGCAAAGAGTCCCCAGGATTCAGTGGAAAGATTCCGAGTGAGATTGGACGCTCTTTCCTGTTTGCAATAAAAATAGCATATAATAGTATCAATACCAGTTTTACCCAACTGGTGGCCATTTTGAACTTCTATACAAGGAGAACTACAAACCAGACACAAATATCTGTTTAATTGACTTTTGTTAACAATAGTATGACTTCAAAGAATCCATCACTTCAGATGAATTTAGCCAAATTTTACCTAAACAAAAGATCTGTCTTAATGGAGAAGGAAAGTCATTTTAGACTTGGGGTGCCAAATGTTAGGCACCCCCCAAGTGATTGTATTTACTTACATGAAACCCTGTGCTCCTATCAGCAGAAAACCTCACTGGCCCGGAGTAATTCCAGCCAGCACCACAGAACGCTTCTCTTCCGTCTTCTTCTTTCTTCAAATTTCCCGGGGCAGATGCATGCGCAGTAGAATGAAAAAGCTGACTTTTTAGTTAAAGTTCGGCTTTTCACTCTGATGCGCAGCCGTCGAAGAAAGAAGAAGCCGGAAAAGGAACTCTCTGTGGTGCTCGCTGAAATAACCCCGGGCCGGTGCAGTTTTCTGCTGATAGGAGCACAGGTTTTCATGGTAAGTAAATACATCCACTTACCGAATATTTAAGCAACAGATATGTTATTATGAAAAAGGTTTATCTACATGAAGCAGGGTTTTACACTGGGTATAGTTTCCCTTTAATACTAATCTATATCTAAGCCTTCCTTTTCAACCCCACAAATAATGCCCACGGCAGTACAAAAAATAGCTGTAGAATACAAAGTACTCTAGGGCGAAAAGTTTTAAAAAACAGTAGTGCCAGTCCCAGGTCGGACAGCAATCATTGGGGGGGGGGGGTGTAAGTTGGCGCCTGCAGTGATTTTGGCTTTTATTTGTGATATTTTAATTTCTATCTTATAAATACAACATTGCTCTGGTCCCAATGTAAATCTCTGCCCCTAGTTCAGTGGATCAGAAGCAGAGAGAGTATTTGCACCCAACTGTGCCACATATTCGCCTGTATCATCTTCTTTCTGATCAGCCCATAATACATAGCAGCACAGCTGCGGAGTCTCAACTGTCCCACACTCTCTCTCCCCCTCACCGTGGGGATTTACAGGGAACCTGGCTAATTACACAGTTGTTTTCCACCGCACGCACAGTCACTAATTCAGCTGCAGTGTGTGACAGGTACATCTCACTTTTCCCTATTGGAACGAGCAATTACTGATATTTATGCAGAGATAATCTGCTCTGGAACATTGAATAAAACTACTGGAGACTGAACAACCAACTCAGGACAAATTCATATTGTTTTGCCTATGCTCAATCCCTCAATCAAAAAAAAATATAACGCAAAACAGGGGTCAGCTACCCCACTAGCCCAAAACAGATAAAGACAGAGAGAGATAACGTTCAATGTTACATATAAATATAAGACTTGACATGAGAATTGTTCCCTGGATGTCTCATGAATGCACCATTATATATAAAAACCTGTATTTGCTTTAGGTTCTGGATAAGTGTGTGTGTGTGTTTATATCTATCTATCAATATACAGGCAGTTCCTGGGTTATGTACGAGATAGGGTCTGTGGGTTTGTTCTTAAGTTGAATCTGTATGCAAGTCAAAACATATACATTTATTTATTCAATGCAACTTAGACAGATGTTTGTCTTAAAGGGTTACTGTCATGGGGAAAAATGTTTTTTTCAAAACGCATCAGTTAATAGTGTTGCTCCAGCAGAATTCTACACTGAAATCCATTTCTCAAAAAAGCAAACAGATTTTTTAATATTACATTTTGAAATCTCACACAAGGCTAGACATATTGTCAGTTTCATAGCTGCCGCAGTCATGTGACTTTAGTAGTTGAGGTATATGTGGCTATTTAGTCCTGTAGTTCAGCCTCATAACCATGTGAATATACTTGCATAGGAACTAGGACATGCACTAAATGAGTAAAAACATATATACAGGTATAGGATTCCGTTATCCGTAAACTTGTTATCCAGAAAGCCCCAACTTATGACCGCAATTGACAGCATTGTAATCAAATAATTCAAATTTTTTAAAAGTATATAATTGTTCTCTGTGATAATAAAACAGTACCTTGTACTTGATCCAAACTAAGATATAATTAATCGTTATTTGAAGCAAAACCAGCCTAATTAATGTTTACATGATTTGCTATATAGATATTAAGATCCAAATTGAGGAAAGATCAGTTATCTGAAAACCCCCAGGTCCAGAGCATTCTGGATAACAGGTCTCATACCTGTATTAGTAAATCCTAGTGACTATAGTACAGCCTCATGGAATATATAAATACATGTTTATACAAATATTATAAGAATTACATGAGAGTTCCTCTGTGCACCCTCTGCGTCTCTCAATAAATACACTTATTTAAAAATAATCAAAATTCTATTATTATCTATACATATATATATATATATATATATATATATATATATATATATATATATATATATATATATATACACATATATACACACACACATACATATATATATATATATATATATATATATACATATACATATATATATATATATATATATATATACATATACCCCTACCATGAAAGAGCGAGATTTACAAATAAATTATAGAGCAGACATTAATTTATGAATATATTATATTCGATATTATGTTACTTTGTACATAAAATAATATTTAGGGTATTTGTAGTGTGCACAGACAAACATGAGAGAGTGACGGGAGGGAAGGGTTCTCTGCTGCAAAGTACTAAGAGGCATGAGTCAGACAGTCTCTAATTATAAGTCAGATGGGGAAGAATATTAGGGGGCACTTGTCGCCACAAATAAAGGTTAAACAAAGCAAGCAATTTAATTTAAGTTCCAGCTGAGCTGACCAATGACTTCACAGTGGGGCCACTAAACCATCTCATGCTAAATACAAGTCCCCCTCTGGCTTAACTGACACTTATCCCAATAATGCAACACTTGATATACCAGAAATCTGCACTAAGAATACAAATAAGTGCCCCAGGCAAGGGTTACATTTTATGGAGTGTCAGGCACCATTGTTAGGGAGAATGAATGAGATCTGTGGAAAGTAAGGAGTCCAAGAAGAGAGAGAGATTAAGGAGACAGACAGCAGAGATGCCCTAGTGCGACAGAGATCCCAAACTGCAGCCATAAAAGCAAAGGCTGACGGAGCGGAGGCAAGGCCGACGTACCTGAGTATCCTGGGCAGATTCACCGTCAGGGCTGGCAATCCACTGGAGAAGGAAAAGTGGACGAGCAGCAAAACGGAGAGGGAGACTAAAATTGCAGAATTAATGACCACCGCCCCGCCAACAAAGCCAAACACAAACAGAAGCATGCATCTGGGACTCATGGCGCTGCGCTGGCATGGTGGGCCGCCGGTAGAAGGAAAGCTACGCGACGAACGAGGGGGACTCTTGGGGAGGCTGAGACTCTGTCATTCAGCCACTGCCACAATAACAATGCCATGGGCTCCCGCTTCATCCACTCCTGCAGGAGCTTCACAGCGATGACATCACCCTCCTCTCTCTCCCTGCTCGTCTCTCCAAATAAATAAATAACCAGGGATCTGCTCGGTTCCCAGGCAAAGCCCCAACCCTCCTTCATTAACAATACACCGGCTTCCACGCATGAAAGGGGACACAACATACATCTCATTTTCTAAAGAAACCAGATGAATTTTGGGAAAATTTAAATTAATATTTAATCTTATAATTTTGAAACATAAATTACACACAGGGAAAAAAAAAAAAAAAAAAAAAAAAATTATATATATATATATATATATATATATATATATATATATATAGAATTCAATAATAAATAACTGATTTAAAACCAAAAAAATTTTAAACACAGAAATATCTAAAAATATATCATTTCAAACTGGAAAAAAATCTATTTGAAATTATATACAGTATATTTTTTTTAATACATCTGTCTTTTTTTTTTAAATGAAACAAAAAAGAAAATAATATTGTGTATCATTATAAGAGAAATGGTCTCAGCCACTATAAATATGAAACATGTACAGGTAAAGGATGAGTTATCAAGAAACCAGTTATTCAGAAAGCTCTGAATTACGGAAAGGCCGTCTCCCATAGACTCCATTATAATCAAATAATCCAAATGTTTAAAAATGATATACTTTCGCTCTGTAATAATGAACAGTAACTTGTACTTGATCCCAACAAAGATATAATTAATTCTTATCGGAAGCAAAACCAGCCTATTGGGTTTATTTAGGGGCAGTTTTATCAAGGGTCGAAGTGAATTCTAGGGAATTTTAGTAAAAAAGTAAAAAAAAAGTAAAGAAATTCGAAGTAATTTTTTGGATAAAGTAAAGAAATTCGAAGTAATTTTTTGGATACTTTGACCATTGAATAGGATACTACGACTTCAAATTTACTTTCGACTTCGATTCGAAGTAAAAATCGTTTAACTATTCGACCATTTAATAATCGAAGTACTGTCTCTTTAAAAAACTTCGACTTCAATTTTTCTCCAACTTAAAAGTGCTATGTTAGCCTATGGGGACCTTCCAGAGCATATTTCTAATTTTTTTGTATTCAAAGGAAAATCGTACTATCGTACGATAAAATCGTTAGATTCGAAGTACGATCAGAGTACGATCATACCACGATCGGAATACGATGTACGATGCAAATAATCCGACTTCAAATTTTGTAGTACAGGTATAGGATCCCTTATCCGGAACCCGATATCCAGAAAGCTCTGAATTATGGAATGGCTGTCTCCCATAGACTCCATTTTATCCAAATAATCCAAATTTTTAAAAATGATTTCCCTTTTCTCTGTACTAATAAAACAGTAGCTTGTACTTGATCCCAACTAAGATATAATTCATCCTTATTGGAAGCAAAAGCAGCCAATTGGGTTTATTTAATATTTACATGATTTTCTAGTAGACTTAAGGCATGAAGACCCAAATTACGGAAAGATCCATTATCCGGAAAACCCCAGGTCCCGAGCATTCTGGATAACAAGTCCCATACCAGTATTCAATTCTATGATCGAATTTCGAAGTATTTTCCACTTCGAAATTCGACCCTTGATAAATCTGCCCCTTAATGTTTACATGACTTTCTAGTAGAAGTAAGGTATGAAGATCCAAATTATCGGTTATCCAGAAAACCTCAGGTCCTTAGCATTCTGGATAACAGGTCCCACACCTGTAGTATATAATATTATAAAAAGCAGGATGGTTTTAACTACAGTTTACAGCATTCTACCCAGCCTGACAAGATGGTGCAGGGAGATGTAGCACAATATGAAAAGAATTTAAAATATTTCCAACATTTTTTTTTAGAATTCTGTACTGCAATTCTAATGTTAAGCCAAACTTTTTAATTGTTACATTTATACTATATTAAAATAAAAAATTTTTGCCCTCTGCTTGGAAATGAAATTGCAGTGTAACGTTTGCTTGCTTTAATGTGTTTAGTTCCAGCACATTACATTTCTCGTCTCCTACAAAATTCCAATCATTCAGCAACCTTTTATTGAATCAGCCAGATGATTGTTGGAGGATTTCCCCTACAAAGGCTACATTATCTCTGTGGCACAAAGAGGGAGTGTGGGAGAGGTCTTTTTTTCACTCCTATACAAATGTGACAAAAAAAAAAAAAATGTACCGAATTTTGCTGTGCAAGGAAGATTCCAATTGGTCGCCACCTAGTAGCTGCTGAAGCTGTTTGGTACGTTCCAAGTGTTCCATGTAATTATGGATCATCTGCAAAAAAAAAAAAAAATATTTATATAAAATTAAATGGGAACTCAATATACATCTATTAAAAAATATGCAGACTTTTCATGATTTTTAATGATTTGACAGTTCCCTAAGCAAAGTCCCCTGCTGTTCTGCTGATCTGTCTGACTACTTTGCTGAGCTGGCTGACTACTGTTACTTTGTATCAACAGCCATCTGTCCTCAGCCTGCATCCTCCAAACCCCACAATTCCCTGCACACATGATTTCAATAAGGAAAGGAACATCACAGTGCAATGCATTGTGGGGTATGTAGTTCCTGCATGCTGTCTGTAAACTGTGGAGAAGTTGTTACAATTTGTAACATCAGTGTTTAGTCCCTCCTTCCCTGCCAGGATTTCAAATGATGCAGAAAGAGAAGAACTGTTAAACAGCTGGATTTCAGCATAGAAAATGGCATTTAGTCATACTTATTGAAGAAACAGGTAACTGTGATGGGTATATTAGGGGTTTCTGTGTTATGTGGGCCTCTTTATCAAATTTTGGTTTTGAAGCGTGAGTTCCCCTTTAAAGGAGACACCTGTTGCCACATAACTAATAATGTGCAGGTCCAGAATTTTCCAACCTGCATCTAGCGCTAGCTGGAGAAAGGGCTTGAGAACCCGCACTGACTTAGGATAAAGGGAAAATAGTCCCTCCAAACCAGGCACATAACAGAACCATTGGGAATAAAGGGACAACAAACAAGATGGTGTCTCCCTAGATTTGCCACCAACACGAACTTCCCCTTGACCATCATCAGAGATTATAGCCACAGGCATATGCCCAATGATAAACTATAAACATGTGCCTTTATATGTCACCTGGTCCATACATGGGTGTCCAGAGAAAATGTTCCGGGGGGGGATCACGTATGCTAATATCATATAGGGCAGCATTCCACTGAAAATGAACCTATGCAGTAGATAACCCAATTATGCAATATGGTAATTCCATATTATGCATAATCCTGGATTCGGTTCAGGTTTCGAACAGGATTCTGCCTTTTCCAGCAGGATTCGGCCATATCCTTGTGTATGGTCGAACCAAATCTGAATTTGCATATGTAAATTAGGGGCAGGAAATCACAACTTTTCATCACAAAACAAGGAAGTGAAAAAAATGTTCACACTTTCCTTTCCCGCCTCTAATTTGCATATGCAAATTTAGATTTGATTCAGTATTCTGCCAAATCATTCACAAAGGATTCGGGGATTGGGCCGAATCCCAAATAGTGGGTTCGGTGCATCCCTAGTAATAAATGAATACACTCCTACCTAAATTTATTTCCATTTATGAAAACAATTACACTTGTTATTGTTATTTAATGCTACTCTATACAGCATAGGTGGCAAACTCAATTTTAATTAAAAGACGCTTTTCAAAAAAGTTCCTCTTTCCTAAGCCCTCCCACTAATGTAGTAACAGCCAATGAACACTCCCTACTAAAGCGCATGTTCTTAGCTCAGCCAATCCCCTGCAAATGCTACAGGTAAGCTGCCTACCAATTAACTTTATTACCGTATATACTCGAGTATAAGCCGACCCGAGTATAAGCCGAGGTACCTAATTTTACCTAAGAAAACTGGGAAAACTTATTGACTCTAGTATAAGCCTAGACACAACTACAGCCCTGTCTCCCAGCAGCGCACATTCTGCCAAAGCGACCCCCCCCAGCGATCAACCAGACTTCTTTGCAAAGTTGATGGTGACAGAATTGCCAACGGATTACTGTGTGCATTGTCCCACTGTCCCACTACCATGTGCAGAGGGTGCTGTTTGATATTGCCATCACTGTAAATCTTTCATATAACCAACAGAGGGCGCACTGTTATTCTTTCATACAACCAACAGATGGCGCTGTGTGATATTGCAGTCACTGTTATTCTTTCATATAACCAACAGAGGGCACTGTGTGATATTGCAGTCACTGTTATTCTTTCATATAACCAACAGATGGCGCTGTGTGATATTGCAGTCACTGTTATTCTTTCATATAACCAACAGAGGGCGCTGTGTGATATTGCAGTCACTGTTATTCTTTCATATAACCAACAGATGGCGCTGTGTGATATTGCAGTCACTGTTATTCTTTCATATAACCAACAGATGGCGCTGTGTGATATTGCAGTCACTGTTATTCTTTCATATAACCAACAGAGGGCGCACTGTTATTCTTTCATATAACCAACAGAGGGCATTGTGGGATATTGCAGTCTCTCCCCAAGTGTACTGTTGGTATAGGAATGATTAAAAGTGACTGCAACCTCAGCTACGTGGGTCGGGTACCGCTGACCCGAGTATAAGCCGAGGTAGACTTTTTCAGCACATTTTAGATGCTGAAAAACTCGGCTTATACTCGGGTATATATGGTAATGGCACCGCAGGCTTCCTTTCACATCCTCCTTAGCCCCTGCCAACATCACTGTCAGAGTTAAAGATGATTAAGGCTTGCCTTGGGTGGGAAGTTTGAAAAATATTGTGTGTTATTGGGAATCAAATTTATAAACAATGTCCTGGAACTAGCTGAAGAAGCCAGGGTGGGGCAACTGTCCCCTCTTGCCCCCTTCTGCAGACACCCATGGGTCCATATATTCTAAAGCTCGTTATTAAATCCCGTTTTACTATGTATTTGCACAGCTGGGTCTGCTCAAACCTTAACTGCCCATTATGAGATAACCATTAATGATTACAATAAAAAATATATACCATAAATATTAAAATGTATTAAAAGTCAATACTAAAAGGTCAGGGAAAACATGTTTTTTTTGCTTATGTCTAATAGCTGTTATTTTGGAAAAATTAGACCCTTTAATTTAAAAAAAATAAAAAAATAAATAAAAGAAAAGTGAAATAAAAACACGTGGAGAGAGCATTTGTCTAATCAGCATAATCATACACAGGAGCAGCACATGAGCAGTTGCCAAGCAATGCACAGGGTGACCTGCACTTTCCCAAGATATTGCTGAGGTGCAAGTGATGTGAGCCCAATACTGTAAGCACCCAGAATGAGCATGCGCTTGTTGGAAAGGCTAAAGGGGATGTAAACGCAATAATACATTTGCCTAATGAAGTAAAATACTCTAAGCTAAACTTCTCAATATACAGTGGTGCTTGAAAGTTTGTTAAAATATTTATATTTTTATGTCCACGTGACCTAAAACATCATCATTCATGAAGTGAATACAATTTAACAAATAAAACTAAAATTAGTACATGTATATGTATTTATTCAGGGACACTTTAATAACAGGGCAAATGGGGCACTGTTTTTTGGGGGTCTACAGACAGCTTTATGATTTTTTTTTTTTAACTTTATTAATTTTTTGCCACACCACAATGTCATATATTAGGGCCTGTGCCAGAGATTTTTTTTTTTGATAGGTAGGGGGCGGAGGAGAGCGCAAGAAGGAGGAAGCCGGAAGCAGAAGTGCGGTGGCAGGGCAGTAATTGCTTTGAATTTCCCACCCCCCATACTGGTTTCTTTTGAAAGCAGAGAGAAAGAACATTGTTCCTGACTGTGATTAGGCAAGGTGACAGATGGTAAATACTGGTGGCTCGGAGGCTCCCCCAACACCAACAACTGTTCCAGCTTTGTTACTCCTTACTTGGTGGGGGTTTTCTACGCTGTCTACATTCTCACTTCCCTTATCTTGTAGCAATTTTTCCCCATTTTCGCTAACAGACAAGTTATTAACTCTCTGAGCTTTAACTCCTTGATTAGTCTCTGAATTTTAACAGCTGAAGTATTATACGTGGAAATTCCCCTGTGCCATTCTGCTGTGAATTCTGGGAGTATTTATACATGGAATTGTACCTGTTCCCTCCTGCTATGAGAGTTCTGGGGTATTTACATGAAATTGCCCCCTGTGCCATCCTGCTATGAATTCTAGGGGTATTTACATGAAATTGCCCCTGTGCCATCTTGCTATGAATTCTAGGGGTATTTATAGATGTAATTGCCCCTGTATCATCCTACATTGAATTCTGGGGGAATTTATACATTGAATTGTCCCTGTGCCATACTGTTATGAGTTCTGTGGTTTTTATAAATTAAATTGCCCCTGTGCCATCCTGCTATGAATTCTAGGGGTATTTATAGATGGAATTACCCCTGTATCATTATACACTGAATGTTGGGGGAATTTATACATTGAATTGTCTCTGTGCCATCCTGTTATGAGTTCTGTGGTTTTTATAAATTAAATTGCCCCTATGCCATCCTGCTAATTTCTGGGGTTATTTACACATGGAACTGCTACTGTGTTCATCCTTCAGTTTTTATTTTATTTTTATTTTTCTTCTGAACTGGCTTTCAGAAGGGGGCCATAGAGTAGTCCCCAGGTAGCCCATAAACTATTGTACTTTGGGCTGTATCGTTAAGAGACTAAATTTTGTGGTTACTGGTATTATTAATCTTCTATTTAGGAATCTCCTCCTCATACTCCAGTTTCTCATTGAACCAATAGTTGGTTGGTAGCTATCTGGTTGCTAGGGTCTAAATTACCCTGTTAAAATGTCACACGGGAGAGCTGCTGAATAAAAAGATAAGTAATTAAAAAACGCAATTAATAAAAAATGAAAACCAATTGCAAATTGTCTCAGAATATCCCTTTCAACATCATACTAAAAGTTATTTTAAAGATGAACAACCCCTACTGAACAAGGTCTGTTCATTGGCCATGTTTTAGTGATCTTACTTGCTTGTCTGGGATTAATGGAGTGCTCAGTGGCCAGTTCTACAGTGATTATACTGGAACAGTTGGGTTAATATGCTAATTATCCATGTTTGTAGTATATGTAATATACTGCCAGATCTGCGTTAAATATTCTGATTATCCATTTAACACTGGCATGGCTGAATAATGTTTTGTTAAATGAGTGTGTGGCCAAAAAGTGGGCATGGTTTTACCAAAATTTATAGAGGAAATTCAAGATTATCGTTATCCTATCCAGAAGTGGCTGACCATCAAAGATAACTCCAACTGCAAGGCATCTAAGATTACAAAGGAACCCAGGGTAACTTCTAAGCAGCTGAAGGACTGTCTCACATTGGAGAATGTTGATGTTCATGAGTCCACCATAAGTAGAACACTGAACAGCAATGGTGTGTATGGCAGGGTAGCAAGGAGAAAGGCACTGCTTCCCCCAAAGAGAATATTGCTGACCATCTACAGTTTGCTAAAGAACATGTGGACTAACCAGAAGGATACTGGAAGACAGTTCTTGTGGAAAGATCAAAATAGAACTTTTTAGCTTAAATCAGGAGTGTTACATTTGGAGAAACTTTGTAGAACTTTTATCCCATCTGTAAAACAGGTGGTGGGAGTGTTCTGGTTTGGGCCTGTTTTGCTTGCCATCGTTGATGGAACAATGAATTCCGAACTATACCAGATAATTCTAAAGGAAAATATCAAGAAATCTGTCCGAGATCTGAATCTCAAGGGACAGTGGGTCATGCAGCAAGACAACGATCCTAAGCATGCAAGATGTTCTACCAAAGAATGGTTACAGAAGAATAAAGTGAATGTTCAAGTCAAAGTCCTGACCTTAATCCAACTGAAATGTTTTGGAAAGACCTAAAGTGAGCAGTTCATGTGAGACCCACCACCATCCAAGAGCTGAAGTTGTTCTGTATGGAGGAATGGGCTACAATTCCTCTGATCAATGTGCAGGACTCATCAACAGTTACCACAACAATTAGTTGACGTTATTGCTGCACAAGAGGGTCACACAAATACTGAGCAAAAGTAAATGATTACAGATTAACTTACTTTTGCCACTAGCAGAAATGTTATTGGCTCTTTTTTCTCAATAAATACATAACTATTTAACTATCTTATTTAAAAATCAGATGTTTTAGGTCGCATTGACATAAAATATAGAACATTTTTAAGGGTTCACAAACTTTCACGCACCACTGTACATTCATTTCTTATTCTAACTGGTTTAGGTGTAAATATCATTGCTACTGAAAGCCGTGTCTGTCCCTTGCTACACTGCTGGTTCTGACAAATACAGCTTCAGTAACAATGACATTTACACACAACGATAACTCCAGTGAGAATGAGGAATGAATGGATATTGAGTAGTTGCTAAGAATCAGATTTTCTTTATGAAGCCCAAATCAGTTTTTGTATGGATTAAGCAAATTTGTGGATGCTCTGCTTCAGATAACCTTCCTTATCATTCTCTCTCCCAATTCAATAATTATATGGAGGAAAAAAGTGTCCTGTGCAAAGATTCCTATGCCATATCCAGAACCCCCTCCAGAAAGAATAACTGCACAGGGGAGACAGGCAAATGTACAAAGCAATACACTCTCCCACTGCAAGTACAAAAATGGACTGTGAGGGGGTTATTTATCAAAATCCGAATTTCTCTCATTATTTTCTGAAATATACTCCTACCATATCCATACAGGTTATTTCCCTGAAAATTTACCGTGCAGGAAAAAAATTGAGATAAATCGAATCGTACTGGTTTTTCGGATTTTTTGCCCAAAAATTCTTTGCTCGAAAACCACTAAATCGTCGGATTTTTGCACGAAACACACCGCAGATCAGGAGATCTTTGGGAATATTCCTCGGCAGGTCTGAGATCCCGGATTTTCAGATTCTCAGATTGAAGACTGAAACCCATCCTCTGGGTAAAATAAATCGTTTTGTTTTTCCACTAAAAATTCAGATTTTATAGTAAAAAAAACAAACTAAACTTTTTTGCGTTTCTAGCATTCAGACTTTAATAAATAACCCCCTTATATACAGTACAACCTCAGTAGGTCTCAGATGCAGGATTTTCGGATTCTGACATTTTCCTTCATCGGGGTATAATAAATCCAGGATTTTATAGTTACATTTTTTTAAAATTTTTTTCGAGTTTTTGGCATTCGGACTTGAATAAATAACCACCTAAAAGTGGCCATAAACTAGATTAATACAAGTTGACAGACAGAGTGGGCAGTTTATTGCCCCATGTATGCTACCTGTCTATCAGTGGCGTAACTACCGGGGGAGCAGGGGGTGCGATTGGGCCAGGGCCCGCACCCCCTCAGGGCCCCCCCGGCAGCTCACGCGCCGTGATTCCTGGCCATTTCCGGGTGTACGGAGGGGGCGGGGCCCGGCAGCGCATCCCGCTCCAGGGCCCGCCCCCCTCTAGTTACGTCAACGCTGCCTATCTATCAGGTTGGTTAGGAAATCAGCGTCCTCACCTGACAGGTCCACATTAAGATTGATCATTGGTCTGTGGCCCAAACAATTGGTTCAGGGCACACTGGGCTGATTCTCAGCCTGCAGATAAATGGAGGCCAAGAATCAACCCCTACTCTCAAATCAGTGCTCTTCTGTGCCCAGAAGTGCTGTGGCGGCCTCAGTGTCAAAATCCGCTCCATGTTCCTGCATCCAAGTCAACACAGAGGTTCCGGGTGCAGGCACAAAGGTTTGGTTGGTTTGAGCTTAGGGGCCGATTCTCTAAATTCGGTTTATCCGCAAGCTGAAAATCAAACCAGTGTGCCCTTGGATTTAAACGTATGGCCAGCTAAACTTTCTGTAGCTATAGCCAACTGCTACTGCTTCATGCAGTCCAGACGCTGCACCCCAACAGTGATAAGAAGCGATATCTGCATTCCATGAAATGAAACATTGAATAAGTCACTGTGTAAGTGGCAGTGGTGTGAATGTGAAAGTTCATGTCCTACCTCCGAGTGCCGCTGATGGAGGGCATTGTACTCTTTCTTTAGTTCTGCCTCTCTCTCCTCCAACCGACTGACTGAAATGTAAAGAGCAAATAATTTGATATTGGCCACATGGAAAGTTTCTGTTCACAAAACCTGTTATTGCAATAAGAAATGAAAGAAAATGGTATTCTAATCAGCATTTGTCATTGGATGAAGCACTTGGCAGACTGTTTAATTGTCTTTGTGCTGCTTTTCCGACTCCTGAAACAATGCAGCAGAATTCAGCTGATTAACAGACCTGGAGGAGAACTGTTGCTACATTGTTTCAAGAGTCCAAACCAGAGAACAGAAGGGATGTACAAATGCAGCTTTTTTTAAGAACAATGATATTTATACATAACTATAAAACCAGAGAAATGAGCAATAAATGAATTAGGAAGTTGCTTAGAATTGCATTCTCCTCGTTTTTGGGTGGAAATCCCTTTAAAGGGGAACTAATGCCTAACTAAAGAAGTAGCTGGAAATGTTGTACATTATGTTTTGTGCTTCTGTACCAGCCCAATGCAACAACAGCCCTTTAGCAGTAAAGATCTGTGTCTCCAAAGATGCCCCAGTAGCTCCCCATCTTCTTTTCTGCGGATTCCCTGCACATGCTCTGTGCTGCTGTCACTTACTGACCTTAGGGACCCACTCACAATATTCAGTACACATAGAATATAAATGTCACAATATAATGCTGATTAGTAATTAATACAGATAATTGCTACATGGCAGCACAGAAACCAGCTCAATTAGCATCAGAATTTAATAATCAGCCCTGTAGCATCAGCTTATATTACAGACCAACCTCATTTTCTGCTTGATAATTTTCAACTACCCCTAAGCTTAGCTTCTCAACAGCTGCTCAGAGCCCACTGAGCATGTGAGTGTCACAGACACTTTCCAAGATGGTGACCCCTGTGACAAGTCTGAAGTTCTGGATCATTGCTGCTATTGACAAGCTGAAACTTTAGGCTGGTGCAATAAGTTCAGCATATAAAAGATGGCATTTTTAGACATATTCATTTTTAGGGTTTAGTTCTTCTGTAAAGGGGTTGTTCATCTTTAAATTAACGTTTAACATGATGCAGATATTGATATTCTGAGACAGTTTGCAATTGTTTTTTTAAATTATTTAGCTTTAAACTCTAGCAGTCTAATTGCTAGGGTCCAAATTCCCCTAGCAACCATGCATTGATTTGAATAAGAAACTGGAATATGAATAGGAGAGGCCTGAATAAAAAGAGGAGTAATAAAAAGTAGCAATAACAATAAATTGTAGCTTTAGAGCCTTCAATTTTAGAAGGGGTCAGTGACCCCCATTTGAAAGCTAGAAAGAGTCAGAAGAAGGCAAAATTTCAAAACTATTAAAAACTAACAATGAAGGCCATTTGAAAAGGTGCTTAGAATTAGCGATTCTATAACATACTAATAGTTAACTTAAAGGTAAACCACCCCTTTAAAGTTGAAAGCCAATTCCGATGCGCTTCCACTCTGAAAATACTAGGCGCAAACTTTACCTGATTGGAGTCAATTTTGACACACTGGGTGCAGTTGTGGCAGCCACAACTTACAGTTCAGATGTAATTATGCTGGAATTATGGGGAAATCCTCTGCATTATGGATGAAAAGCATGGTGATTTGCACACTGTACTTGTGTTCGTAAATGACCCCTATAATCACTGCAAGACTAATGTCGCTATTTCCTGCAATGTGATAACTTTATTCCCAGTACGCCACACATAAGGGCGGTGGGAACTAGAGCAAAGGAAGGTTTGTATATGTACAACAGTAGGAGCTGCCACTTGGCTTTCTTTACATGAAATTAGTGATGGATCACCCAATGATTATACAGGGATACGCCATGCTAGGAAGGGTGACTTTGCTATGTCCCACTGCAATATATATATATCTGTAACCTTATAAATAAGTGGGGGGCCCTGACCGATGTTTAAATGTGTGTTAGACTGGGAGCAGTGGCAACCCTAGAACATTTACCGCTGTATCTTGAAAGCGCTACAGTAGCCTGTTGCCTACACTAAACCTTGCCCTAAGCTTTGCTTGTCCTTTAAACTTATCCATATTCTGAATTTTAATAGTGTCATCCACAGAGTCACTAGGAACAGTAACTTACAAACTACAACACCCAGCAGCATCAATTGTGCTTGTATTAAAAGGCCATTTAGAGCAATATCTGATATCAGGAACTACAACTCCCAGCAGCCCCAGCCTTAAGCTTAAAGGAGAAACAAACTCTTAATAAAAAAAACCCTACCCCTCTACCCTACATAGACCACTTCCCTCCTCCTCCCCCCCAGCCTAGCTGCCCCCCCCATAACTCTTAACTTACCCCTCCGTGCAGATTCTGTCCAGCGGAGTTCCCGGGCACCATCTTCTTCTCTTCGGTAATCTTCAGAATGAGCCTGGCTAATCAGCGCATGCACAGTTGCAACAATTTTCTGTTTCACAAAACAACTGTGCATGCGCCAAAACTCAAGAAAATTGCTGAAGCTCCAGTCTCATTCCGAAAATTACCGAATCGGCTGAAGATGGAGCACGTGAAGTCCGCTGGACAGAATCTGCTTGGAGGGGTAAGTAAAGAGTTAGGGGCATTTGCCCGGGGGTGGGGCAGCTAGGCTGGGGGGGAGGGGGGTCTATGTAGGATAGGGGGGTAGGGGTTTTTATTTATTAAGGGTTTGTTTCTCCTTTAAAGTAGAACTAAAGCTTAACTAAAGAAGTAGGCTAGAAATGTTGTACATTGTGTTTTGGGCTTCTGTACTAACCCAAGGCAACCACAGCCCTTTAGCAGTAAAGATCTGTGTCTCCAAAGATGCCCCAGTAGCTCCCCATCTTCTTTTCTGCTGATTCACTGCACATGCTCTGTGCTGCTGTCACTTACTGAGCTTAATACTATAATTACTACATAGCAGCACAGAACCCAGTGCAACTTGAATCAGAATCAGCCCTATAGTCTTAGCTTACATTACAGGACAAGATAATTTTCTGCTTAATAATTGCAACAACCCCTAAGCTTAGGTTCTCAACAGCTGTTCAGAGCCCACTGAGCATGTGAGTGTCACAGACACTTTCTAAGATGGTGACAAGTTTGAAGTCCTGGATCATTGCTGCTATTGAGAAGCTGAAACTTTAGGCTGGTGCAATAAGTTCAGTATATAAAATGTGGTATTTTTATCCATTTTAAGTTTTAGGGTTTAGTTCTCCTTTAAAAGTATGCCATTCTCTTGTGGTTGTTACAGGCCATTTAGAGCATATCTGTTCATGACATTGTCATGCATGTTATTTATAATGTTGCCTGCGCTTTTACATTACCCATATGATCCGTAATGCTCCTCTACGTGGGGGCTGCTATATTTGTGCAGCAGTAGTTCATTAGCAGACATACCAGTGATAAATGCAACACGATTAACTTTTCATGTTCAGTAATATTTTGAAGAGATTTTTTTGTAGTGTCAGTATTACTTTAAAGGGGTGGTCAGGCCACACTGGGCGTTTTGGGGAGATTTGGTCGCCTGGCAACTAATCGCCTCGTTTTGCGGCGACCAATCTCCCCAAACGCCTTCCCTGACTCTGCACCGGCTTAAAATGAATGATTGTGCCGGCGTTTTTTTTTTTATTATAGCCGGTGCAGAGTCAGGGAAGCCGTTTGGGGAGATTGGTCGCCGCAAAAACTAGGCGATTAGTCACCAGGCGACCAAATCTCCCCAAAACGCCCAATGTGGCCTGACCTTACTTTAAATATAGATATAGACGCTAGGGACCAGAAACCAGCAGAACAAAGAGCTACAAAAAGACCACAAAAACAGAAAAAAATTACAATTGGAACAAAGGCACATGTATAATTGATGGCAAGATAGTTTGTAGGATAAAGAAAAGTTAACCTTCGCTTACTTTGATCTGCATAGTTTTTTGCTTTGAGCTCAAGTTGCCTGGTCTGTGACTCCAGATTTTCCACTCGGGACTGAAGATCTTTCTTGTCCTGCTCTTGGGAGTCTTCAAATTCTATAAATTTCTACAAGTGAAAAGAACACAAAAATAATAAGTTTGCTTCAAGAGGAATGTCCTGGGCACCCATACTGTTCTGTCAGAGGTATACAATATGGCACCTTCTACTTGTATGTATAAATGCAAATATACACAGAAGGAATGTTCTGGGCACACAATAAGCTACACTTTCATACTGTACTGTCTAAGGAAAACAATATGGCACCTCCTACTCATTTGTATGAACACAAAAATATTGGGACGGAATGTTCTCTCCCTCATACTGTACTGTCTAAGAGAATAATATGGCACCTCCATCCCATGTGTATAAATACAAATATACAGAGAAGGAATGTTCTGGGCACATAATAAACTATACCCTCATACTGTACTGTCTAAGGGAAACAATATGGCACCTTCTTCCCATATATATTAATACAAATATACAGAGAAGGAATGTTCTGGGTACAAAATAAACTATAACTTCATACTGTACTGTCTAAGGGAAACAATATGGCACCTTCTTCCCCATATGTATATGTATAAATACAAATATGCAGAGAAGGAATGTTCTGGGCACACATTTAGCTATACATTCATACTGCACGGTCTAAGGGAAACAATATGGTTCCTCCAACCCATATGTACACAACAGTCTTTTTCTCTGTAGGGGATCTTAAATTGAGCATTCCTGTAAACATTACATACAATAAGTGCACACCTACTCACTAGGATATTTAGCACATAAGCACCACTCTGCAGTTATAGCACCCCTTGGCTCCTTACACTCAAAAATATTTATACCTGTAAATTTTGGATTTTCCAGAGCTTCCGGCCTATGAAAACTGAAAATCCTGGCAGTCATGTTATTCCCATGCAAGGCAATGGAAGGAGAGTCAATCAAGCTGCAATGACACAGCCCTTAAAGAGACAAGTACTGAGTGATTCTGTCTGAATACAGTAGAAGTGTATGGCCACCTTCCTATTATCTGCACAAAAGGCTTGTTAAACATCAACTAGACCTGATATGTGAGCCAAGGCAGTTGGGCAATATGGCAGAAATTGACAAAACTGGTCAAGCAAACATGGGTATGTACGGTCAGTTTGATCAAACTTGTGTTTCAACATTAACAATGGGATCAAAACATAGATTATCAACAACCCCCCCCCCCCCCCCATGACAGAAGTGCAATTCAGCATGGCTTATATAAGGCTACGGAAGTTACTGGCTTCAGGCAAGATTGCGGCACAAGTTTCTATCACAAGATATAAACCTTATGACTCTCACACACAGCCCCTGGCACCACTAATGATCAAGCTGGTTTTTAAATATTAGCATAATCTTTATTAAAAAGCACTTGTTCCTAGTCACGAGCAAAAGGCATGGCAGCTCCATCAATCAAGTGCATGTAAAGTGGTATGAATAACGCTATACAAGCCATTAAAACATATACAGCACTGGTCATACAGCTGGCCTACTGACATCCATCAGACAAGGACCTCATTAATGTGCCAACATTGTCCATGCCCATTATAAGTCAAGCAGCACTATACACGAGCCAATAAGATGGTGATCTAGTCTGGAGTAGTAATGCACCAAATCCAGGATTCAGTCGAATCAGAGCAGTTTTCAGCAGGATTCAGATTCGGCCAAATCCAAGTGCCTGGCCTAACAAAATCCCAAACCTAAATATGATAAGAACTTAGGTAACATTTATTTGAAGGCCGTGATTGGCTATTTGGTAGACCCTATGTGGACAGCAGCGTACAGGAGGATCTGTTTGGCAGTACACAAGGTTTTTATGAAACCAAAACTTGTCTCTATGCCAAGAATTGAAAAATAAGCACCTGATTTGAGGCCACTGGGGTTGGTAAGGAACATGTTGCTTGTGAGCCACTGCTTGGGGACCACTAGTGTAGTCGGTCAGGTACTGTCGGGCAATACGTTTTTTTTTTTTTTACGTTTTTCATAAAGTAGTTTACCGTACATTTAAGGTGCAGGACTGGTCCCTCCTGCCCTCCCCTGAGGTTATCATACAATTTGTCCCCTTACCCAGATGATTAGGCTCCAGTGTGACACCACTTCTAATTCATAGTGATGTCAATCCCAGCTTCGCAGGACCTGGGTCGGAAAGTAGGTAGGTGGAACACATTGAGTGGTGGGTGGAAGTAGTTCGGGCAAAGGTCTGCCTGACCGGCTCCTGTGGGACTCTTCCTCGGTGGTCAAAGTTTGACCAAGTCAACATGCCAATATGGTCTGCCGGGATTTGCAAACCTACATGATCCAAACACGTGCCAAGAAGCGCATGGGCTCATGGGCAGCTTTAAGCATTAGCAAGGGTGTAGGTGGATTAGGAAGGGGTCTGCTCAGCCGAGAAGGAAGTTGTGTTGCCCATACACTGTAAGCACACAAGCAAAATAAAGTTCCCAAATATGGCACATCACAGTACAAAGTCCAAAATGCACAACTTTCTAGAGTGCTCAGTAACCCAAATTACTCTTTGTATGGTCTGTCCCAATCCTATGAATAGAAGATATTCCTCCCCCACCCCAAGTTCAAAGAGCAGTGCATTTGGCTGAAAGAAAACCTTTGACACAATTGCAGATAACAATGCCACTATCAGTGTGGTTCATATGTAAGATACCAGCAAGGAACCTCCCTGATCAGGATGGGCTTATAGAATCCAGGGAAGAAGACCACACACATGGCTGGGGCAGATGTATTTATTGTGTGTGAATCCAATACAGAGGATCCAACTACCAGGTTTCATTGCAGATGGTTGATGTGTCTTGTTTTGTTTATCTTCCAAAATCAGTGTTCCACATCCCTTTTAAAGGGGGAACCTGAGCCTTTTAGGCAAAACAATCACTTTGTATGTGATTATGGTACAGTCTTACTGGCAAAATAACCCTAAAACACTTGCTGAAACATTTTGGAAAAACCAAGGCTGATAAACTGGACAGGTCAAGCAAAATGCTCAATCCTAGTACACAGATTATATGCCAATCTCTACCACCGGGAACACAGAGGAGGTGATGATTTCAAATGCCAAGGAAAGAAGCCGCCACCCAATATGTTATTTTAGGAAAGGCCAATAGTGTCAGGAAAGAGAGAAGTTCATGGAAGAGTCACTTAGGGAAAAGGAAATCAGCAGAGGAAATTCAGCCACTCCTTAGGTTTAGTACTTTAGTGACTGGGCAATGTGTACGGAGTCAGACTGGCAAGAGATGGGAACTATTCACAGAATAAGTTAACTTCCAGTAGTTTAGGGAACATGCCAATGAGAATTCTGCTTTTTAATATAATTAATCAGTGTTGTACACAACGATATACAATTCCTTATGCAAAAGGGTAAAAATTTACACATGTAATGTTACAGTAACCCAAAGCAACCAACTAATATGTTCCAAGCTGTATGCGGATAGGCTGTTATTGGTACCTACCCTGATGGTTAAATAATGGTATAATTTTAGAAAAAGAGAAAAGTAAATTTAGTATATTTTCTTAAATAGCCTAAACCGCAAAACTGTTGAGACCATGGTGGGAAGCAAAGCACTTCTAAAACCTCCCACTGACTTCTATATTATTATTATCATCATCAAGTATTTTTAGAGCGCCAACATATTGTGCATTCATTGCTGGTGTCTTGTCAGTCTCTGGCCAAGAGACACCAACTACAAATGGCTATGCAACAGCTAATCGGGTGTATGCAAGAGGTGGCAAATATGAAGTAGAGCAATACAGCCTATAATTGTTGTCAAACTACTCCTCCCAGCACTCCCTAAAACGCCAAACACAAACAACATCATTATATTTTTAACCAGCGGCCTCCACCTCTTGAATTTGCAGAACCTACGCATGAACTGAACTAGGATACTGCAGTCGGAGGAAATCCATTTAGTTCCCAGCAGGCCCATACAGCAGCCAGTTGGATGTGATTTTTTTTTTTCCTTCTTCAAATGGTCACAAAAAATGTTAAGACCTTTTACTGGGGCCCTATGGCTCTCACTACTGAATTACTGCAATCTGTTGCTCTTTCAGCGATGAACTTACAATTCCTTCTGGTTCAGGATGTCCCATACGCAAAAACCTAACCAATCGAAATCCATAAATGAAGACATTGGGTTTGCTAAGTTCTGATAGTACTAGTTTATCCATAGGTTAAATAGCTATTACTTATTGGTCACCTTTGAATGTATTCTGGGTTAAGTTGGCCATGATTGCTAAAAATACATTGGTTCTCTAGTAAGAGAATGTAGTAAGGGCCACACCAGATTAAGCAATTCATCTGCGAGGCCTGAAGGCAAGCAGTGTTATCAGACTTCCCACCCCTAATTTGCATATGCATATTAGGATTTGGTTCGGTATTCGGCCAAATTTTTGGCAAAGGATTCATGGGTTCAGCCAAATCCAAAAGTGGATTCAGGGCATCCCTATCAACTGGCCACAGCTGTGGCAGGAAGGGCAGCTGATTGGAGGGTACAAGGCCCAGACTGATAATCTGAGTCTGGCAAATGGCAGATGGGCTGCTGTAAAATACCACAGACAGTCACTATTTAGTGGACTGGTGGGGGGCTCGTTGGGCCTCTGTGTACCTGAAATGCCAGGGCCTATTTTGAATCCCAGTCCAGGCTTGGCAGGTACCATAACAGCAGGAAGAGCTTTGGCACTCTAATCTGATTGTCAGGCACACTGATACTGAGTGTACTTCTATTCTTATAATTTAAAGCACCAAAGCTGTCCCCATGCTGATTCAATTTAGGGGGTGTTTAATGAAAGTGTGAGGTTATTGGGCCAGTGGAATGGTTGTGATTGACTGTAGCACACTAGTTGAGCAATTTTTGGCTTTTCCAACAGAGTATCCTGTGCTGATCTCCAAAGGAATCAATCAATTCATAGTGCAAAATGTAGCAAAACACAATAGCAGTAATCTTTGACCCCAATGTGTTTTATTGAGGAGGTGGATTACTGTTCTGGCCTTTTCCTACAACATGAACTACAAATTGATTTATTAGACCGATGGATGGATTAGGGGGAAAAAGCAAAAGGAAGGAGATATCCATTGCATGCTTCACATTCTGCCCTGCAGAACACATAGCTGCTCCTAGTCTTCATTTGTCTGGCTACTGCAGGAGTCCTCTAAGGAGCTTCAGAGATGCCAAGGCAGAAAAAGACGACAGTTCGTACCGATTTACCCTTACGGCACTGTAACTGCACACACTGAAATAGAATCCCATTATTTACTGACAGTTTCTCTTTCATATTCAGTTAAAACGAAAATCCCCAACTTTCAACTAAGAAAAGACAGAAGTTAAAATGGTGATTTTGAATGCATGAGATTTAAATGGACTAGACAGCAGCGCAGGGACATATAATGCGATTACGGAGAGATTACGGAGAGTATAGGGTACTGTAGGCAGTAGATAAGAGTTTAAAGGAATAGTAGGCAGTGGGGAGAATAAAGGGCAAAGAGATGCATTGAATGCGTGTAAGGGGTAGGGGTACTGTGAGGTAGTGCAATATAATTTCAACATTATGCACCTAGTCTTGCATCACAAAGCAGTCATACTGCAGGCAAGTGATTATTAGCTACAAGAATTCACCGGCACACAGGTAATGCAACAGGTTAGACCTTGCTTAAGATTTATTGCAGCATGCAACGTTTCGGGGTTACCCCCTTTGTCAAGCATGTGCTAAGTGTAATGCATATAGTAGGGTAAAGGGAAGAAATCAGAGGTACAGTCGGGGCATTTAATAGATTGATAAAGTAATCGATAGATAGATCACAGGTACAGTTGACAGAAGTACAAGGGGAAGGAGTAGGAGGTACAATATCAGCATTTCGTAACGGTATGGGACTAGTTATCCAGAATGCTCGGGACCTGGTGTTTTCAGCATTAAGGATCTTTCCATAATTTGGATCTTGATAGCTTAAGTCTGCTAGAAAATCATGTAAACATTAAATAAACCCAATAGGCTTGTTTTGCTTCCAATAGGGATCAATTACATCTTAGTTTGGGTCATGTACAATGTATGGTTATATTATTGCAAAGAAAAAGGAAATCATTTTAAAAACTTGGATTATTTGAAAAGTCTATGGTACGAGTACAGTAGACGACAAGTAAAAGATCAGTGGTACTGGAAGGGCAATTACGTTTTATGGGTATAGTAGAGTCACTGTGAAGAGATCGGGATGTGCTAGAAACAGTAGGTTTATAGGAACATTAGACTGTAAGTCACAGAAAAGGTTACAGGGTTGTAGTTAAATGTTAGGAATACAGTAGACTGATAGAGAAAGATCAATACAGTAAAGTTAATTCATGGGTAGAGTAGAGAGTAGGAGGAGATTGGGTGTACATAATTGGGTAATTTGGTTTGGTAGGGTGTAAGGATTAAAAGGAGAGATACAGAGTAAATTACTAAAGTGTAATGGATACAGTGGTGGGGAAGCCAAGACATAACAGGTTCAGTAAGTGGCATTTAACTGCTAACACTGTAAACAGTAAAGGTGGCTTTAAACAGGGAGATCCACTCGTTTTACGATGTACGGCATATGAGCGAATCTCTCCCCGATATGCCCACATTGAGGTGGTATCCGCTCGTGGTCCCTAGGGTCCAACGATTGGATCAGAATGGAGGCAATACGGTTGGATCGTGGGACCGCATCAACTAACAGATGCTGCAGCGATCCGATGGGATTTTTCACCCTGCCAGATATCGATCCGAGAAGTCCAAAGGATGGCCCCACACACAGGCCAATAATGGAGAACATTAAAGTGTTATGAGACACAGTTCATAGTAGTGGGTTAGAGTAGAGATTGGGGTACAGAAGTGGCCAGTTGGGTGTTATGGGTACAGTAGAGTGTTAAGAGTTGAGATTGGGGTACAGAAGTAGGTAGTTGGATGTTATGGGTACAGTAGAGTGTTAGAGTAGGGTGTTAGAGTTGAGATTGGGGTACAGAAGTAGGTAGTTGGGTGTTATGGGTACCGTAGAGTGTTAGAGTAGAGATTGTGGTACAGAAGTGGGTAGTTGGGTGTTATGGGTACAGTAGAGTGCTAAGAGTAGAGATTGGGGTACAGAAGTGGGTAGTTGGGTGTTATGGGTACAGTAGAGTGTTAGAGTAGAGATTGTGGTACAGAAGAGGGTAGTTGGGTGTTATGGGTACAGTAGAGTGCTAAGAGTAGAGATTGGGGTACAGAAGTGGGTAGTTGGGTGTTATGGGTACAGTAGAGTGCTAAGAGTAGAGATTGGGGTACAGAAGTGGGTAGTTGGGTGTTATGGGTGCATACAGTAGAGTGTTAAGAGTTGAGATTGGGGTACAGAAGTAGGTAGCTGGGTGTTATGGGTACAGTAGAGTGTTAGAATAGAGATTGGGGTACAGAAGTGGGTAGTTGGGTGTTATAGGTACAGTAGAGTGCTAAGAGTAGAGATTGGGGTACAGAAGTAGGTAGTTGGGTATCATGAGTAGAGCAGTAGGAAGAGATGGGACAGTGGGGGACAGTTAAAATAGTAATGGTGGCAGAGTGAAAGCGTGTGGCCCCGGGCCCCAGTACCTCCTCTGCATGCTTGCGGAGCGCCTTCTCTCGCTCGTACTGGGTGATGAGTTGCTCGTTATCCTCCCTGAGCAGCTCCAGCTCCACCTCGTGCTCCTGGTTCTGGCCGAATACTGAGTCCAGGTTCTCCAGCACCGCCACTACCAGGGGCATCAGCTCCTTCACCACATCCTCATCATATCGGCCGATCAGCCGCTCGAACTCGCGGTATATGGAACCCGCCAGACCCGACACCCGCTCAGACATAATAGTGGAGCTGCCCGGGTCCTCTTGGTACACCATGCCGTCCTCCAGCTCCATGTCTGCGGCCCCAGGACCCCGGGTTGGACGTTTGTTCTGATTCTAAGGAGAAGGCCCCTCCATCCGCCGAGGCTCCGGCCTGCCCCTCTGGAGCCCTCCCCTCGTCTCAACCCCGCCCATGTACCGCCCACTAGCGTTAACTCCTCCCACTTGGGAAAACTCTTAAACCTGTTTGATACGCCTACTTGCTTCTACCCAGACTATTAGTATTACTGTGCTTTAAGCCCCTCCTCCGCGCCCGCCTCTTTTCTCTCTTGTCTTTCGCAGCCTCCTAGTCCTAAACATTACCTTCATCTTAACCCTGCCCGTGACTCCTCCCTCCAACATCAGCTCCGCCTATTGCCCTTCCCGCCTGTCTCAACTCCGCCTCATGGGCCGTGACATCATCAGCTGACGGGAATCCCCGGCCTCGCCTGGTTGCTGCTTAGCGCCTGTCTCCCCTCATCTAACACTGTCCCGTCCCCCTCATCTAATACTGTCCTGTCTTCATCTAACACTGTTCTGTCTCCCCTCATCTAATACTGTCCCGTCCCCCTCATCTAATACTGTCCTGTCTTCATCTAACACTGTTCTGTCTCCCCTCATCTAATACTGTCCCGTCTCCCTCATCTAATACTGTCCTGTCTTCATCTAACACTGTTCTGTCTCCCCTCATCTAATACTGTCCCGTCTCCCCTCGTCTAACAGTGTCCTGTCTCCCCTCGTCTAATATTGTCCTGTCTCCCCTCACCTAACACTGTCCATTCCTCCTGTCCTCTGCTCAGGGGCGATCCTGGCCCCTCTGCCGCCTCCCCCGCCTCCCCCGGAAATTCGCTCTTAAAGTACCAGGAGCAGCATTTTTGCTGCCCCTGATACCTAGTGGGGTGCTGCTGCCTGAGGCGACAGCCTCAACTCGCCTCATTGGTGAAGCACCCCTGCCTCTGCTGCCCCTTCTCTTCATTCAGGTCCGGACTGTGAATCAAAATAGGCCCTGGCATTTCAGGTGTGCAGAGACCGTAACAGCCCCCACCAGCCAATAAATAGTGACTGTCTATGGCATCTTATGACAACCCCTCTGGCAATTGCCAGAATCTAGAAAATGCCAGACTGGGCTTGTCCCCATTGTTTTCTGCTGCTCATTTCCCAGTCCTCTTGTATTACCCCTTTCCACCCCTCATCTCTACTGACCCATCACTATTTCATCTTCTTTTCCCCCTTCAATCTCCTTATTTTCTATTGTTACAATTCATATTTGCTGCCCATTTTGCTCTCATCTTCAACTGACCCTTCTCCTCCTTATAGGATAAGTAAACCTTTAAAATAAGTGAATATAAAACTGATAAGGGGGCTATTCCAAGCACTTTTGTCATTTACATTCATTATTTATTTCGTTTTTATTCCAAGATATTAAGGGATACATGTACTGTTAATATGAATGAATTGTGTTACAACAGCGCCACCTGCTGGTCAGTTTCCCTCCAGTCTGACCACCAAGTAGTCAAGGAAGTTGTCAGGAGAAAGAAAGAGGCTGATGTTCTTCTGCTTAGGAATAAAATTAGAAACCTTTCTCACATCTTTCCTAAGCAGAAGAACATCAGCCTCTTTCTTTCTCCTGACAACTTCCTTGACTACTTGGTGGTCAGACTGGTGGGAAACTGACCAGCAGGTGGCTCTGTTGTAACACAATTCATTCATATTAACAGCACATGTATCCCTTAATATCTTGGAATAAAAACAAAATAAACAATGAAGGTAAATGACAAAAGTGCTTAGAATAGACCCCTTATCAGTTTTATATTCACTTATTTAAAAGGTTTACTTATCCTTTATATTCTACCTTCAGTCCCCCACCACCTTCTTGCCTATTGCCCCTTCTCTACTATTCTTCCCTCTTATTCCTCTGCCCCTCCTTTTTATTTCCCACCCTCAGTTATACTTATACTATTCTATAGTGTGTCTTTAGAGCTCACCAAATGTCATCCTCTGGGGTACTTAATCTCCACCTATAGCGGTGGGTTTCAGACATTAAGACGTGCCCTTTCAGTGCAGCCACTCAGGCCCTGCCTCTGTTCTTCTAAACATTATACTAAAGCTTTTAATAACAGATATTTCATTTCTTGGGCCCCTCTTTTGCTATTAAATGTTTTCCAGGCTCCTTACCTGGGGCACCTGCTTATCTTCTATAGAATTTCAGCATGTAGCCTCCTATCAGGGGCATCTCCTATCTGCTTATGAGGGCACATCAGCTATATACTGTTTCCCCTTACCCCTATCTCAGGTCTGTTCTTTCTATACCTCAATACCAGTTCCAGCTCCTCCTACATAACCACCTTTCTTTCACATCTCCTTATTTTGCATGATCTCCTCCTTTATCTGCTCCTGCACTGCCTATGCCGGTAAAAATGATGGTTGATCCCAATGTTATTAATAGGGAAAAAAGATAAATATATAGGAAGGCCGGTATTTTTTTCCAGAACAGGTGGCAACCATATTTAACCCAGCCAAGAGAGACATTCTTATTCTTTTTGATAGTCTGTTGTGTGCAATGAACAGCTCTCTATATATATTTATACATATGGGAGAGAAGTGCCATATTGTTTCCCTTAGACAAGAAAGTATGAGGGTATAGCTTATTGTGTGCCCAGAACATACCTTCTCTGTATATTTATATTTATAAATAAGGGTGAGTGGTGTCATATTGTAACCCTTAGATAGTACAGTATGAGGTTATAGCTTATTGTGTGCCCAGAACTTACATTCTCTGGATATTTGTATTTATACATATGGGTGGGAGATGTCCAACTGTCGCCCTTACAACAGTTTGAGGACATAGATGTACATAGTGTGCAAAGACCAGTGGGTCCTGCAGGTTTAGGGACGGCCTGGCAGATAGGCAGGTTAAAAAAAAGTAAATAGGTTGAACTTGATGGACTTGTGTCTTTATTCAACCTAACTTACTATGTTACTATGTATGTTAATATGTAACACTTCTGAGTTAGCCCTCCCTACAGTCTAGGTCTCCTGTACTACTGCTGCTATGTCTGTTTGCCTGTTGGGGGATACTGGGAGTTTCTAATGCCAACAAGAACAGCTGTAGAACTTCCCTGTGACATCTACCAGGCAGGCTCTGAATAGACACAGCACTATCCTTGTCTGAGGGATGACATATGGTCTATCAATTCCAGCCAGCGTTCCCTGTTACTATATTCTGCTGGTTTCCTAATGGATGAGTAGTACCTTTAAGGTCTGGGTAAAACTGTGAGAGTCCTGCCTATGAAGTTATTCTTTTACCCCGCACCCACATTTCACAAATATAGGTGGAGGATTTGATCATATGAGTCTAGAAAAGAAATATCAGTTTTGGCGTGGAGTTCCCCTTCTTAGTTGATTCAGAGAGAGTTCATAAGTCTATGTACATAACATTTTGTGTGATTGCTACACTATAGCCATCCCTACTGCACCTTCTCCTCTAGGGGGTGCTGGTATTTGGGAATGAAAAAAAACCTCTTGCATAGAAGCTGTTTTATAGACCTTCTGATATGCATTGTGCTGCTTCTCAGCGTGTTGGGGGGTGGGCAGATTTCCTCTGCACAACTCTCTCTAGGAGCTCTATAACTAGGGCCAGGTGGGGCCGAAATCAGCCTGCTGAAATCTGTAGGCCAATTTCGGCCAGATATAGATTGGGGAAGCCTGACGGATGGCCCCACACACAGGCCAATAAGCTGCTGTCTTGGTCTGTCGGCAGCTTTTATCGGCCCGTGTATGGGGGCCTTTAGTATTTTGCAACAAAATCTGCTGAGTGTCTGCAGACACAAGGCTTCCATGAGACCAGAAGAGGATACTGCTAGCCGCTGCAGGCTGATTTAGGCCTGTCTGGCCTTAGCCTTAACTATCCCACAATCTAACAGCAGGAAGTCATGAACCCCCCCAGCACCCAATCATGGCTGTCGTAGTAATCCAGGAGTAGAATTAAGTCTCTGCCGATACAAAATCTGACCCCAGTCTCAGTTTGGCAATCCGCATGCTTTATTGACAAAATAAGACAGGGGCCAGAATGTACCGGGATTACCTCCATCCCATAATGCACTGAGGTATTTGCTCCTGCTGTGGCTACTCATTGTGACTATTCTGTCTCTCTGTATCATTGTCTGATGGACAATTCAATTAGAAAATACTCAGAAAAACAAAAAAAAGTTTACTCCCTTTTGCATTTCTATAATCAAAGATGAAGTCACATGGTCATTGTAAAAGAGACAGGTTTGTCTGAAGAGGCAGCTGGTCCTGGGCAAAATTATCCCCACTGCTACTATAGGCACCACCTCTCCCTACTATACCTGCTATCCCACAGTCACACTCCCTTCCCAGAGACTATTATCCCGCTGCTACTATAGGCACCATCTCTCCCTACTATACCTGCTATCCCACAGTCACACTCCCTTCCCAGAGACTATTATCCCCACTGTTACTATAGGCACCATCTCTCCCTACTATACCTGGTATCCCACAGCCACAGTCCCTTCCCAGAGACTATTATGCCACTGCTACTATAGGCACCATCTCTCCCTACTATACCTGCTATCCCACAGTCACAGTCCCTTCCCAGAGACTATTATCCCACTGTTACTATAGGCACCATCTCTCCCTACTATACCTGCTATCCCACAGTCACACTCCCTTCCCAGAGACTATTATCCCCACTGTTACTAAAGGCACCATCTCTCCCTACTATACCTGCTATCCCACAGCCACAGTCCCTTCCCAGAGACTATTATCCCATTGCTACTATAGGCACCATCTCTCCCTACTATACCTACAATCCCATAGTCACAGTCCCTTCCCAGAAACTAATATCCCACTGCTACTATAGGCACCATCTCTCCCTACTATACCACAGCCACAGTCCCTTCCCAGAGACTATTATCCCACTGTTACTATAGGCACCATCTCTCCCTACTATACCTGCTATCCCACAGCCACACTCCCTTCCCAGAGACTATTATCCCACTGTTACTATAGACACCATCTCTCCCTACTATACCTGCTATCCCGCAGTCACACTCCCTTCCCAGAGACTATTATCTCACTGCTACTATAGGCACCATCTCTCCCTACTATACCTACAATCCCACAGTCACAGTCCCGTCCCAGAAACTAATATCCCACTGCTACTATAGGCACCATCTCTCCCTACTATACCTGCTATCCCACAGCCACAGTCCCTTCCCAGAGACTATTATCCCACTGTTACTATAGGCACCATCTCTCCCTACTATACCTGCTATCCCACAGCCACACTCCCTTCCCAGAGACTATTATTTTCACTGTTACTATAGGCACCATCTCCCCCTACTATACCTGCTTTCCCACAGTCACAGTCCTTTCCCATAGACTATTATCCCACTGTTACTATAGGCACCATCTCTCCCTACTATACCTGCTAACCCACAGTCAGTCCCTTCCCAGAGACTATTATCCCACTGCTACTATAGGCACCATCTCTCCCTACTATACCTACAATCCCACAGTCACAGTCCCTTCCCAGAAACTAATATCCCACTGCTACTTTAGGCACCATCTCTCACTACTATACCTGCTATCCCACAGTCCCTTCCCAGAGACTATTATTCCCACTGATACTATAGGCACCATCTCTCCCTACTATACCTACAATCCCACAGTCACAGTCCCTTCCCAGAGATTATTATCCCACTGCTACTATAGACACCATCTCTCACTACTATACCTGCTATCCCACAGCCACACTCCCTTCCCAGAGACTATTATCCCACTGTTACATAGGCACATCTCTCTAATATACCTGCCATGTCCTCAAACCAGATGCTTATTTTTGAATTCCAGGCTTGAAGGTAAGTTTTGGTTGTATGTTGATAATCCAAATAGGGGCTACTAAATGGCCAATCACTGCCCTTATTTGGCATCCCAGGTACATTTTTCATGCTAGTGTTGCTCACAGGTTCTAAAGGTTGGAGATCCCTGCTCTAGAAGATGACAATATTAGTAAATATTCCTCATAGAAACTGTCGACAGAAGGCTCTCCCAGCATGCCAGACCTGTTACAAAACAAAAAAGGAAGCATGTTTCATTTATATGTAGGTTTATTATTTATTTTATTTTCCTTTAAACAAAGAGTACAGCATGAAGACATAGCTTATTGTATGCCGAAAACAGTCGTATGTTGTATGATGGTAAAGGTTATTCATTGAAAAATAAGTTTTTCTGAGCAGTAGTCTGACACAACTACCTTCCATATGTTATGAGCACAACTGTTTTCCCCTTGAGGACAGTGGAATTCAAAATGCAGTGCCAGTGGTCCTAAACAATACAAGGTACATACATTTACATACGTGTGGGAACTGCCATACGCCGTATACACTGTATTCAGTAGAATGCAAACAGGCAGGTTTAACTGCTGCAGTCAGCACTGAAGCCATCGAATTCCCTGTGAGTGCACAGCAAGTGAGATAAGAAAATCACTCGAGTGCCATTATCCTTATAGGTCTGCTAGTCATTTCTACAGTAAATCCTGAATCTCCTTTAATTCTGCTTAATGAATCAGCTCGTTAGCATAACTTCATAACTGAATATTTGTCACGTGAAGCTAAGGTTGAATTAGAGATAATCACACGCCAGTTATAATAACTTGGCATTACACAAAGGTTCATTAATGGTTACTCACTTTCCTGTAATAAGCTCAAGGGCGGTTTTAATTGGCTCTCAGTATTTGAGAAGTAGTACAGTTGACGAGGGGAGGGGCCAAGGGATGATGGACTGGTTTCTCGGAATTTTAAAATATTACACACATTACCTGATTCATGTCTGTTTTGACTAACATTATAACCACATTTTAGATCTGAGAGGCCGTAGATGTAAAGATTTTTAAAAGATCCAATCGTGATCGTGAGACCATGATTATCTCTAAATGATTGTTTAAATATACGATGTGTCCATCAACTAGACCATTTCAGGCGATATTGCCAGCAAAACTGAAGAGTAGCTGCCTGCTTGGCCCTGTAAGCATAAATAGATTGCACTAGGACCGATTTTAACCTGGCTGATCAATTTTCTGACAGATGTCGGTCGAAAAATCGTAAGATGTACGATCGTTCAAATCCCACTAACCGCACGATAATTTGATGGATTGGTCAGACTGCACTGAAATCGGTCGTTCACCAAAGTAAAATCGTTGCGTCTATGGGGACCTGTAGTGATGCAAGGGTGTATCCAGGGGGTTTGGGTTACAGAGCTGCCTCCAGTATTGTTGGACCTACAACAAGAAAGATCATTTGTTTCAACACACATGTGTAGAGCTGAATTTTCAGATATACAGGTAGAAACAATAGAATTCTACCTGTATCTGACGATTCAGCACTAACAATGGCCAAAGTTTTGGTGCCTTCAAAGGCCCCCGATCAAAATTTTCCAGCCAGCCCAATTGAGGAGCCGACCGATATTCAAGTCTTCTGCCGGTATTGGTCGGCTCGTCTCCCACACACACCGAAGATCTATGAAAATTTGTTTTGTACGATATTATCAGTGCGTCCAGGGCAGCCATCAGGGGGGGACAGGGGGGAGAGTTGTAGGGGGCCCCGAGGGTAAGGGGGGCCCTGCCATGCCACACTAACTTGATTAGCCGGGTCCTCCATCTTTCTGAGAGCCGCTGACTTTGGAAAGGCATGGACGTTTAAGGGGCCCTGGCCACCAATTTTCTTATAATGTGGGGGCCCTGGCCACCAATTTTGGCCACCAATTTTTTTTTTCTTATGTGGGGTCCTAGCCACCAATATTTTTTAATAGGGGGGCCCTAGCCACAAATGTTTTTTTTATTGGGGGGCCTGACCACCATTATCTTTTTATTTTTTATTAACATGTGGGAACCCTAGCCACCAATATTATTTTTGTTTTTTTACTGTGTGGTGGGGGGCGGACCTGTGGGGTGGGGAGGGCGGACCTGTAGGTGGGGCTTGCGGTGGGCGCAGCCCAGGGGGCCCAGGAAATTTTGTCATATGGGGCCCTGTGATTTCTGATGGCGGTCCTGAGTGCGTCTATGGCCACCTTTAGTCGCTGAGCTTTTCTTTCAATGTAATTTTCTGGCATACGTTTCTCCTTGGTGAGTGGCAAGCTTCTCCCATCATCAGCAGGTCCAGGCTAAGGGAAATGTGAGGGCTGGGGTGCATGTGAGTCCTATACTTTATTCAATTAAAGGACCAGTAACATCAAAAAAACATTTGTTAGTATATGCCTTTATTAAGAAATAACTTACCGAAACTCCGCTTGCACTCCTCTTCAGAAAAGGCGATCCGTAGATTTCACCTCGAGCATCGCACGATGGATCGTCCCCGTGTCGCCTTTTCTGAAGAGGAATGCAAGCGGAATTTCGGTAAGTTATTTTTTAATAAAGGCTGTGTGATTTTAAAGTTTCATTTGTCTTGGTGGTTTTTTTTCGTGGTATACTAATGATTTTTTTTAATTTTTATTTTTTTATCTTACTGGTCCTTTAACATTTGTTTATATACTTGTGCCTGCCCATGCCCCACCATATTCAGTGATGTCAGGGGTGGGAGGGTCAGAAGCATGTACTGTTTGTAGGGTTGCCACCTTTTAATAAGATGCTTACCGACTGGTGGTGGGGTGGGAGAAAATGGGCGGGCCGTGATGTAGAAAGGGGTGGGCCGTGATGTAAAGGGGCAGGCCTGAACGCACGGTTGGCCAGAAGACAGCAAAAGAAGTACATTTTAAGCAGGTTGGGGGTGGGCCGAGGGCTTTTGTTAGGAATATTACAAGTTTACCGGCAGCTACATTGCCGGTAAATTTGTAATACTGCCCTTGGCAGTAAAATACCGGTAAAATACCGGCCGGGTTGCAACCCTAAGGGGCAGATTTACCTAGGGTCTAATATCGAGGGTTAATTAACCCTCGATATTCGACTGTTGAATGTAAATCCTTTGACATCGAAGTCGAAGGATTTACCTCAAATAGTTTGATCGAACGAAAAATCGTTCAATCGAACGATTAAATCCTTCGAATGGTTCGATCGAATGATTTTTCTTCGACCTAAAAATTGTTACAAAGCCTATAGGGACCTTACCCATAGGCTAACATGGCACCTCGGTAGGTTTTAGGTGGCGAACTAGGGGGTCGATGTTTTTTTTAAAGAGACAGTACTTCGACTATCGAATAGGTGAATGATTTTTAGTTCGATTCGAACTCGAAGGACGAAGTCGCCAATTCGATGGTCGAAGTAGCCAAAAAAACCATTCGAAATTCGAAGTTTTTTTTTATTCTATTCCTTCAGTCGAGCTAAGTAAATGGGCCCCTAACTGTATGTAAGTAATGACAGCATGGGACAAAAAATTATTTACCTCACTACAATACAGGTAACATATTTGGAAAAACATTAGTTACTTTTTTGCATTTTGTGCTCACATGGGAAGTGAATTTCCTGGAAGCCATGTGACTGTCTTGGCAAGGAAACAGCCCTACTGTCTTGCTTTATGCCAGGGATTCTAGACATAAACTCAGAATAGTAATCAGGCTAGCAATCTCACAACATACTAGGAAACCCACAATATCATATGTATGTATGTATGTATGTATATGTATATATATATATATATATAGTTTTTTTTTGTTTTTTTTTTCACAGTAGAACCCCCATTTTACATTGTTCAGGGGATCAGGAAAAAAATGGTGTAAAATCCAGGAAAATGTATTATGCATAATATATAGCAATATATAGGTGGGATCACAAAACAACAATGTAAAATAAGGGAAAACTTAAAATCAGGGGATATCAGAGTGCCAATATGGTGGTCACACAGATAGTGATGGTACAAACAAGACATTGTAATTAGCATATAATGCCTATTTATTAGTTATGTAATTATCTCCATCCTAGTTGCACAGGAAGGAGGCACTATACAATAACAAGTGTTATGTCATGAGGAAGAGCTTGGTGTGGATCAGCCGTGGTGTGAATAAGCAGTGCGAGTTTGATGTGACCATTACTATACACCACGTTGAATGAATTGTAGTAGCAGTTTATGTGGAGTGTAAAGGGCACATCAGATTCATTTCAATATGTGGGAGCAAAATATATCAGTTCATGTGACGTCACTAGTTTTCAACATTTAATGTTGCTGCAGCTTTAAGAAGTTTTACGTTTGTGCTGAATGTCATGTAGGAGATTATCTGGGAGAGCAGATGCCAGTTCCAGTTTATGGGCATTAAGCAGACTGGGAAGGGTTTGTAAGATTGATAATACACACCACAAAATTATGTCACACACATGCCCAACAGTCTGTAGTCTTGGGAACACAAAATCCTTCATATATGTACAGTATTTATATGGATGTGCTGATGTCACTCATGTCACATGCTTTATTGTGAATTATGTCTTATAGGAATTACTGCTCTTTCTTACTCAGCCTGCAGCCTTTTGGATTTATATGGTGACAGAACCCCTTCATGACCTCTAATATCCTTATAATTTACAGTAGAGGGTACATTACCCCTTATAATACACGAGTGATACTCAGAGTTCCCTGTATAACTCAGCCTGCAGCCTTGTGCCTTTATATTAGGGATGCACCGAATCCACTTTTTTGGATTCGGCCGAACCCCCGAATCCTTTGTGAAAGATTCGGCCGAATACTGAACCGAATCCGAACCCTAATTTGCATATGCAAATTAGGGGTGGGAAGGGGGAAAAAAATTACTTCCTTGTTTTGTGACGAAAAGTCACGTGATTTCCATCCCCATCCCTAATTTGCATATGCAAATTAGGATTCGGATTCGGTTCGGCCGGGCAGAAGGATTCGGCCGAATCTGAATCCTGCTGAAAAAGGCCGAATCTTGGCCGAATCCCGAACCGAATCCTGGATTCGGTGCATCCCTACTTTATATGGTCACATAATCCCTCAGTGGCTTCTAATATCCTTATAATTTACAGTAGGGGTACATTATCCCTTATAATACATGAGTGATACTCAGCGTTCCCTGTATAACTCAGCCTGTAGTCTTGTGTCTTTATATGGTCACAGAACTCCTCAATAGCTTATAATATCCTTATAATTCACAGTAGGGGGTACAGAACTCAGTAAATATGAGGATAGATTATTTCCTATCCTAATCCTAACAATGTTAGAATGGCACAGTAGGTGGGCAGTATGCTATTCATGTCTGGGGGGGCAGTTCATAGTAATTACACTATTGATTATCAGAAACACATTATAACTAGGAATGCACCGACAGTGTTGAACTGGCCCACAGGGATACCAGGAAAACTCCCAGTGGGCCAAGGTGTGAGTGGGCCCTCCTGCTTCTAAACATTTGGCTTATTTCATGGCCATTCCCTATTTCTATGAGAATAAAGAGGCTAAATAGATGGAATAATATGTTATAGTATGGAAAGAAAAGAGAATAGGAGAATAGAGGTTGACTTAGGAAAGGAAGAAAATAATACTTACAAGTGGCCCCTGGTCTAAGGGTTTTTGGTGGGCCCCTGGTGTCCCAGTCCGACACTGTGCACCGAATCCAGGATTCGGTTCGGGATTTGGCCAGTATTCGGCCTTTTTCAGCAGGATTCAGATTCGGCCGAATCCTTCTGCCCGGCCGAACCAAATCCTAATTTGCATATGCAAAGTGGATTCGGTGCATCCCTAATTATAACATTCTATGTTATATGTATTATGTATTTATGACATCACAGAATGTATATACAGTATCTCGATTCTTGTGTGACGTATACCATGCAGCAGGAAAACATGGCAAACCACAGTCAAAGAATCCTGGGGCAAAAGGATTGAAGTCACTTTTTTTTTTTGCCAACCATAATGAATTTTTTCCTATGAAGTAGCACCAACGCACTTAGACTTATATATAACTGCAGCTAGTATATCAGCGCCTGTGTAGCACAGAACTGGAGAAGGCTGATGTGGGGGATTGTGATACAAATGCCACTGTGTCCAAGAGCTTACAATACTGGTGCTCATGCTGTGCCAGGAACGATCTGGATGTTATGGAGATGTAAATAGTGTTTCCTCTGTTCTGTGAGTGCACACTGAGTACGTGTGTTTATAATATTCCAACAAACCAGCCATGGAGTCTCAGGATTGTGCCTGAGAAACAGAGCAACATTAATTTAATCTATTATTAAGGTTAATATTATTATTATTATCTTGCAGCATCTGTTACAGTTCCTGCTATTTGTATCTACTGTATACATATTGGGGCAGATTTATCAAGGGTCGAAGTGAAAATTTGAACATTTGAATTCTAATTTTCGAGGTTTTTTTTATCACCAAAACGGTCAAATTCGACTAGGGAATTGTAAAAATTCTATTTGATTTTTGTAAAAATTCTAATGCAATTTTCGAAATTTATCATACCTTTAAGAATTCGAATTCAGCTATTCGCCACCTGAAACCTGCCGAATTGCTGTTTTAGCCTATGGAGGACGTTCCTGGGATCAATTTGGAGTTGTTTGCAGCCTTCCTGAAAATCGATTTGGGTTTACGGGTCGATTCCATTCACCCAAGTTTTAAAAATTTTAATTTTTTCAATAAATTGCAGTTGGTCGAATTTTGAGCTTTAAATAACTCCCATGAACTCGAAATTCAATCCTTGATAAATCTGCCCCATTATGTTCCTGCTGATTAAAGCACTATGTAACTTGTCGGTGCTATATAATTAAATGATGATGATTTGAGCTTAGTATAGGGGATACCTATGCTGCCAAATATTTATGGTACGGGTATGGAATGCGTTATCCGGAAACTCATTATCCAGAAAGTTCTGAATTACGGGATGCCATCTCCCATAGACTCCATTATAATCAAATAACTAAAGTCTTTAAAAATTATTTCCCTTTTACTCTGTAATAATAAAACAGTAGATTGGACATGGGCCAAACTAAGAGACAATTAATCCTTATTGGAAGCAAAAAAAAAAAAAAAACATATTGGGTTTATTTAAAATCTAAATTATTGTGGTGTGGATATCCAAATTGCAGAAAGATCCCTTATCCAGAATACCCCAGGCCTCAACAGTTTGCATAACAGGTCCCATACCTGTATACATCTGTACAGGCCTACTGAAAAGGAACAGTAACACCAAACCATGAAAGTGTTTTCAAGTAATGAAAAGATCATGTAGTGTTGCCCTGCACTGGTAAAATGGATGTTTATGCTTCAGAAAAACTACTACAGAGGAATACCTATGCTGCTATTAGTTTATGGTATCTCTCTGTACAACCTATAAGCAGAGAGCCGATGCTCTCTTTGTTCCTATAATATATTTAGGGTTAGTCCACACGAGGAGATTTTGTCGCCTGGCGACTAATCGCCTCGTCTTCTGAGCGACTATCTCCCTGAACTGCCTCAGCGTATTTTCCCGTAGGCTATAATGAAAACTCGCCTGCGCTAAAGCACACGCGGCAATGCGTTTTCAATAGTCGCCCAAAGTTGCCTCAGTGAATGTAATTTCAATGTGCACTTAAAGGCAGAACACCTTAAAGGGATACTGTCATGGGAAAAAAAAATTCCAGAATGAATCAGTTAATAGTGCTGATCCAGCAAAATTCTGCACTGAAATCCATTTCTCAAAAGAGCAAACAGATTTTATTATATTCAGTTTTGAAATCTGACATGGGGCTAGACATATTGTCAATTTCCCAGCTGCCCCAAGTCATGTGACTTGTGCTCTGATAAACTTCAATCACTCTTTACTGCTGTACTGCAAGTTGGAGTGATATCACCCCCTCCCCCCCCCCAGCAGCCAAACAAAAGAACAATGGGAAGGTGACCAGATAACAGCTCCCTAACACAAGATAACAGCTGCCTGGTAGATCTAAGAACAGCACTCAATAGTAAAAACCTATGTCCCACTGAGACACATTCAGTTACATTGAGAAGGAAAAATAGCAGCCTGCCAGAAAGCATTTCTCTCCTAAAGTGCAGGCACAAGTCACATGACTGGGGGCAGCTGGGAAATTGACAAAATATCTAGCCCATTGTCAGATTTCAAAATTGAATATAAAAAAATCTGTTTGCTCTTTTGAAAAATGTATATAAGTGCAGAATTCTGCTGGAGCAGCACTATTAACTGATGCGTTTTGAAAAAAACATGTTTTCCGATGACAGGATCCCTTTAAATACATGATAGCACTTGAAGGCATCATACAGTATATGTAGGGAAGAAATTATTTTTGTACCTCTGTGGCAGTCTGTCAATGGGGAATCAAGTCTTTGTTAATTAGTGCCCTGCCACTTAGATTCACCCTATAATGAAACATGGTGTATGAGGTTTGATGCTCATTCCCTCCATCTAGGTATTGGGAAAGCAAGTGAGAAATTAGTTACTGACTACCTCCCAGCTCATCCCTTTCCATATAATCAACACTTCTTTATTAAAGGGATTGTTCACCTTCCAAACACTTTTTTCATTTGTTTTCCATCTTTTATTTTTTACTGTTTTCTCAAAAAAAAGTTTAATGTTAATAATCCAGGAACATACTGAACTGTTACAATTTGCAACATTGAGTTGATACGTTTCTCAACAGCATCTCCGGAATATTAGCAACTATTGTATCAATTCTAACAGCTGCTTGTAATGAAACCCAGAGATTCTGCTCAGCAGGGACAAAGATAAGAAATGTATCAACTATATGTATCAATTTAGAACAGTTAAGGGCAAGGCCAGACGTGGCGTTTTTAAAAAAGCTCAGTCGGGCACAAATACGCATAAACTGCACTACCACTTAAACAAATGGAAAATGCACTATGGCCTTGCAAGCTGAAATCCGCCACGGGACGCCAGAATTGGCGTTTTTTAACACCAATACGTCAAGAAACTACCAATTCAATAGACTCTATTGGATCTGCAAGTTTGAAACCACACTTTACGTAAATACGCAGCGTATTTTAAATATGGCGTCCAAGTTCTCGCAAGATAAATGACATAATTACGTTTCGTATTGACAATCACTCCTGCTCCATTTTGCATATAAATAGGTTTTCTATTTCTAAATAGCTTTTCTATTTCCAGCCAGCGGAATTATGGGGTACGAGAACAACGAGAAGTGCATGCTGAAAAACGCATGTTGACGGTCGCGTGTGGTTTCCGTGGTGTATTTACGCCTGACAGAGCTTTTTAAAAACGCAACGTTAAAATGCCATATCTGGCCTTGCCCTAAAAGGGTCGACGACCCCCCCAATCCCAGAGCTGCCAGCTCGTTCTATATAGAACATATTTATCTATAAAGAGGATGAGTGGTCCTTGAACTGTAGAAGTGAGAGGAAATCTATGGTCTTACTGTAACGAGAAATGTTTGGAAATAATAGGCTTATTGGGTTGGAGCCCAGTGCAGGAATAAGGAGATGTTTGGCAGGATGAATGAGGGTTCTGTCCATGTGTATTCTCATTATTTGCTAAAGAATATAAATAATTCAGTCACACAGAAAACTGCTGCTTATTTGGAAATGTAATTGCTACGGACAGCAATGTGACTGTCTTTACTACTCATCTGACTAAAGCGTAAATGGAGTAGAAATAAGCTTCCGTTATCCAAGACTACAATTCCCATAATGCCTTGCATGCTTTTCTGATTTTCTTCATGGCTAGAAGCAAGCTATTCTGAACAAGTATTTTAGACCATGGTATTTAATGACATATTGCAGCTGGTCTTTTCTAATTTATTCTATTTAATTGTTGAACTATTTCACCTTTTTTTTATTCAGTGCTTCTGTTTACAATTTAAATACTCTGTTGCTAGGGTACAAACTACAGGTATTGGACCTTTTATCCAGCATGCCAGGGACCTGGAGCGTTCCGGATAACAGATCTTTTCGTAATCATGTAAACATTAAATAAACCAATTAGGCTGGTTTTGCTTCCAATTAGGATTAATTATATCTTAGTTTGGATCAAGATAACCTTCCTGTTGTTCTTTTGTTTGGCTGCTGGGGAGGGGGGTGATATCACTCCAACTTGCAGTACAGCAGTAAAGAGTGATTGAAGTTTATCAGAGCACAAGTCACATGACTTGGGGCAGCTGGGAAATTGACAATATGCCTAGCCCCATGTCAGATTTCAAAACTGAATATAATAAAATCTGTTTGCTCTTTTGAGAAATGGATTTCTGTTTTATTATAACAGAGAAAAAGTAAATTGTTGTTAAATATTTGCATAAAATGGAGCCAACGGGAGATGGCCTTTCCGTAATTCTGAGATTTCTGGATAATGCGTATGCAAATTAGGGTCAGGGAGGAAAATCGTGCGACTTTTTGTCACAAAACAAGTAAACATCCAGCTCCAGCTTTACCTACTCTTGACTTAGCTGAAGACCCCTTATCTGCGCCTACCTCCAGTAAATTAGATCTGTAAGTAAGCTCTGTGGGGCCATATAAAGATTATGATATTTCATAATACTCATCCCAGCAGGCTGGAAGACATTCAGGATTTTTAGCCTTCTGATGGCCCATAATTAAAGTACCCTTGGGGTACAAAACACATAGGGCCTATGGAGATGCATGTACACTTTTAACTTTGATTCATAATTTTATTTTTTTTTCAGGTTTGCTTTATCAATAATAAAGCTGAAGTTTAGGGTCTCCAAGTAGAAATTGAATTACTCACCACATAAGGGAAGAGGCCCAGATGCACCACCCTGAGCCCTCAGCACAGGGAGTGGACAAAATCTTTGGAGCAGACACTCTATGAAAGCAAACTTCCACCAGGCAATAAGTTCTAAGTGAAGAGAGTTTGTGTCCACAGCCTTTTGCATCATCAACACTTAATCATAGGCTTCAGGTTTGCTTTACTAGTCCCAACAATGATTTCATCTTATTGTCAGGAAAACAAGCATAGAGAATGGGTCTCACATTTTATTATTCTATGACCTCTTTCAGTACACTATTACCCTTGTTTTTTAGGTGATGGATGTTTTGCCTGGGGCAATCAATCCTGATTGAAAGTTATTTTTGGGAGCTTTGTCACTTGAAGGAAAAAAGGAGATTTCTCACAGGCAACAAACATCCAGTGTGCGCCTTCACTCAATGTGTAAAAGAAAAAAAAAAAAAAAAAAAAAAAAAAAAAAGTTAGGTTAAGGGCTCTTACTCACGAGCGTTTCTTCATGCGCTCCCCTGCGCTCCGTTTGGCTGCGTTCAGCCGCAGGGGAGCGCAGGTCTAGACGCTGCTAATATCTTTCTATGTGCCTGTACTGACACAGGCGCATGTAAGCGCTGAACGCAGGAAAAATGCAGCATGCTGCATTTTTCTGCGTTTTTCAATGGTTCAGCGCTTACATGCGCCTGTGTGAGTACAGGCACATAGAAAGATATTAGCAGCGTCTAGACCTGCGCTCCCCTGCGGCTGAACGCAGCCAAACGGAGCGCATGAAGAAACACTCGTCTGTAAGAGCCCTAAAGACACACAGGGCAAGTCAAAATTATCTCTAAAATGCTTGGCTTTCAGCAGGTGAAGAAAACCATAATGGCCTTCCATTCCTATGCAA